>JAQFVV010007065.1:0-180853 GCA_028023455.1 Epiperipatus broadwayi | reverse complement strand
AAATCTTTGAGCTTCCTTTCTATAGATCTTGAGATAAGACAATTTCAAAATTTAGAGCTCTGACTCATTATAAGTTTTCAAAGTGACAATCATTTACAAAAAAAATTACTACAAAGATCGATATCTGATTAAACAGATTTCCTCTTTTAACAAAAAAAATTGTACAAAAAAAAATAATTTGACAGGTTTAATATTTCCTTTTCTTTCAATATTTAGGAAATGTAAAATTTTGTATGTAATGTAGACACATCCTTCATTCTTTCAAATCATTCATAAACTAACCTTAAATACTATAATTGCTAGCTTAGTAATTATAACCCAATTATTTAATTAAATCTGTAACTTTTAAATCCCAATTATAATTAAAGAAAAGCAAAATAAAAGTATAGAATAAAATGTTAAAATTGATCAAGCATAGCTTAGTTTTAAAGAAAGTTAAAAATGTTGAATATTTGAAATATAAAACAATTAAATAATTTACACATACATTGCCTATATGTATGCATTATAACTTTGTTTTTAAAAAAAAAAATTAAATATTAAATAGTTTAAATGTGTGTATTACCTTTCTATCAACACACAAACAAGTAAAGCATGTAATTGTTGACCCATTCTTTCTCTGTTTAAAGCTTTTAGAACTGGACCTTGTAGGGTTTAAACTTGGATGCCCTACAACTTGCTTTATGGTTATATAAAATTGTGATGATGATTTTGTTTGACCTTTTCTACATGCACATTACTATAAATTTAGCTAGTGACTAAATTGTAATGGCACAATATATATATATATATATATAATATTGATGATATATATATATATATATATATATATATATATCAATGTTATTTTTTGGTCAAACTTAAATTTACAAAAGTGGAGGTTTCTGTGTAGAAATGTCTTGAGCTCTGTGAATTTGTGCATCATTGGTGTGAGCAATATCAGGTGTACAAAACCACATTTATGAAAAGTTTTAATAAGCACTTTATAGTTTAATACACCTGTGTCACATTGAATGTATAAGTTGGACATTTTATACCATTGAAATTATCTTCATTCTTTTTAGTCCATTTTAAAGAGATTGTGAGTGCTAAGTTCTGCTAGATCTGTCTGATAAAAGTGTTGGAAGTGCAAATGAGCACATTGTCCATGCATCCACATATAACAACATAGGGTGCAAAGATAGGATCATTTCTTTGAATTTATTAAGAAATATACTGGAAATAATGATACTTATGGGAAGGTCCATAATATAATATTATAATATAATATGATGTGGTTTTTACTAGTGAGATGAGACAATGTTCTGCTTTTTTATATTATGCTTATGGCTTGCCCTCAGCTTTTAACTTTTATCTTTATATTTTGATATTTGTAATATGCAAATACATTACACAGAGATGCAATTTAAGCTGCATGCCAAATGTGATTTCTTTTTACAATGTTGTAAATGTATCAATAAATAGATTTATATATAAATTGCTAAAATTATTTAATATTCTAAACAATTATGCATAATAAGCATGCATGGAATTGGTGTAAAAAAGAAATAACAAACTGTTATCTTGAATGTGAAGATTCAGATGCTTGATATCTCTAGATTTCTTGGCAAATGAAAGTTATTTCTGAAATGCATGTATAATGAGACAGAATGGTCTAAGTTTTATGTTGGTGGATAGTTGAGATATGGTGAGTTGATATGAGGACACTCTAAAAAAAACTATAAAGATTACTTTTTATATTTTAGAAAATAAAAAGTTATTTAAGAATTTTGGCATGAAAAATTATTTTTTTATGTAGCATTCTGTAACAAATAGTTACAATATGAATAAGTTTTAGTAATCATTTAGTTTTAAAATCCAAATATAAAACTTTCATATAATTTTTGTTTTTAAAATATTAACCTTTAAAAACAATTACTGAGCGATAATTTTAAACAAATGAATTCAATTTAGGTTTTATCCGTGACTTCTGAAAAATACAACTAATATAAAAAGAAAAAACATGGAAGCAAAAAATACAATACATAAATTAAACTTGTCACTTCAAAATAAATTTATCAAAATTTTCTTTTTAGTTTATATATATGCTATATTTTGAAACCTGTAGCAGTTTAATTTATATATAATAAATTAAACTGTTACAGATTTTAAAATATAGCACATATATAAAAAAATAAAGTATTTATTATTGTTATTATTAATATGAGTAATAGTAGTAGTTGTTGTAATAATAATAGTAGCAGTAGTAGATATCAATTCATCATCAATCTTGGGTGATCATATGAATAGCATTTATATTATTATTATGATTTTCAATATAGTGTACAGAAATAATTAAGAATTTGCTTTTTTTCTGAATGGTTCAAATTATATTTATTCATTAATGAGACTGTATGCATTAAAAAAGAACAAACAAATCAAATAGCAAAAGAAAAACAAACTAAAAATAATATTAAAAATATTAAAAAAAAAGTATAGACTAATCTAACAAAGTTGTTTCAAAAAATTGTATCTGGTAATGACACCAGGTTTTTCAAACTTATACACAATAATTGTAAGTCCACAAGCATTTTTAAAATGTAAATATATATTGTAGGAATTTTGAGATTGTTTGAAATGAAAACTATGTTAAACAAGGACTTGCTCCAACATTGTTTTTTAACTTTATAATAGTTGTTTTTGAAATTGTGTATAGGTAGATTAATAAAACAGAGATCAAGATGCAATATGGGTTTGGCCAAGTTTGGCTGTGAAATTGTAAATTTGCCTCAATAAAAGCAAAAATAGTAACTTAATCTTTTTATATTCTAGATTTATAGTATCTTGGTGATTGTGTGGTTGTGCCATTTTTTCCAATTCAAAAAATGCTTTAAAAAAGCATTTAATGTTTTGAAGGCAAAATTTAAAGAATTTGGTTTGATAATTAGTACTCAACTATAATGATGGACTAAGATATTGAAGTACAACACAGACTCATAAGACACAACACAGACTCTGAGACACAACACAGACTCATGAGGCACAATTCAGACTCATGAGGCACAACACAGACTCATGAGGCACAACACAGACTCATGAGGCAGAACACAGACTCATGAGGCATAACATAGACACATGAGGCTCAACACAGACTCATGAGACACAACACTGACTCATGAGACACAACACAGACTCATGAAGCACAACACTGATTACTTTGGTTGGCACAGGGTGGCACTACTGTATGGAGAGTTTTGCCTTGTTTAATAACAATTATGTATTAGTATGAGATATTGATCATGTGATGTAGTAGGTTAGTAGTGGCTATGGTTGTTAAAGAGCCACTATATAAGCTATTGAGCTTAGATTGAAAATATTATTGTGTTTTAAATTTCATTCTCATAGTTTTGTAGTTAAGTAGAGATAAAAGGTGGTGGCTGGAGGGTTGCATTAGATCCTAAGATCTAGGTGCAGTGCTCTCGGATCCAAGGCTCCTCACTGATGAAGGCTACAAGCCAGAAACTAGTCTGGGAATATTGGATGAGTAGGCACTAGATAGGGATTTTATGCACAAGCCTTCTGGCATCCATTGATTACTCTGGTTGTCACAGGGTGGCACTACTGTATGGAAAGTTTTGCCTTGTTTAACAGAGACTCAGGAGACACAACACAGACTCAACTGTGCTGCTGCTGCTTTTACCAAGTTAAAAGATAGACTATTTATTAAACAGTACTCTGTAAAATTTTAAAAATACAATTGCAAGATCATAAAATTAATCAATATATTCATCAAATTGTTAGATATGGTACTATTGTGGATATTATTGTAAAATCATATTTTGTTGGACTAAATATGTAAAATGAATGAGTAATATAAGGCTTTGCAGAAGGATGTGTATGAATAAACTTGAGCATAGTTTTCTTAAGACAGGTATATCCATCTATATTGTAAGAATTAATTCAAAGACTTTCTAAAATTGCACTTCTATCATTGAGATCACATAACAATAAGAGTTAACATTGATAAGAATGCAAGTCAGAGTCATTCCATCTTTTCACATGAATTTGGGGCAATTTGACAAAAACTATTTTGAAGATTAAAATGAGAATCCATATATTTTATAAATAATATTGTTTTTTTTGTTCAAGTAATGCTTCCAAGCTTCAGGATATATATTATAAACACTAGCAGATGAAAGTAAGAAATCAGGACTAATATGTTAAAAACACTATAATACTTTTCTTTATTTAGTATATTGACAGCTTAACTACTAATAAAATATCATACAGCAACCTGTAGAAATTCCATTCATGAGAAGAGATCACCAATGGCTTTATTAAGTCCTTAATTTCTGCAAATGTAACTATAGATTTTGCAGTTATTAATTATGTGATTTATGGTTTTGCAATTATAATAAATCTTTTCAATCAAGTAATGCTTTTTAATAATAATTATTAAATATTTAAATAAATTATATAGAATAATACTTACATTTAAATTTTGGTTTGTTTCCACAAAAAATAATTAGTTAATAATTGTTTTAAGTTTTCATTACTTGAGTCCATTATTTAAGTCTATATCAAATAATAAGATAAACTGACTTATCATTAACATTATTCATAAAAAAAAGTTTGTAAATATTTTATTGTTAAGCTATTATTATATTTTTAACCATTATTAATAAGTGAAATTTATTTCATGTTGATAATTTAAAATAAATTTTTCTCTTAGTGTTTTTCTCTTAATGTCTGTTACCAAGTTTAGCTTATATATAATTTTAACTTAGATTTTATTACCCCATGACATCTTTGTCACAGTGATAATAACAAATTACAAATGTAGGACTCCATGAACATTTTTATCCTTAAATGATATTTAATCATTCCTTTTGTCAATATTATAATCCATGTTAAGTTTGATAGTTTTACAGCTTTATGGCAGTTAGGCATAGTGTTTGTTATCAATCATTCTGTTTTAATCATAAAAATATCAAAAAAGGGCAGTTGTGTTTCCTACTAAGTAATTTTTCTACTCACAGTACACATTTTTCTGCTACAAGTCCAGAATTTATTTGGTAAAATAATGCAAGATGAAACACTAATTTTTAAGCAAAAAAAAACTGTGTTTTTCTTGCTGAACTTATTTCTATGGCTACCATAATGCAAAACACAGTCTTCTTCTTTTCTTTTTTTTTTAAATAATTGTTCATGAACATATGATTTTCTTTTTTTTTCCTAATGAAGCATTGTTATCATTCGATATAACTTAATAAAAATTATTTCATTTTTAATTTTAATAAATAAAGCATCCATTCAATTTACATTTATCCCAAATTAATAACATATATATAATACATAAGACCTTTAATACTTATATAAGGCTAAAACCTTAGTATGCACCTTGAGTGCTTAATTTTAGCAAGAGAGACCTCTGCAAATCATAACACAAGATTCAATCTTATAGATGGTAGCATATGTGCATCACAATACACACACACACACATACACACACACACACACATATATATATATATATATATATATATATATATATATTATGGCAAAATTGTTGAGTTTATTATGACTAAATTTATTAATTAATTTGCATATATATATATTATAATGAATGGGGATCCAAGAATTTGATCTCAGGTGATGGCAATCTCATCATCAACCCCAAGTAAACATTTCAATTAAAATTATTTAATATAAAATATAAAGTAATGTTTAATATCACAAAATTTATATAAGAAATGTTACAATATCAAAGAGAGCATGAGATCAAGAGATCTCTGTGAGAGATCAGTCCAGTTAACTCCTTAGAGCAACTACAAGTCTCATTAATTATACATCAACCAGCAATATCAATAAGTAAAAGTAAATAATACTCAAAATAACCATTCATCATCATGAAATTATCAGCAATCAAAATAAATCAACAGTCAATCTTGTGACTGGATTTGAAATGGGTCTTTTGTAGACCAGGCCAACTATTTAGTCTTAGTCAGCTTGGAGGCAATTATTTAAATATAACTTGAATGCACCAATTAAGTGCTCATCTATAGAATATACAACCATAAGAACAATAATGTTGGGATATTAAAACATGTTGATCATCATCAATGCTCTGAACACTTAGTAACATTAGTGTACTAGCCAGCTATAACTAAACTAAATAAAAATGTAATGCATGGACTTTGAAGAATATAATCCTTGTGACAAAATGAGGATAATGTTATACAGGAATGTGCAAGCACTAATATACACCCCCCTTTTTATATCAGATCATTATGCTCAAATCTAGCTCAGAGAACATAAGCTCTATTACTGTATTGTGACCAAGAGATAAAGTTCACTGGAATAATTTTAATAATTAAATACAAGTTTATTAATAACAATAAAAAAAATAAAATTAAGATCTCTAATAATATGACTATACACATAAGTCTTCTAATTTTGATTACTATACAAAATTCAAATTATTACATTGATTTTATAATACTTCTTAATTGGTTGACATACAACCTGTATATAGATATGCACACAGATGCATATTTTATTTCATACAATGAATACATTTCCATTGACATAAAATAATTATTAAAAAAAAACTAAATTTTACATATATATTCTCTTTAGAAAGCATTGCTATATATATGCATACATACATATGTGTGTGTGATTTTTGAACATATTTGACAAGTTACAAAATAACATTTTTTAGTTATCACTTTCAAATTGTCAAAATAATAAATGACATTAATTTTTATAATGTTTAATAGCATATTTAATGTACATGTGTGCGTATTGAATTGCAGACACACTCTAACATCTATATCATATATTTTAATTTATTACAATAATAATACTATATTTTCATAATAAATTCCTTGATTAAAATACATTAAGAGTATATAACATTCACATATATGTGTGTATATTGAAAAAATAATAATTTGACTCAGATATTAAATATATATCTACTTCTTTTTCTTTTTTCTCTTTCTTTTTTTTTAAAAAAAAAAGTCAATCTTGACTGGATTATTGTTGATTGAATAATTTAAAAATATAGATTTTAAATATTTTCACTTATTTTCTCAAAAAAAAAAAAACAAATAGAACAGCATCTATCAATTAAATCTTCATTTTTAGTCTTTAACTTAAGTAAAAATTTTTACTTGTTTTATTTTAAGTTATATTTTTTTAAATATCATTTTTAATTCAAGCAAAAGTTACTTGTTATTATCTTTTAAAATATATACATTGTTAAATGACTTAAAAATAATATTGCTCTATATATGTCTATTTTTAAATGAATTATTTTAAACAATTCATTTCAAACAAAATATGCTTATCTATGCTTCTCTGCATACATAGATAAACATCCAGACATAATGATTTTTCACAAAGCTCATGGTTAAGTGTCATCATCAGGACAGGTACAGTTCAGGCAATTTTCAGCATCAGGAAAGGCTCAATTAGTTAAACAATTGGCATTGAATAAGTTTTCTTCAGTCTAGGATTTTTCCAGGCAAGCTAGCTGTTTTCTCAGAACACATTTGTAGCTATGAATTCTAAAGAAGTTGATTCTTTTTCTCCATGTAAATTCAAACTCCACCATTAACCTGTAGAGCAGCTGCTTACTTGCATTCTTACGTCCTCATGGTAGTTTTTTGTGTAACTCTGGAAAAAGCTTTGCAGCTAGCTATTTTGCTATAGCTATCAATTACTACAGCTAAAATATTAAAACCAAACTTACATCTGAACAATTTGATCAGCTAAATTATTGGCATTCTCTGTTATAGTTATTAACAAACTGCAGCTAACTCTTACAAAAATATTAGTCAAAAACTAAAAACCAGGCTAATGTAATCTCTTTATCAACTCTTTTTATGAGTTATTTGCTATGACAAAAATGCATTTTAAAACTGATCTTTCTAATCCTTTCATATATTTTTGCCTTTTAATTAAAAGCTATTTTTGAAAGCAACTAAGAAATTTTACCAAAGGTGTGATCTACATGTTTTACTTAGATAAAGAATTGTATACAAACATTAATTTAAAATTTTTAAAAATAAATCATGCTTGTTTTTAAATTCAAAATCAGAATTCAATAAAAACATTTATTAGATCTTTTGTAATGTTTATTTCATAATGAAATTTTATTTTAAACTCAGAATTATTTAATCTTTTACTTATTTGTTATTATTCCAGGAAATGTAGAAAATATCTATAAAAATTTGTCTTGTTTATTTCTACTTTTACTTTCAACTTTATATATATATATATATATATAAAGTTGAAAGAGATCGTATACAATATATATATATACTATAAATATTTAATTGAATATATATATATATATTATAATAGTAACTAACAGTTATTATTATTGATCTAACGTGTTTTATCTCTTATGAAATTATTTATAAATATAAATTTTTATTTGACTATTTTATTATGTAACATATATGTACTATTTATATATACATTTAAGTTTTAAATAAAATGCCAGATTTGAAGTTAAGAATAAATACTTGTATATTTTTTTTATTTTGTTATTAAATCTTAATGTCAGTGAAACAATTGATAGTTGAGTTAAGCATGAACTTATATATAACACACGAGTAGATTCGTTCGTTCTCTGGATAAAAAAAAATAATAAAAAAACGAAAGAAAAAGAAAATCTTTTCTCTTTAAAAATAGCATTTTTCTTTTATCAATACTACTATTTAATGATTGGAATTTAAATATTAACTTTTCCAAATTAAAATAATTTTTGGATTAAAAGTCTGCAAGAAAAATATATTTAATTTTCTACTCAATCTTAAAGGAAAAGCAATATAAAAGAAAAGAACGTCTGTTTAAGTTTTTTGGAAACTACGTTATTTTAATACTTCCGTGATTCTTCGGATATATATAAATTTAAGATAATTATATATATATATAGGATAAAACAATGTGTTTTGAGTAAAACAGCTTATATCATAAAGGTTTTGAAACCAACCTTGCATGCTATTTTAAAATATTTTGAAATATTGAATATATAGAACGTCTAGTGATAATAGAGAAATGAAGATTAAGAACATCTACATTCGAAGAATATTTATTTTATTTCACATTAATCCGGTCATTGGATGTTATTAACAGTTTATCGTTTAAGGATAAATGGAATCATCATTGTACCAATGGATTGGTGATATGCTTCGTAAGGGATCTTCATTGGGATGATGAACTATAGACTTCAATATCTACGCTCAACTCTCTTATAAATAAGTTTCCTTTATTATTTATTTATATATATATATATATATTATAATAATGCTTGTATTATTTTAATGTTTATTATTATTATTATTATCTTTATTTCAAATTTGGCATCGTATCATATATATCTTAAAAGGAAAATTATATTTATTATTAAATATAATTAATTGAAAGCTTAACATAATTCATCAAATTAGATGAGGGATATAAAAAATAGTTATTATTTGACAGATATCTTAAACAGGATTATATTGTGTTTACTACGTAATATTGTAAACGTTTAATGTATTTTTATTTATTAAAAATACATATAATATATAAGTTATACAATGGCAAATAATACTTATATATGGGTAATTGTGAAGTATATAAATAAGAACGATAAATAAATTAATAAATTACATAAATTATTAATTTTTGAACCCAGATATTGTTTTTATATATCTGTTAATTTAAGCTATTTTCTTTAATTTTTGAAAGTTTATTATAGTATTGAGTTTTATCATAGGGTATTAAATAAAAAAATATCATTTATTAATATTCTTTTAAAATGATAAAATTCATCCGTATTTATTTATTAATATTTTATTATCTATTCTATTATATTTTTTTATTGTTTATTAAATATTGATTTGTTAACGTGATCTCTTTGTCTAATCATTATTGAATTATATTATATAATATGCTAGTATTATAAATGTCATATGAATAATAGTTATAATTAATGCTTATATAAAGGCATATGAAATAACTTGTTTTAAAATTATTCCTGAAAAGAGCTAATTGCAAATTCTCCGTGAGTTAAATATCGTGGCATAATGGTGACTGAAAGAGGGATGAAAGATGGATGACCTGGTCTAAATTGTATTTAAAATCATTTAAAGATTATTGAGCTAGCATAATAAAGATATATATAATCATGGATTTAGTATTTCATCGATTCATTTCTAGCATTCTACTTGAAGACCCAAAGTCCGATTGTAGTGAAATGCGTATCCTCTTTCTAAGGAATTTAATCATCTCTTTATATTTACAAGACCAACTTAGATTTTAAATATAATCCATTCTGTTATATTTGGCGAACCTAACTGTGAAGCATTAAGTTAATGATTTCTAAACATTAAATATAATTGATTATATTACAATTAATACATCAACTGGGATGATTAAATGCCGTTCCGTTATATTTGATGCCTCAACTAAGGCTATCAAATAGGCTGTCCCGTTATAATATATATATATATATATATATATGTGCACACATACTATGTGATTGTGTACCATAACAGAAGTGTTATATAATTCCCCTTTTGGAGGAAAAAGGAAAATAGAAATGAAACACCTATCTAACAATATTTTACATAATGTACATGTATAATCAAACCAAAGTTTATATCTCAAACTATGTACTCATCAATTTTTTAGAGATCTGACTACAGGCAGCTGACAGATAACAGAATGAATAATGATCTGCAAATTTTGAGATAGATAAAGAATCCAGCCATTAGACTATAAGTGTACAGTGTACCATGAACACCAAGAGGACTAACTCAATTGAGACACTATAACTACTAAACCTCTGATAAAGATAGTGCAAAAATTTTTGCAAAGCCCTGCTTCCTTGGAAGGACTGGAAAATATGAAACTATTCCCTGCTTCATTTAAGTCTTATAGACTGTGAAATATAAGCTATGCCTAGGTTGGAATCATGGCAGGACTATGTTAACTGCTCTGTGATAAACAATAAAAAATTAGAAAATGGATTGGAGCAAATAGTTGAGATAGATCACACTTCAGACTTGCATGAAAACATTGCATCCTCAAACCAATGACTAAACTGAAAATACAGCTAAACAAACTTCAACAATCAAACACCAATCCAATCTCCAAAATCATAGATTTTCTATTTAATTCTAAACATGAACTTCTTTAAACATACATAAAAACTACTATTTTGTAATTTATAATCATCAATATTCTTGTCACATATTTCACAGTGATTTTTAAAATTAATTCTGCATAAAATGCATATATTTTTTCTCAGTTGTGGTTGAGATCAAGTTGAGTGCTAATTTTGTAGTGATGGTCACCAGTATGTGATCATCATCAGCCCTAAGTTAGGCAGCCATTCATAATGATTGCCACCAGTACATGATCATCATTGGCCCTCAGTTAGGTGGCCATTTATATCATGTTTTAGGGTGCAATAAAATTTAATAAAAAATAAAAGATCAGTAATCAACATTTTGGCAAGATAACAACACTTGACCTCAAGCTAGTTGAGGAAAAGTGTTATCATGCCAAAATGTCAATAACTATTATTTCAGTTTTAGTTTTGCTTTATTTTTATTTGTATTAAATATGGTTTTCTTCCAACAAATATAATTTATAAAATATCTTTTTCTCATGAAAACATTCATTTCCACATTTATAAGCAAATAGTTTATACTTTGTGGCTAATTATGAATCAAAATATAAAAATGCGCTAACACGCACAAGCACACAAAGCTAAAAACAAATAAAGAAAATATATATTATTTTAATATCTATTCATTAAATGGCTAAGCACTTTCAAGGTTCAAAGCCCTCATAATCATAGCCATATTACAAAATATAATAAATTGACTTGGAATGATGCAAATTTATGCAAATGAAATGATTATGCATTCCATTTTTTTGGATATCTTGTAGCAAGAGTCTTTTCTATTGATGATGTCGCCATCTCTAGATATAAAGAAAGCTTCTTTTATCTTTCTTTTTAGATCGTACCACTCTCTGCATACCACCACTGGATATCCTGGTTGGCAATCGTGCCCAGTTGAAACACGGTCAAAGTAGACACTGCTTATAGTTCAGTTTTTGCACAGCAATGTGCTTCAGCTGGGCACAATTATCAACCAGGAAATCCAGTGGTGGTATGCAGAGAAGTGGACACTGCTCATAGTTCAGTTTTTGCACAGCACCGTGCTTCAGCTGGGCATGATTGTCAACTGGGAAATCCAGTGGTGGTATGCAGAGAGTGGCATGATCTAAAAAGAAAGATAAAAGAAGCTTTTTTTATATCTAGAGATGGTGATGCCATCAATAGAAAAGACTCTTGCTACAAAATATCCAAGAAATGAAATGCGTAATCATTTCATTTGCATAAATTTGCATCACTCCGAGTCAATTTATTATATTTTGTAATACTGCTATGATTATGAGAGCTTTGAACCTTGAAAGTGCTTAGCCATTTAATGAATAGATATTAAAATAATATATATTTTCTTTATTTGTTTTTAGCTTTGTGTGCTTGTGCATGTTAGCACATTTTATATATTTTGTTCCACAATTATATTAAATTAAAAGGAATGCTAATTTGATTCATACATGTGAAAATATTGAAAACATTAAATATAACTGTTGTGTTTATAAGAGATAGTAATAAACACAAACTCACACAAGCATGGTTAAATATTTATTCAAGTTTTATACGAAATGTATTTAGGATATTTTTACAATAATAACTGATAGAGATAATATCTAATTGCCATGCAATTATTAAGCAAGAGACTTTTAAGTATTCTATGTGGGCATAACATTCTCAGCTCTACTATGGCAGCTTAACTCACATCTAGGTACAGTGACAGTTTGAATTGAATTGTGACAGCTGCTACACATCAGGTTTAGTATTTATGAGCTTTCAGTTCAATATAAACTTGACTCACTAATTTACAAAACTGAAAATAGTGTGCATATTATATGGTTTATCTCTGACAGTTATCTGATTGTTATCTGACATTTCCAAAGAGATTGTTAATTTATAATGAGGTCTTCTTCTTTAATGGGAGCAATCCAATTTATTGAGTAGTTTACCTAATGGTCTGTTCCTGACATTAATTATATTTTGTCTAATTTATTGGTTTGTATCAATGAATACTGAATCCAATTAAGATAAAATTGAATTTGGACAACTCCATTACTTGAAGGTAAGTTGGGCCATAAGAGTAACCTTAATGCATTTTCAGAATATTCTTGTCAAAGATTATTGTTATATTAAAAAAAGAGGACTATATATCTCTTTTTATTTTGAATATAACATTTACAAATATAAATATTATATATAAGTATTATTTAAATTTGCAAATGTTCATCATCATCATTATCAATGATTATCAATCCACTGCAGGATGGGGTCTCTCCAAGTTCAAACCATCTTCTTCAATCTTTAGCTTCTCTTTTCCACATCAACCTGCACACTTTCTTTTTTCATCCATCCATCTTGCATGTGGTCACTTTCTGGGTCTTTTATAATATCTTGGAATCCCATTTAGAATTTCAGTTGTTCATCTATTATCATTTCTTCTAGAAATATGTCCAACCCAACTCCACTTCAGTCTTTTAATTTTTTTAAT
Source organism: Epiperipatus broadwayi (assembly GCA_028023455.1). Lineage (NCBI taxonomy): Eukaryota > Metazoa > Onychophora > Udeonychophora > Euonychophora > Peripatidae > Epiperipatus > Epiperipatus broadwayi. The sequence goes on along the minus strand of JAQFVV010007065.1, from coordinate 167,213 downwards.
GAGGTCAGTAACACCTGTTTGTTCTCTTACCCATACATTGCATTTTCGATCTCTTCTTGTTACTCCTAATATACATCTCTCCATACTTTTTGAGTGGTCTGAAGTCTCTGTATTGCTCTTCTATTAAGTGTCGAAGTCTCAAATCCATAGTAAGAACTGGTAAAACCCATTTATTAAAAAAACTTTCCTTTTCAAACACAAAGGCATATTTCCTTTTAGTATCAAGCACTCCAACCAAGTTTAATTCTATGATTAATTTCATCCATTGTATTTCCATCTGTATTAATAATTTGACCAAGATATTTGTAGCTGTTAACTTTTTCTAACTCATTATAATCAATCTTTATTTTCATATTTTGAGAAAATGTTACTTGTATTTATTTTATATGATAAAAAAATTTTAAATGAATATTTTCAGAAGTTGCTGATATAAAAAATATATTTTTTCTGGAATACTGAATCATGAAAATCCTGGCTAGATTATATCTTCTATTGTCTGATCAAATATATCAAACATATATATAATTGTTTTTATTGCATTTTTAAAATTACGAAAACATTCTGTGTGTGCGTGTGTTTTTTTTATAAGTCAATCAGTTTCTAAAATAGAGAAATTACAAACTGAATGATGGTAATGATCTAAAATTTAATTACAGATTTATATATGCTAATAAATAAATAGAAAGATATAACAATAACTTAAATATATTTTATAAAAAATTTTAATGCCAGCCAGGACACAATTGAATAAATTGTTTTTGCCTAGTGTATATTAAAATCTAAACATATTAATAAAAATTTCAGTTTTTAGGCTTATAATTAAATTTTCCATATAAAAAATATATCTAAAAAAAATTGAATATTAAAAATTATATAAAAATATTAATTACTAATTTAAAGGGGGAAAAAATTTAAAAGTAAAATAATAATAATAATAATAATAATAATAATAATAATAATAATAATAATAATAACAACTATTATTATAATAATAGAAACTATTACTACTGCTATTATTATTTGTAAGTCAGTACCAACTCCTAATGATCATATAAATAGTATTCTACCTATTTATAAAATTTACAATGAATTAAAAGAGTAATTTGTGATTGTTTTTTCCACTACTTTGAAATACTATTATAGCTATTAATATGGTTATGATTAGCTGATATCATTATTATGCTTACACTGCTGCTACCTAATAAGGATATTGCAATTAAAAACATTCAATTTTTTTCAGTAGCAAATTTTTCATCCCAAACTATATTGTAAATATCCACCATTGTAAAATTTCAGGCCGTCTTTTCTTACTCTAACTATATTTTGCAAACAATCCTTGCATGCAAAATTTGAATTAGTAGCATTAAATATATGAATATTCTCTCTCAAAAAGTATGCTTTAAAAAAAAACGAATAAAGCAAATTTTTTTTAAAAAAAAATGTACATATAGCAAACTCACTTTATAAAAGTTTTGTAAGAGAAAATCCTTAAGCAAAATAATAAGTGTAACTGGAAGAAAATAAACTATAAAAACTCTCTATAATACTCTGTATATGATAGACATTTCTGATCTAAACAAACACAACAAAATAATAATACTTTTTTCAAATATATTTTAAAAATTCACATATTTACACTACTCCTCAAAACAGTACCTAAAACTTGGTCTGGTTTCTTTATATTTTATATTGTTACCTGTGCTCATTCACATTTAATAATAATTATCAAAAGTTGGAGGTTGTAGTAGATTGAAGCCTGTCCATTAAAGTGTGACGATTTGCTATCTTAATATAAACTGAGCACTGATTATATATATATGGGGGGGAGATGATAATCTGGACCAACTGATGAATCCTGATTTAGCATGAAATATGTATATTGGTGATTATTTATCTTTTCTACTTGTTTGTGTCATGTGTATCAGTTGTATAAGATAGGGTGTATAGTTGAATGGTGCTTGAAAGTCTGAATTCAAATCCCCTATATTTATTGAGAAAAAATAAAGTTGAACAGATTCAGTAAAGCAGTGCTTAATTTAGATGGAAAAAATTGCACTTAAAAGTACTATAGGTTAGATTAGCTAAACTTATAATCATAAATGTCAGTTTATAAGAATTAAACAAAAAAAAAAACAATGACAATTATAAAAATTAAATAATAAATAAAAGATTGATTTAACAAAATAATAGTTATAAAAAATAAATACACAAAAACATAACAGTATAAAAAGAATTGTATATAATAATAGATTGGGGCAATAAAAAAATGTCAATTAAAAGAATTGGGATTAAACTGTAAATAACAAACACATTTATTTTTTAAAAAGTTTTAAAATATAGGCAACAAGGATACTGGATGAAATTATTCATAGAATTAAACTTGGTTGGAGTGCTTTTGTTAGAAATAACTTGATACTAAAAGGAAATATGCCTATGTGTTTGAAAAGAAAGGTTTTTAACAAATGTGTTCTACCAGTTCTTACTTATGAATCCGAGACTTGGACACTTAGTAGAAGAGCAATACAGAGACTCCAGACCACTCAAAGAAGCACGGAGAGATGCATGTTGGGAGTAACAAAAAGAGATCGAAAATGCAATGTATGGGTAAGAGAACAAACAGGTGTTTCTGACCTCATTGAAAAAATTAAAAGATTGAAGTGGAATTGGGCTGGACATGTTGCTAGAAGAGATGATAATAGATGGACAATTGAAATCTTAAACTGGATTCCTAAAGTTTGTAAAAGATCAAGAAAGAGACCACATGTGAGATAGATGGATGAAATAAGAAAGTGTGCAGGGGTGATGTGGAGAAGAGAAGCTAAAGATCAGAAAAAATGGATTGAACTTGGAGAGACCTTCATCCCTGCAGTGGATTGATAATAGTTGTTGATCATGATGATGATGATAAAAAATATTCCAATGCATATCGCTAACTGAAAATTAAATAGGAAATATTTAAATCATCCTTCCAAACATTATGATATTTCAGCAAAGCCCTTTGTGAGTAAATATAAGATCTGAATATTAATCAGCCAACTCAAGTCACTGTTTGAAATTGAGACATTATTCACAGAGTGTGTTTCTGAATTATCATAACATTTAATGGAGGGGTGATTTGAATATAATAATGTACATATAATATTTGAATACAAGTATAATTTATATGCTTGGAGTTTAGATGTAATTATAGAGAATTTGAAGGCAGACATTCAAGTGCTCCAGCTGTCCTCTCTGTTTCATACAAATGATACACATGATCACACACATGTGAAAAACATAAATGATCTCCAATATATGTATTTTGTGCTGAACCAGTACTCATCAATTGGTCCAGATTATCATCTCCCACACATATATATAATCAGTGCTCAGTTTACATTACAATAGCAAATTTTCAAACTTTAATAGACAGGCTTCAATCTACTCCATCTTCCAACTCTTCAGCCATCCTTATCATTGAAAATCTGATGATGGAATAATACCCAAATTCATTCCAACATCTAATTTTCAATGGTAAAAATGACTGAAGAGTTGGAAGGTGGAGTAGATTGAAGTGTGTTCGTTAAAGTTTGAACATTTGCTATATTAATATAAATAGATCACTGGTTATATATGAAGATGATGATCTGGACTAACTGATGAATACTGGTTCAGGACAAAATACGGATATTGGAGATCGTTTATCTTTTTGACATATATGTGGTCATGTGTATCTGTTGTATGAGATAAAATAGATAGCTGAAGAGATCTTGAAAGTATGTGTTCAAATCCCATATAATTAATATATATATATATTATCTTATCAAATAATTTTAACTGATTTAACACATAATATATAGGATAATCAAATATAGTGCTTAGTTAAATTTATTTATTTAATACTTATTAGTTTTTAACTTTCGCAAATTCGATGTATTTCTAAAATCTTTAAAATCTTTATTGCATCATCTTGCATCATTTTTAAATATACAAAGAAAACTGGTCAGATATTTATAAAAGATAATTGGTCTAAGGAGGCAGAATTACTTGTATTGTAAGCCTTGATTTTGATTCATAAAATTGTAAAGGATTATTAAACAAATAGCCTCCAGCTATTTCAAAGCAAGAGTAAATGCTTTATATATTTTCAAAGCTATAAAAATTACATCTATAAAACTTTTAGTCGTAAATATATTTTTTTTTATCTAATTAAAGTGATTTTCTTTAATAAAAAAAATTTATGCAAGTACAAACAACTGAAGTTATCAGCCTGGTTATGACAAATACAAAAAAAATTTTAAATTTTTATTAATAATATAGGTCAGAAATAAGTACTATTAACGGTTGTTTTTTGTAAATATTGACGGAAATCCGTTTTACTCACCCAAGCTAATTTACTTTAATACAGTACTTGTTTAACGTATACCTACTGTATTCAAAATCTTTAACCAATTTACAAAGAGTTAAAAGAAATCCCTTTTCCTCTTCTCCTTTTCCTATCATGTTCCCACTCTCTGCTACTAATAATATTAATTCAATTTCTGTACCTATCTTTTTTGTTTATAATCGTCTACAATAAATTAGAAAGTGTTATTTGTTTGTATATGAAAATTATATATATATATTTAATGATCGTGATCCGATCGCACATATAGTTGTAAATTTAAAACTAAAATACTATAAAAATATGTTGGAATTTAAATTAGGAAAGCAACTTAAAAACAGAGGTTTCGATGTTATGATATCATGGTCACAAAATAGTTGAACAAAGTATAGATAAAGCAAAAAATATCTATGTATGTCATGGAAAGATATGTGACTCTCAAATATATATACCAGAAACAAATTTACAGTATTAAATAATTTTTATTATTCGTTTATATAATTATTTAGAGCATTTTGATTCCGGAAAAAAAAATTGAAAAAAAGTTGTGTGACTTTCAGAATTATTCAATTCTAGAAATTGGAAATAATTTTCATATTTAATATTTGTATAAGAATTTCAAGATATAAATATCTTTTAACAGTAAATTTGATTAATAAAAAATAAGTGAAACACAGGCTTATTATATAGCTGTGTCTATATATGTAATATATAGGGTATATGAAAGTTTGTGCTCATATACCCTATATATTAATAAAAAATGTAAATGCCAAAGATATGTCATTTAAAGATAAAATCATTTAACTGACAATGAAAATGCGAATTTATAGTCTGAATTTATAGTAGAAAATTCAGTTTGTCAGACCATAATATAAAAAAAAAAAACACATTCCAAATTAAAAATTGTTAATTTCTGTAAAATTAAATATATCAAAAGCTAAAAGGTGAAAAATGATCTAGTGTCTATGGAAGCCCACTAAAGTATTAGGAAGACAAAGTTGGAGATGTTTAGAAAAATACTTTAAGTAGAAGAATTTATTCCTTCTAAATTGTAAAAACATTTATTTGGTAAACAGTTTAATGCAATATAGAAAATTATAAAAGACATCTAAAAATAATTTTTCAATGGATTACAGATTTTAAATAGACTTTAGACTTCAAAGAAAATTCAGTCAAGTTAAAATTTAATTGCAGATAGAGAACTTGATAAGTATAGAATAATATCAACAATGATCATGGAAGATTCTAACAGTAATATATGTTCCAATAGGAGAAAATCTTACTCTTAAGTCTACATAAATGATGAAGCAAATTACCAATCAAAGAGTACATTTCAATATACTCTCATTGAAAAATAATAAACTACATTTGTGTTCACAGCTTTCTCAAAATAACCAGCTAAAGGCCACAAAATTTGCATTAGTCCATAACTTTTCAACTATTTAGTACCTAAAAGGAATTAGTAATTTTCTGAGATTAGAATAGAATCTTCAATTGTAACCTAATGCTTGCTATAGCAAAGCAATCAATGTTAGTCACACCTATAAGAAAGCTGCTTTGATCCATGGACATATATTTAGTAATCAATGCTGAAAAATAACAATAATGATACTGTTGTTTAATTCATACATAGATTTAGAGGGAACTATGATAGAAAAAAACCCTATTGTAAATTATTGTGAACTTTTGATTCAAAATTTAACACACACACACACCCATTTGAAATTGATATAAGAGAGTATAACTGTGAAATAGCAAGGAAAGCTGTAGAAGAAAATAAAAGTCTCAAAAATGTTAAACAACATTTTGGTATTGGTAGGAAATTTATATCTGCAATAAAAAAAAAAGATGGAATTATTACTAAAAAGAGAGATGACATCATGAAATTGGTAAAATATTTTTATCAAGAATTATATAGTAATAAAAAACAAGTACCTCCTATATCTATTACATCTTCCGAATTGCCCAGAATTTTAAATGAAGAAGTGAGATATGCAATTAAGTGTATGAAGAAAGGAAAGGCTCCAGGAAATGATGGAACTATAATTGATATATTAAAAGAAGCAGGTGAAGAAATAGAAACAATTTTAGCAAAGTTGTATACCAAATGTCTAAATGATAAAGATGTACCGGAAGATTGGAAGAATGCAGTAATAATATTAATATTTAAAAACGGTGATAAAGAAGATATTAGAAATTACAGACCTATCAGCCTTTTATCAGTTTTATATAAAATTTTTACCAAGATAATTACAACTCATCTACAGAGAACTTTGGATTTCCACCAACCAAGAGAACAAGCTGGATTTAAAAGTGGTTTTAGTACCATAGATCATATCCAGGTATTGAGAGAAGTCATAGAAAGGACAAACGAATATGAGTTGTCATTATGTTTTGGATTTGTAGATTATGAAAAGGCATTCGATTCTATACACATTTCTTCAGTGATTAAAGCATTGGATCATCAAGGTATAGATCCAGGATATTGTCATATTTTAAAGAATATTTATAAAAATGCAATAGCAACAATTAGATTACATAATGATACTGGAAAAATCAACATTGAGAAAGGTGTAAGACAAGGTGACTCCATATCTCCAAAACTCTTTACAGCAGTGCTGCAAGAAGTATTTTGTGGATTAAAATGGGAAACTAAAGGAGTGAAAGTAAATGGAGAGTATTTAAGGCATTTAGATTTCACAGATGATGTAGTTGTTTTTGCAAATAATGCTTCAGAGCTGCAGGAAATGTTGCAGGAGTTAGCAGATGAAAGTAGAAAAGTAGGACTAAAGATAAATGTTAAAAGACTAAAGTAATGTTTAATCGATTTGCTCAAAATATGAAAATAAAGATTGATTATGAAGAATTAGAAGAAGTTAACAGTTAAAAATACCTTGGTCAGATTATTAATACAGATGGAAACATAATGGAGTAAATTAATCATAGAATTAAACTTGGTTGGAGTGCTTTTGGTAGAAATAACTTGATACTAAAAGGAAATATGCTTATTTGTTTGAAAAGGATGGTTTTTAACAAATGTGTACCAGTTCTTACTTATGGATCTGAGACTTATACACTTAATAGAAGAGCAATACTGAGACTTCAGACCACTCAAAGGAGTATGGAGAGATGTATGTTGGGAGTAACAAGAAGAGATCGAAAACGCCATGTATGGGTAAGACAACAAACAGGTGTTACTGACCTTATTGAAAAAATTAAAAGATTGAAATGGAGTTGGGCTGGACATATTGCTAGAAGAGATGATAATAGATGGACAATTGAAATTTTAAACTGGATTCCAAGAGATTGTAAAAGACCCAGAAAGAGACCACATGTGAGATGGATGGATGAAATAAGAAAATGTGCAGGGGCGTTGTAGAGAAGAGAAGCTAAAGATCAGAGAAGATGGATTAAACTTGAAGAGACCTTCATCCTGCAGTGGATTGATAATGGTTGATGATGGATGATATATATATATATTAATGGATACTTCTTGGGTAATCATAGTCATTCATAGAGATTACTAATAGCATGAGTAAACTTGACTAAAAAAGAGATATATCTAAAAAATAAATTAATTAGTCACAAATAGAATTTTGATTAGACAATATTTATTTTTAAGACTTAAGTATTACATAATATTTCTGTATTCTAATTTTTACTACATGAATTTCATGCAAGGTAGGATCTGTTTTTTTTTTCTGCTTTTAACATTTTGTGGAGGGATATAATCATAAACATATGACAAGATATGTGAGAAAGATGTACGAACTAGCACTCATCAGTTGGCCCAAATCACAATCTCATACACATATGTTTATCATTGTTCAGTATATTAAGATAGCTAATTACTACAATATAATTGATAAGTGCAAAGTTACTCTTTCACAACTTTGTACAAGCCATAAGAAGAAAATATAATTACTTTTATTAATTATTCATTAGATTGGAGTTTACCTACTTAATAAATAATATTTCTGTAGGGTAATTAATATACTTCCATCAAGTGGTTTGTGTCAAAGTTATAAGGGTGATAAGTTTGACACTTATTAATTAAATTGTAGTAATTGGCTATTTATATATACATATATGTTTAAGATATTGTGATCTGGTCCAACTGAAGAGTACTGGTTCAACATGAAATGCATATTTTAGGATTAATATATCTTTCTCACATCTTGGTCATGAATTTTTTGATTACCCCTCCCCAAGGTTTAAAACTGGATAGAAACCAGTTCCTAACTTGCATGATCAGTGTAGGGAAATTATATAACAGAAATATTCATTAAGTGAATAATCTCTATCTAATGAATGATTAATAAAATTATTAAGTATTACATATCCACATACATAGACACGTTGTATTATTTGTGTAGGCAAGTTTTGAATATGTGTCTGAAAATCTAAAATTTCCTACCATTAAGTTATTAATAAAATTGATTACATTTATTTCTAAAATATTTCTTTGAAATGAAATTTTTTATGTTAATATGGGGTCCAAAACAAAAGTAATTAATTGATTTTGCTTTAAGAATAATAGGATATGGAGGCAAAAACCTAAATTTATTTTTGCTTCCATATAACATAAAGAAGGAAGGAATGTAAAGTCTATTGTTTGATATTTTAGGATTTTTTTTGTTCACAAACTATATGAAAGCAGATTTTTAAAGAAATTTTATCAAGTTGTTTGTGTCAATTTGATTGTATGGCAAAGAAATTCAAATATATTGCTATTTTTCCTGTATTTCTTTGCAAAACAGATATCTATCAGAAAATAAATTATACTCAAGACACTGAGAAAAACTGAAAAACCTAAATGATAATGGAAATCTTTAATAAGTAAAAGAAAAAGTCATCTCTCTTTCTTGGATCATCTAGTTCAGCTCTAAAGTGGTCTCCTAATTATTGTCTCTCATGCCTGGTTGTCATTCTTCTCCATATCAAATAAAAGAATTTGTAAAAATTTCAAAAAAATTGATAATACAAGTTTTTAGTACTTCAAGAAAACTAGAATGGTGGCCCATGTTTTTGATATACTGTTTCAAGGACTTATAATCTACTGATGATGTGTTAATTGGTAAAGTAAAACAAAATTAATAAATTGAATGTTAAATTTTAAAAAAGGAATAAATTCAGTAAATTCCATTAATGAGCATTATTTCAATTTTTTATACACTTATGTTTATAATGTAGGAAGTGGCAATATGCTCTTAACATTGTCATACTTTGGTTCAATTCAGCATGTTTCTTTTTTGTTTGGTAAACTGTCATAATGATAAAAATTTGGTACCTTTCTCTCACAGTACATAATGCAGTGGATTATTTTCAAAGGTAGAGGATCCTTTCCACCCAAAAATTGTGCATTGATTGTCACAGTATTATTGCATGCCATCAACATGAATAAAGTGTAAATATTATACTTATATATTTAACCCATGCAAATCTTCATTTTAACATATATATATATATATATATATATATATAAAATGTTCTTTGGATTAACTTATTATATATATATATATATATATATATATATATATATATTCTCTTAATAAGTTAATCCAAAGAAAAAGAAAATAAACTGTAAATGTTGTAATTAATTTTTTTACAATAATTTCTTTTTTTTAAATAACAATAATAAAATATAAATATTAAATATGACATTTCCTAGCAGGCATTTTTTTTTTGTAAATATTTTTGGGAGCTCCTGAATTGTAGATTTATCAAAAATACATGCGGCCATCTTGGTTTACTTGAAAACTCACAACTACTATTTTTTATGTGACATTCCCCAGCCCCAATGAAGAAAAATTGTCAATTCTATTTAAAATACTTCAAAATTCAAAAACAATTTTATATCACTGTTCAAAAATCAATAGAAAATCTATGCTTATAATCAGAACTATGCAAAAGTTATGTATTCTTATAGAGATTTCTACTATAACTTAAAAAACTTATTTAAATATTTATATGTATAGATATATATAAGTTGAATTATATATTTTTCATGGATATTTAAATTGATAAAGAATGAAAATTAAGAGGTTATGCTCAGAAAAAAAGAGAACTATCTTTTGATGTTGTGAAGAAACTATCAATTGCCACTAACGGACAATCCACCTGAGGCTAAACAAGTTTTCTTCATTAACCTATAATAGCTCTCTAGTTTAGGTGTTATGTTTATCTTTGTGATTTCATTTTGTAAAAAAAAAATATATATCATCATTTATTTTTACTTTACAATGTTCATTTCAACAAAAATTTTATTAACAGTAAATAGTGATTACTTCCTGATAAAAAAAAAATAAATAAATAAATTGTACAATAACATGATTATATTAATGTTCAGTTTGCCATCTGGCTAGATTAGGTTATGAGAACGCAATTATTATACACTTATGTGGTCGGATATAATGAATTTTGTGTAGAATAGGAGAAACTAAGAACTTCTTTGATGGTATTAGCATTTTTAATATAAACATGAATATTTTCTTTTAAAATTGTCTAATTTATAATGCTGGGTAGGTGGGAGTTGATAATCAGGAAAAGGATAGAGTAGTTAAAGACCAGGTGTCATTAAAGATTTTATTGGAGGCAAAGAGCTGATCACATTTCTTGATTTTTTGAGCATTTGACAAAACAATGGTATGATTTGTGGTGGGAGTAATTCCATGAGAAATTTGCATCTCACTATCCATATGGCATAAAAGCCTTATTATTGCAAAAGTTCCATTATGAATGGTGTTTTCAAGTGAGAAAATCATGTCAGATCTTATGTTGGAGTTGATGATGATTATATCTTTCAGTGTTTTAAGTCTTGGGCACTGGTGTATAATATTATCTATAGTTTCATCTTCACAAAAACACAGACCACATATTGGGTCAATGCTAGAAAAACCTCTTCAGTGATAAAGAAACCAATTTGTGGGAAGCACATTAAGATTAATTTTAATGATGAAGTCAAGGAATTTGGGTTCCAGACTACATCTTTTGAAGTGTGTAATGAGGCTTTGTTGTGTTACATTTAGGCTGGTTTTAATGGGTTGTTGATTATAGTTGATTAGATTGTATGCTTCCCATAAGGTGATTTTTGATTAAGGTTAGAGGGCATCATCAGGTTATAAAGTTGTAGGTGTTCTACTGGCAATGCTATCCATGACCTGGAAAAGAGTGGAGGATGATCAGTCAGTGTAATTTTTTTTATAATGTTGGAGTATCCCTAGGAGAGGATATGTAGAGTGTTGTGGGGTTTTTGTAAAATGATTGCCTGTATCAAGTGGAATGACAGTCCATTGAACCTGCATGATCATTGGACACATCATAAGCTAATAGCAACTGTCCTTCCTCTCCAGAGAAGTTTGGTTCCCAATTAGTTAATTTTATTTTGGAACTGTTTAGACATTTTTAAGAATGGAAGATAATATGAGATTTTTGGCATTATGATCATGATGAGGAGGCCAAACTTTCCATATAATGAAATATATACTCTAGAGAGTGAAGTGGTGATGGCTTCAGTTGACTGGAGGATTTCATATTGAATCTCTCTTGCCATTGCAGTTAGAGGTTTGAAGATTGGGAAACCTAGATATCTTTGGGGTTTTTCAGAAAAGGGGGAGTTAATTTGTTTGCCAGACATTATCTTCCAGATAGAAGATTTGTTAAAATTTATTTGTAGGCCAAGTTTCATTGTATTTCTGTTTAAGATGTTCATGAGATGGGGAAGATATTTAATGGAGGGAAGCACAACCATGATGTCATCTATATATGCAAATACATTGAAATTTTTTATTGAGAAAGGGAAAAAATATTCCTGAGAGGTTTTTTCCTATATCCATCAGAAGAGGGTTGATGTATGCTAAGAAGAATAGTGCACTGAGCAAAGATCCTTGAGCAATCAACTTGTATGGCTTGAAACCTGGTGTGATCTTGCTATCAAGAGAGAGAAAAATCTCTGTTGTTGAGCAGATTGCTGACTATCTGAACAATCACAGACAAAATCTTATATTCCACCAGAATATCAGGAGTGTGTTTATCTGGACCGAATCAAATGCTGCTGCAACATCCAGTTGGACAGCAATAGGTTTGGATTTACAATGTACTCTAATATAATTAAACCATGTGGTTATGTTGGTCATAGCATGCAAGGTTGATGATCCCTTTTTTTCCATATTGGTTTGGCAAGATATGGTTAAAAATTTTGAGTTTGGATTTGATCTTTAATAACTGACTCAATTATCTTAATAAGCAATGGGGTCATGGAAATTGACTGGATACTGTTAATGTTGTTTAATGGTTTTGCTTTTTTAATAAAAGGCATGAGTGCCACTGGGTAAAGATCTGTTATGTTTCTGTTGCTGGAGGCTAGGAGGTCAATCATTTTTTTAATAATTGGTGCAGTGAATTGACAGCTGTTTGAGAAGAAAATTTGGGATGCCATGAAGGTCATGATGAATGCTGTCAGGGAGGGATGTTATCTTCTTTTTGATTTGGATTTCTGCAATGCTATGTTGGCACAGGTCACCAGAATCCAACCAGGTGTTTACTGGAGGAGCTCCATCTTTTTGCATTAATTGGCAAAATTGTTGGCTGATGTGCTGCATCATTGGAAAGCCAATGAGATCGGTGCCATTAGTATTAATGGATATGGGAGTGACTTGTTTTTTATTGTAGCCCAGTGCCCATCTGAGGTAGTCTCTTGTCCAGCAGTATTGTTGTGATAATAAACATTTGGATCTTCTGATGGATATATATTCTGCAAGGGACTTTTGCTTGATTTTGTAAAGATTTTTAAGGGAGATAATTTTTTCTGTATTTATGAAATTTTGCTGTAATGTTTGAAGTTGTATATTAATGTCTATTAGGTAATTTAGAAGGCCATTTGTTCCTTTTATTTTCCTGGTGTGGTGATTTAATATGGACTGTAGGATTCCAATGAAGGAAAACCAGCCCTTCTTAGCAGAAAGGGAAAGGTTGTTTATTTTCTGGAAATAGATGTATGCCTCTGACCCTATCGCTTCAGTCATGTTTGTTTGGGTGATCATGCACATGGTTTTCCCAGGTCCATCAACAGGTGTAGGTATTGAAATAGGAGAAAGTTGTGAGATCAGGGCCATATGATCAGAGAAAGCAACAGGGGCTAAAGCTGCATCAAGGTTAAAATGGAGGTCTGGAGTGTGATAAACCAGATCAACCAGGGACTTTTTAGTTTTAGTATAGAAAGAGTAGGCTTGAGGCAAGAAGCCCTCTTCACACATTAATATGCAATTTATTAGATGCAAAAATCTTTTGTTGAAGTCATTGTATGTGGTGTTAAAGTCTCCCAGGAGAATAGTAGGGGAGGCTCTGTTAGCATTGATGGCATTTAGGATATGGATTATTTTTAGATATTGAGAGGTAATCTTCGGCTGTATATATATAAGCTATGATAATCGGATAACCCCAATAGTCAATTTCTATGATAATTATATTGGCATCTAGGAATAGAATGCTAAAACTTTTTAATGGTGTTGACTTGTTGAGAAGAATACCAACTCCACCTGATGCTGAATGGCCGATGGAAAATCTAGTAAATCTGAGAGATAAGAAGTATATGTGGGGAACAGAGTGATAGCCAGTTTTTAATAGCTAGAACTCTATCAATTGAATTGATGCCACAGATGTTAATGCCAGCAATTTTTCAGAACATGATAGACTAATCCAAACCATCCTCAGCAAAATGGACCTAGTCTATGTGGGACATCTCCATATTGATGAGGTCTGATGTGGTTTGGCAATCAGTCTTGTGATTGAACTTGTGGTTGGATTGGTGGTATCTTTGTTGGTTGAGGAATTGCATCCATGAAGTCTTTGGTGTCTGATGTAGTAATGTATTTCATCTGAGATTCATCAGATAAATCAATTGTATCAATGGTTGTAAGATCCGTAGTTTTCCTCTTTTTTATGGATTTGTGAAGCTTTGAGCTGGATGTACCTGAAATTTGTTTGTTAGAGGATGTGGGTGAGACATGTATTGGGTGGGAGCTGTCATCATCTGAGCTTGATCTATCTGTGTGAATTGATTTCCTTTTAATTTTCTTATTTGTATTTTGGGTATTTGTTGACTCAGTTTTTTGAGTGTTTTGAAATTTATTAGTGTTGTTTTCTTTTTCCTGTTCTTTTGATAAAAGTGTTTTTTTATTGCTATGAGATTTTATTTTATGTTTTAGACCGGAGTCATTTTCTGTTTGCTGTATCTGTTGTGAAACATTAATCATGCTGACTATCGGGTTGAGTGTTTGATAAGTCTTTTCATCTGGATGGTTAAGTTTTGCAGAAGTTGAAGATTTGATGACAGTTCATGAATTACTTTGTTTAGGTTTGATAGATTTAGCTGGCCTGAATGTTGATGTATCAATGGTTTTAAGCTGCGTGGAAGTTGTCTTGGGTGAATTGTTTTGAAATTTTTTTAAGTGTATTTTCTTCATTTCCTGTGTCTTCCTTGCTCTCATTAGATGGATTGGTCATATTGTCTTCTTTTGTAGTGAGAGTTTGACCTAATAATGCTTCTTGGAGATTAGTATTGCATGTATTGTCTGTTTGATTTTGAGTATCATTAGTTTGGGTGATTGGTTTAAGAGAGGTATAAGTTATTGCTTGGTTCTCTGATTCGCTACTATTAGTATAAAGGGTGGTGTTTGTTCTTTTTTGAATATTTTTATTTTGAAAGATGGTTTTGTTTGTGTAAGAGTTTGTTGGAGGATTTATTTAAAACAAATTGTCTGGATTTGTGAGGTTGCTGATTGAATTAGTCCCATGAGGTGTTTGGTTATTTATGGTTGTGGTCGATGTGTTAATAGATCTACCAGGACATCTATGAACTTTATTCTTTCTAATACCACAGTGTGCGCATATTCTTGCTGCACAATCTTTAAAGATGTATGTTCTTTGAAAGCAGAAGAAACATTGTGGCTGTACTCTCCTGAACATCAAAACCATAGGAGAGCCTCTTGCAGTAATAATAGTGGGTATGTCAGTGGAAATAATGTTTTTCTTTAATGTAAGTATGAAGATAACTGTATTGGAAAGGATTTGTTTTTCAAAGATAAGATTTAAGAGGTGTTTAAATTTGGTAACCGAACCATAATTAATAAGGATGTCTTGTAGTTCTTGTTCATTAAAGTGGGCAAGGCAGTTTTGGTTTCTGCCAGATAGTGTAACCAGATGGTTCATATCTATGGAGCATAGTATATAATTTTTTAAAGATCTGTATTTATTTTTAAAGTTCATTCAGTCCACTCATGTTTTAAACTCAATGATCACATAGTGGTTATTGGGATGATTAAGGATCTTGTGAATGCCTTTGCCTAATTGCTTTTGATTAATTAGACTGTATAGTCATTCTAAAGGGAACTTATATAAAGCACATCATTGTGTGTTATGGCTAAAATTAGAGACTAATCACTGTAGTAGTTTGCAAATGATTTATATAGAGTGTTGGGTATCATTTTGTTGAAATCGTTGTTTATTTTTTGGAACATTTCATCATTAAGGACGTTTATATTAAATGAGTCATTTTCCAGAGTGTTTGAATCTTTTTCTAAAGGTTGTTCTCTGTATACTTCTGAGATATTTAAATATAATTCATTGAAATTATCAGCCTTAATATTTTCGGAGATGCTCTTGTAATTTTTAGATCTTATGATATTTGCGTACGTAGAGGAATTTTTTAATATTGGTATTGAGAAAATCGTTTTAGATTGTAAGTTGGCTGATGTAGCATGGATTGTTCTGAAATATAATCTTTGTTTATTTTGGGATGAGATTTATCAGTTTTATAATTTATTTCTTCTTTTTTATTTTTAAATTTACTGTTGACAAACTCTAATGTCACAGCACTGATTTTGTCAACCTCTGGTGGAAAATTTTTTACTTTAAAATTTTCACCCAAATTTTTTTGTTGGAAATTTTATTTATTATTTTCAGATATGGTTTTAAATGTATTATTGGGCAAAGGAAATTGCTTATTATAGTCTTCTGAGGGAGAGTAGTCTTCGGAGAGAAGATGAATAATTTTTGCTTGTATTTTTAAAGATTTCAATAGTTTTGCTTGAGGAGATATTTATGCTATTGTTTATATTAGGGAGAAGTTGAATATTTTCTAAACTTTTGCTGATATTTGTGATATTTTCTTTTGCTTTACTGGTTTGTGGGTTTTTATTTGTTGTAGAGGTTAATTTAGATGCATTTAAATTAGATCTAGCGCTATAAAATTTATGACCGATGACTGCATTGCTAGATTGAATGCTGAGATCGGGACTTGCATAAGCTTGCGTGTTATTGATTATATTGTCTCTCTCCATCATAGATAATGATTAAAATCTGACTTACCTTGAATTTAATGCAAAAAGGTAAGGGGACAATTTCCCCTGTCTTCCTGAAACTGTGAATCACTAAGGGACACTTTTCAAGACCAATTGCTAAGATGGCTGCCAAAAGCAGAAGTAACTTTACAATGTTTCTTATGTAAAATTACATTTCATAAGACCTAAAGATTTAATGGGAGGAAAAATAATTTTAACACTATTATTATTATATAATTAGTTAAATGTGGCTAAAGGAAAATCAGTTTTCTTATATTTTGGAATGTATTACTAAAAAGTCATTATGTAAAACAATGCAGTTTATTTTATAAATGTGGCTAAAGGAAAATCAGTTTTCTTATATTTTGGAATGTATTACTAAAAAGTCATTATGTAAAACAATGCAGTTTATTTTATACATTAGATTTATGAATGTCAGGGTAATTTTTTTTAAATGCAAATATTATTTTAATATAAAGTAAAAGAATGTAAATAAATTGCAAATTATATTTAAGGCAATGAAAATTATTAAATAAAGAGAGTTCATTTAATACTAAGTAATTTGAGACAACAAAAGAAAAACAAAATTTTCAATGTAGGGATAAAAAAAATTTTTAGGGAAAATTAAATTTAATGGTTTTCTTAATTATTAAAAAATTATTTAATTTTAATGCATGAATAATGTGTGTAAATTTACATGTGCATCTGTGATAAAGAATTTGATTCATTCAATACATGATTTTCAAGATGAGTCTAAGATTACAGGTCATGTATTACTCATTTTAAAAGTTATAGTTATACTTGTAAGATACAAAATAGCTTGTAATCTTGTCATGAATAATACAGTAAATCTAAAAGAAAAATTGTAAATAAGAATTGGTTTTATTTATTGTTTGAAAAGAAGAAATTTTTTACTCCATGTTGTCCATGCTTTTTAGACTAACATAAATCAATTTTGAATACTAGCAGGCTGATTTACAAAGTAAAATGCAAAGTTCTATATATATGTTTGTTTTGAAGAATGATACCGATTACAATTTGACCTTTTTACCACTGGATGTCATTGAATTTAGGTATTGTTATCTATGTCATTCATATGAGTTGTGAGTTTGTATTAATCACCAGTTTGTGTCCATTTTTACCACAGATAGTCACCTGTACCATGAGTCACAGTGAGATATTTGAATTAATAAATTTATGAATATTATAGTATTTGAAAATGATTTATATTTTTGCTGTATGCAGTTGGTGTAGCTTTGTTATATATTGCCTTAAAAATAACTTTTGAAAAGTTATTGTTTATCATAGCTTAAATTGAATTAAGATTAGCAAAACATTTTCTTATGGATTTAGGTTTTAAGTGATGAATGTTGTTGGCAATATAGGCATATATATTTCTTGATATTTTGTGAATTAACTCTGCTATGGATTGTTTTGGAATGGGTAGATTTCTGTTTGTTCATACATTATAGGCAATATGAGCAAAATAAGGATTTTGATGTTTGATAATTATTATTGAAAATATTGAAATTCGTGTATTAAAAAAATAGCAGGTCTTCCTAAAAATTAAATGAAATATTGAAATAAAACCCACTTCCAAAACACAATATTTAACTTACATATACATACATTTATTTGTTAATTTTAAAATGATTATGTGTTGCACATTCAGATTATTATTTGTGTTACATATAGGAGCAAAAAAATAATGATTGTGAAAGCAAATAAGCTTATTAAACTAGAAGACTCAGTAATAAAAATTGTACAAAAAGTACTCAGAAAAAGAAGCATATGGACAAAAGAGCAATAAACAATTTTTTTTAAAGTACAATAAGAATAAAAGTAACTCTTTGTTGATCCACAGATCTTATACACAGAAATATGGAACATAATATATAGAATATCAATCAAAGATGAAATTGTATATAGTGTGTATTTGATAAAAAGGCTTGTATTTATTTAAATAATATCTTATATTGTGTTTTCTAGTATTGAATTTATTCAGTCTGTAAAAGAAATGGATCTGTTTCTGACTTATGCTGGAAAAAGCAGATATGATATAATAAGCTATGAGTTGATATATATATATAACAGTAAATTTTGATTCCATATATCATGGTCTAAAGGTTGGAAACAACGAAAGAGATATTGAATTCTATCTCTCTCAGCATTTATGTAAACAAAGCTTGTTAGTGGGTTATTGGTAAAGCTTCATCTAGTGATCATATATATTGTAACGAGCATAGACGTTCGTTACATTGTTGTTTTTTTTAAATTTATTAAACATGAAAGTAAATTAAAAAGTTCGCATTTAAAAATTTTCTTTAAGAATTAAAAATTGAAATTAAATATCATCTTAAACTCTTATATATTAATTAAATCGCACAGATAATGAAAAATTATTAAAATAAAACTTTATTAAAGAAAAAGTATTTTAAAACTAAATTTTAAAAAGATTTGGAGATGAAATTATATCTTTAAATTTATCTTTAAATATATTTTTGATTTGGAAAACAGGTTAATTAATCAGAAATGGAAATGATTGTTAATTAGTTAAATGTAAACCAGCCTTCGGCATTTAAATGTAAAAACACCGGTCAGATAAGAAAACAATAGAAACTGTTAGCAAATAAGAAGAAATCCCTATGGAATCGGACCGCAGCGAAAGGACCATCGCATCGGTGATGTAATGTAAATTCAATCCTTCACATTAATATAAAAGGAAAATTTGGAAATTATTAATCAGTGACTGGAAATTGATTATTACGATGTGACTATATGTAGTAGTCCGGAGTTGGAGGAATTGACAGACGCACGGTCAGTTCTTTCAGCTGTTAAAGAAGGGAGAAATGAACTATCGTTTCCTACATTGAGGACCAACTAAATTAAAAAACCTCCGAATGAATAAATAAAACAACGGCTAAATGGATACCAATTTTAGGACAGCATGGGAATTTACGTTCATGGCAAGCAACGGATAAAGTTGGACGTTTTAAAAATCGTAAGAACTTATATATTCACTTGAAACAATAAGAACTCTAAATTTTAAAACTTTTTAGTAAATAATGCAATAGAATCCTATCTGACCAAACTAAATTCTTCATTAATAATGTTATTTGATGTATTTTTTTTTTATTTATTTTGTAAAATCATTTCCATTTATTTATTTTTTGTTCTTTAAGTTTTATTATGATTGTTGTTTTCCGTTAAATTAATTATATAAATGTTAAACTTAAGTCGGGCGTGAATGGCTGTATAGATTTGTAAAGTTATATTAGGGGAGGGTAATCTTGGGTTATTTGTTTCGTGGTTAAATTGGGTCAATGGATTGGATATATTGGTGTGATTAGTAGATGTAATATTGATTCGCTACGGGCAGAATCGCTTCATACGATCGGACACTTCCGTTTGCCTATGGAAGGAATTATAAGTCGGATACCGCAGTTCCTTTCTATGGAGTTTTTTGTTTTATTGCTCTTCTTTGCAGATAGATGTAATATTCCTATCTCATAAGAGGCAATTTCTTCCCTTAACCTTTTGTGCTGCCGTATTTTATTACATTGAATACATCGATATATCAGATGAATTGATGCCAGTTTGACTACGAATTTTAGTCTAAGGTTAAATAGGGATAGAATGTTTATTTTCAAAAGCAAATTTATCTGGTCTATTCATGCTCGACCCTAAATAAAAATGCATTAAATTTAAGTTGTTTATAGACGCTTGCATGGATTGTTTATCGGTTAACTATATTTGCATTTTCATACTTGATCAAAATATATAGACATTCGATAAATAATGATACCTTACGGTGAGTATCTAAAATGTATTTATTCGGAGGTCTTTTAAGTCATTGGTGACAATGCAAGTATCTTATGGTGAATACTACTGGGTTACTTATAAATTTCCCTCTGCAATTGCCAGTATCAATGATTTTATATTTTGATCGTTTATGTTTACTGTGAAATGTTTTTAACCGTGTAATCTATGTAACCGATCTATAGCAACATATTAAAACAAGCTTTTATAATCCCATCTGTGCGAACTTAATTAAAATGTAAAATTAGAATATAATAGTAATTAAATGTAAATTAAAGTCAAAAATCAAAGTTAAAAATAATGTTACATGTTAAAATGTAAAACTAATACTAAAATAATTTTAAATCTTATATATATGTGCATAAATAAATGTTTGTATGCTAATTACTGGCAGTGGCTTATTTTATTCTTTTTTTATATATATGCTCTTAGATTATCTTATATTATTTAATCTCTGCTATTCCACTGAGCTAGTGACATGGGCTAACGACCGGATGCAAAATTTAAAAGGAAAAGAAAAAAAAAATTTTTTTTTTTTTGACTTACGTATCTGCCTACTTTATAAATTTTTCTAGGTTCAAATGCCTAGATGGCGCCCCGTAGTGCAGTTTACGTTAAGTCTCATTCTCCAGATCGTTACAATATATATATATAAGGTGAAATCTGAATGGTTAATACAATTTGAATAAAAATAAAAAATTCAAATATATATATAAGAATATTGATTTATAACCTAGCACTGAAGATTTAAACTAAGTAAAAGCTCTCCCAAGGGATTTTTTTTTTTAGTTTCAATAAAAAAAATGAAACTTTAAGATAGCAAATCTTCTGAATTGAAAGTTTGTTTATTTTTGGAAAACTTATTAACTGCTTGTCATCATCATTTACAAATTATTACTGCCATCCTTGCATGACCCCCAGTGGATTGTATGATATTATTAGCATTGTGCATGTTAAAAGCTAATATTTATGTTGATATCATTAAGCAAACACAAAATAATTTATTAACAATGATATATAAAACTATTGTTTGTATACTTGAAACTATCAGTAGATTTATAAAATATTAAAGATAATAAAATAATAAGAATATAAGACTTTATAATAACTATAATAATAAGATCCTGCCATCTGAAAAAATTAAACAATTCCAAAACTATGGTTTATGCAAATATAGTCTTTTAACATATTTATGGTTTCCTTTATTGGTTTCTCTAAATATGTTAATTATCCCTGGTGCACTGGTGATATTAGATAGAAAATAAAGCAACATTGGTGAAATTAAATGGGGCATAGTATCAATAAGTATTGGGTTGTTCTTATGGCACTATCTGCTTTTTTCTTCATGGCATTATTAACATAGGAAAGGTTGCTTTTGGCAAACTTCATCATTAATTTCTGAATCTGATTGCATTTTCCAGAATTTGAACAGTGTGGTTTTTGGTTATCTAGCCATGCAAAGTAGATGTTCTT
Source organism: Epiperipatus broadwayi (assembly GCA_028023455.1). Classification (NCBI taxonomy): domain Eukaryota; kingdom Metazoa; phylum Onychophora; class Udeonychophora; order Euonychophora; family Peripatidae; genus Epiperipatus; species Epiperipatus broadwayi. Next base: position 145,220 of record JAQFVV010007065.1, on the reverse strand, counting down.
CTGTAAGATAAAGTCTTCACATTTGCTGTTATAAATGGACTATTAAAAATACTGTAAATAATAAGCAATATATGGCTATCAGCAGTTTCTCTCCTCTGCATGGAATTACTGCAACACTACTTTTTGAACTGAGTATTCAAATAAACTAGAGTAGACTAAAGTGGATTAAAATGAACTGCACTTCTTTTATTGCTATTTTAGACCTATTCTACTCAATGTTTAACAACATGTTCTACAAACAAAGAATTTATCATCAACTAGTTCTAAATTTGACCAGTTTCTTTATAAGACAATTTTGGAATCTTTATTGTTTTTACAACATATATCACAATTTAATACTTAAGTGAATGAAAGAAAACAATAGGGGTTTTTTCCTCTATTTACATTAGTTAGTGATAGGTAGAAAGAAAAACTTGTAAAGGCCTTTTAAAATTTGTTTATTAGCTTTTCCAATTTTATTAATTCCAAAATTTTAATAGCATATTTACAATTGCCATTAAATTTATTTTAAAAATTGGCAATTGTTTACTTAAAATCCATTCAGAAAATAGAAATGAGAAAGGCACAAAATGATTTTCACTTTTATAAATTACATGATTAAAATTCTTTTATATATCAAAACAATTTTCCTTTCCTTTTTTACAGTGCAGTTTATCATTTTATTGTTTCTCATATATTACAAAGTAACTTTACAAAATATTTAATAATAATAATATGATTAAATGCATAAAACTAACTATTTTATTATTTTTTGGGCAGTTTGTATATTGATTTTTCAATTTATACAAGTTCTTTATGCAGTTTTTGAGTTGCTATTGGTTTGGTTTCAGTTACAATATATTGCAACAATAAATACTAGAGTAGGTCAAAGGGGGGAATATTGAGTGCATGTATATGGAAAACACAGATATTGATGTGGTATAGAAGCAAGGGTACATTTCATTATGTCCAAACTGCACTACATCTTATTAAATTATTATTATATTCACAAAGTCTGTATTTAAATTTATCTAAATAATAACATCATTACAAATTTCATGTCATATATATATTATATTTCAGACTATTTCCATCATCTAATATTTGTATTGAATGTCTTTAGAAAAATTTAACTTTATTTAAATATTGCAAATACCTTCAACTGTTAGTAATAGCATATCAAACAGGTTAGTATATGCACAATATTATTCTCTCCTTTTTTTCAGATGTTTCTGACCTGACCAGTGACAGTATCATAGAATTCAAACCTGGAACCTTAGATTCTTGGGTATTGAATTTTAAGGTAATGCTCTAACAAACTGAGCCATCCTGCCAAAGACATCAGTCTGTAGAAATTTCATGTACTTATCTATGACATTTCTCCTGATTTCTCCACTTTTTCCTAAGAGCAAAGTTGATTAGTGTTTTCAATATGCATATTAGATGATGGAAATAGTCCAATATAAAAATACAACTAAAACACCATCATCACAAACTTTCAGAAAAACACAATATATCTTATATGTTGCATAAATATCTCATAATTGTTTAAAATCTATTATGTAAGTATTTAAATATATAATCTTAAAATTAATGTGCATGTGTAGTGTATATGATTATGAAATCCATTACTCTTGCAGCAATGTATCACATCTCTTCATTTAATATTCATAAACAATATCTCAAGGTTCAAAATTTGGGTGAGGAAAATAAGTCAGTCTATTCTACCATTCTTTAATTTTAAATAAATAAAAAATACATAGTCAGATTTAAATAAAAATCAATTAATAAATTTTATTATACAAAAAATAAAAAATACATACATATGAAAATAAATACTCTCCGATTTTTCTTCTAACATTATCAAAAAAAAATAACTAGCTGCAAAATAAATTACTTAAGAAATTGTTTATTGTAAAGAATTTACAATGAACATTGATTTATGCTAAATGTGGTCAGAAGTATTATTCTACTTTTACTAATAAAAATACAAATTAATAAATATGCTTGGTAAGTTTTGGTTGAATTAACTGACCATCAATCTTTGAATTATATAATAAGTAAAAATAAATATATTTTGAGATATTTGAGGATAATGGCAGCATTTTCTAGCTCTGCCCCATTCCCATATTTTTTGCAGCATGAAATTCTAAAGAACAAAAACCATATCTAATATTAACTACTATTAGTTAATGATATCTATACATGGAAGGAACTCTTTGCTTTGTTTATTAGGTCTGCTTAAAGAAAAGCCATGTATTAGTAAGACTGGTTATTTCATATATTTAGGGGGGTTCTTTCAATAAATAAATTTTTAAAAAATCAGATTTTCCGAATGTTACTTTTATACAAAACATCATATAAGCACACACAGAGAAATTCTACAAAAAAAATAATGTATGCTGCAATATAAAATTTTGTAACTAAAAACAAATGAAAAATACTATTTTTGTATCTTTTGGCAACTTCATTTCTAACATGAGAGTTAAAAAAAAATACCCCCCCCCCTATTTTGAAGATTATTACATTCTATCTTAACTAGATTTATTAATAAAATAGATGACAAAATGAATTAGTTTTTTGATAGTTTATAGCTTATTAATCATTTGAGTAGAGTTCCATATTTTACTAAAGTTTAAAATGAAAGTTCAAAGAAAAACAAATAATGATTGAAAGTTAAAAGAATTTTTTCTTTAAATTAATGTCACTTACAAATCCATTTGCTGAAGTCCTGTTTAGCTTATTAATGTTATCAGTGACTCCTTTGAAGCTTAACTACCACTTAAATAACAATTTTTCCAGGTGTTGTTGGCTAAGTAAATGGATTACTAAATATCAATTAAAGCAATAATAATACAAGAATCCATTTCTAAGAATTTTAAGTAATTTATAACTATATGTTATTATTTCCAAGCAATCAATGTAAACAAAAAATTGTTAACAACATCCCATACTTTTTTTTTTTTTGATGGTCTAAAATGATTTTTTTTTTTGGTGTCATAAAATGATTTTTTTGAAGTAATTTTCCAGGTGCAATTGGATTACATTTTTATAAATGTTTTAAATGATAATAATTATTAAAACAAAATTAAAAATATGTGTAAAAATTTATGATAATAAATTATATTATCTTCCAAAAAAAATAACAATTTAATGCATTTGGAAATAACACATTTTTCAATTTCCTCTTTTTTTTTTAGACAATGTTATTACTATTATTTTCTTTTAAATGAAAAATCTTTTTAAAATAAAGTTAAATCTTTAAGAATAGAACAATAATGCATGCACATCATTTTTGCCATTATTACTTAAATTCATTATTTCTAGATTCTAATCTTTAAATTTTATTTTAAATATGTGCAAATATAAATTGTCAACAAAAACATCTCTTCACATGTGTGTACATAAATAACATTGTATTAAAATGAAATGTACTGTAAATAAAATGTTAATGTTCATACAATTTATTTTTAATGCAAAGAAAGCAAAATCATAATAATACTTTGTCTAAAATCAAAATTGGCTAATATATAAATCTTCAAACAGATATAATGAATTCTTTATAATATCTACAATGAGCTGCTTCTAAGGTATGAATTTATATTTATAATCATCTTTATTTTTTTAAGCTAAACAATGTATTTATATATATATATTAATACATATTATGAATCTATGCTTATAATATGTATAATGTGAACAGAGCAAAATGTGTAGTTATAACCATGTAATAACTAGACATGTCTAGCAGAAAGCCATCGGTACTAAGGTATTATCTTATCTACCAAGCTTGGCAGCCATTTTTTAATTATACGATGTCACAGTCTATAAATATTTGTTTATGTTTTTATCAAATATATGTTAGTTGTTAAATTTTAAAAAATTAATAAATCAATTATAAATTCCATTCTGCAGGTTTATTTCATTTTTTTAATTTATATTACAATGTGTAAACATCAGTATTTCTTTAATATTTTGTGAATTAAAACCATCCTTTGTTTCTGGATTTCTGTTGCTACTGATTTTTCAAAGTGTCTCAATTTTTCAGTACCAAAGCCTTGAATTTACATATTCCAACTACATTCTAAATGTATTTGGATATCTTTGTTACCTAAGATATTAGACTTATGATGCTTAACTAATAAACAGGTATTAGTTACAACACTTTCAATAAAATCAGCAACTTGTAGTAGCATCTCCTCAATATCATCAAGCTATTCATTAGGATAATTTCATGAACTAAATCATGAATTAAACAAAGAATTCATGAATCATTATTATTGTTGTTGTTGTTGTTGTTGTTATTATTACTATTATTATGATGATTATAATGATTGTTGTTATTATTATTATTATTATTATGATGATGATGATGATGATGATTATTATTATTATTATTATTATTATTATTATTATTATTATTATTATTATTATTATTATTATTATTTTATTTCTTCTTCCATCTCTTTTTCTTTCTTTTTTCCTTTATCATCATTATCATTGTGGTGAAATAATTCTAAATAGTATAGAGTGATTATTTACCTATTATTAAATATTATGTATGCCTTCTAACTACCATTTAGCTCAGTGAGCATCATGTTGGATTTGCTAATTGTTGCATTTTAATTATTAAATATGTATTCTTACATATGTTTAACTTTTTTTAAATTAATCAGAAGTGCTAATTGAAAAATTTAAAAAGGTTGCTCTGTAAACTTTTATACTATCTAAAATTTATTTATCTGTGAAATGAGAGATAAGATTAGATGGTCAGGAATGGATAATGACTATAATGTTTATAGCTATTAGATTTTATTGAATTGTGGATTGGAATCACCTAATGCATGAATGCTTGTAAAAAATATACACACTCAAAAAAAAGGAAGGAATAATTTCAGGAAATATGAATAAATATATTGCAGGAATTTGTCAAAGACTGAACTTTGATATTAAGAATTAATCAAAATATATATACAAACTTAACTCCTAATCTAAAACTAATTTGAGTTATCCACAGATTATGTATTAATAGAAAAAAAATGTGGAATGCATAAAATATAGAGTGTTAAAGTTTTTCATAAAAAATTGTAACGATGACTATACATTTTTACTATGTAAATAATATTTATTTTATAAAGTGCAGACAGTTGAAATTAAATTGAAAGGCTGTAAACCTCTTGTGCTTATTATAATTATAATACTTATATGACAGCCAATCAGATGTTATGATGGCTGTCTAAGTAGTGATCAAACTGTAAACACATGACAAAGAATTTTATAAGAAAACAGTGATCCACCTTCTTCTCTATTTGTTTTTTTTTATATATCTAAGGCAGTCTGAAGCATTTATGTTTGAAAGTGTGAAGCTTTAAATATCTTCACATTTAACTCACTGAGTCTAAATTAGAAACATACAGTGCAAAATCCTATGATTTACTACACAGTAGTTTTTAGATGTTATAAATTGCAATAATGTATGTAAATAATATTTATTTTTACTATAGAGCCATCTAAAAATGTAATGTAAAGTAATACTAAATATAGTATTAATATATATATATATATATATATGTGCTCTGCGCACAGTTAATGAAGCTATTAATAAATTGTCAAAAATTTTTACTGCCAAGCGCTTTCAGGACAGTCTACAGTCTCATATTCATGGTGAGTAATAACAGAATAACTCGCCATGAATATGGGACTGTAGACTGTCCCGAAAGCGCTTGGCAGTAAAAAATTTTGACAATTTATTAATAGCTTCATTAACTGTGCACAGAGCACATATAAATATTAATTTATTTAAGTGTTAATGAAGTAAAATCTTAACTAAATATAGTATTGTAAAATAAGATATGACTAAAATATAAAAAATAAAAATAATTTGGATAATATTCACTAAATATCAAATGATTGGAATTATAAAATAGAAGAAATGGCAAATATGATTTGGGATAGATCTGTATATACGATTAAATATAATAAAAATTTATAATTGCCAAAACCAAATAATAAAAAGAAAATATGCAGAATAAAAAATTGTTGTGATATATAAAGAAAGTAAAATTAGAACTAAGTGGAAGATATTTAAAAAAAAAGAAAATGAGCTAAGTTGATTATTTTTAGGAACAGAATTGAAAATAAGTTTGATCAGTGCATTCAGAAAGTCATTTATAAAACTGAAAATAAAAAAAAATAAAAAATTTGGGAAATATATTATGGAGAAAATATTAATTGGGTGAGAAAATAAGGTACAATTACAAAACATATAGTAACGGAAATATTAAATTTATATAAAATAAATTGATTGGAGCTCTTAAAAAATAAAAAGTCAAGAAAGTAGGGCAGATGTTGTTGATGTTTTGTTACTGTAAAGCAGGGGTATACATTCCAAATAGGTGACTTAATGTAAGAAAGAAGTGGTTATTTTAAAGATAAGCATAAGTACCATAGAAGGCTAATTGATTAAAGATTAGTTATAATTATATGCTTATATAAAATTTGTAAAAATAATTAAATTTGTGGAGAGAATAATATTGGAAGAGATGTGGAAAGAGTTAAGATCTAACCTAATCCATATAAATGGTAACTTATTTATAATTAAACAATATCTAGAAATGCTCAATGAAATAGATAAACATTTGTATACAACTTTTTCTGGATATAGAGACAATAAAAGAAATAGATTGTGAGCAGATTTGTTATATGAGATCTGATTATAAAATTATATGAAAATAACTATTATTATATCACTTAGAAAATTTAACATTACAGGTAGGAGTAATGAATGCAAGAATATTCTATATCTCCTATATAGTTTTTATTACATTTAAAAAACTTATATATCAATAGAATAAATATGGAATAGTCTTAAATATCTTTAACACATGAAACACAATTTTATATTTTATCAGATCTTTTCTTTGCTAATGATATATTCTTGCTTACAGAAAATAGAGAAGATATGAAAATATTTTTAGAGACTATTAAGTTGATTATAAAAATAAAAACTAAATTTAGTGAAGAAAAACCCAAAACAAATACAATATATGCCAGAGAAACAAGTTTTTAAGGATAGATAAATATGAAGGAGGCAAATGAACATAATTTTTTAGGATCATTTTGAATAACCAGAAACAAATAGATGCAATATTTGGGAATCAATCTGAGTAACTAGAAACAAATAGTTGTAATTATTGAATAACCAAAAAGAAGATTGAGTGAATGGAAAATAAGATTGATAAATGTTGCAAAAAAAGGATACTGATAAAGGAATCAAGGTTTTCAAATAAGAGATATGATAAAGCAAGAATTGTATGAAAGATAATTGTGGTACCAGGTGTAATACATATAAATGATGAATTGTGTATCATAAAAAGATATTTAGTAACCTTGAAGAGAATTTTTAAAAAAAATAAGAATACAAGCTTTGAATATAAATATGTGGACAATAAATTAAACAATTTATGAAAAGGTAGATTGAAGACTGTATAAAACAAATTGAAACATTTAGAATGTTTGACAAATTGCAATTTATAGATGTCAAAAGAATATCCAAATATTACTCTAATTATTGGAAGGTAAAAAACAAAATCATTACATGATAACAGAATTACACATTATTTCCAGAAGTATCTCTCTTTATTCTAGTCTAGAGCTTTCATCTATTATAATATTGAATAATCAATAGATACTAAATGGTAATGTTTATTAAATTCATATACAGTGATCTCCTATCCATATCTCCAAAGATCGTTTTAGCTTATAAATTTATTACATACTACCATCTAGTAACTATTGATTATTCACATATTATAAATGGTAGTAGAATAAACAGAGCTGTTCTTCAATTGTGAGTCACAAAAATTGTGTTAAGAGAAAGTAAAAGATTTAGAAAGATAAATAGTAATTTAAAAATTAAAAGAATATAGAAATAAGTTCATAAGCAAATAATTTTATGGTAATAGTAAAAAAGTAGTCTATTTTAATTGATTTTCATAGTAGCCATTTATTAATATTGCAGTCAACAATATTTACTGTAAATGGCAGAATATATTTTTAATATTTGATTTTTAATTTTAAAAGGTTTTGCATAATTTATTAATTCTAACTAAAGTGCTTAGATGTCAGAGGATACTGAATAAAAGAAAAGTTAAGTCAATTAAAAACAATGAGAGTGTATTCTTATTGTGCAGAGGCAAAAATAGGCTACTATTTTTGCATGGCACTGACTTTTGTTTGCATTGTAAAACAAAAATATAATTTTATTTATAAACTGCTTAGATTTTTATTGTAAAATTTTTAAATATTTGTTTCTGAATAAGTATGCAATGTTTACATTAAGATTTATTTAATATATTAGCTTTTTAGCAAAAAATTATTTAAATGAACATTTATTGAAGAAATAAAAAATGAAATTAAAATATTTTTATCCACAACATTTCTATTATTTATTTTTTTACAATTATAATCAATTATAGGTTTAACTTCATTATTTGAACTCAATCTTTAATCAAATCTACTGTAAATATATAATTTTTTTGGAGAATATTTTTGTTTCAGATTAATTACATTTATAGAAATTAGGTTTTTAATCAAATTTATAAAATAAAAAAAATTATAAAAAAATAAATAACTAAAAAAATCTGAAAAATAAAAAATTATATATGGTACGCAACTGTTGAAGAAATCTGCTTTTAATAAGTTAATGTTAAACAAAGGACATGATCAATAAGTGAATATATTTATAAATAGAACTTGATAGATTTTTACTGTAAACTATTAGGATTTCCGATCAAAAAATAATGAAATTATGAAAAAAATAATTATTGAACAAATGAATATGCTAAGTTTGAAACTAAAGTTGTTAAATGGACAAAAATAATTTTATGAAAATGAACCAGAATGTAAATAGATTTGAAGTTTTAGAATTGGTATAGATTAGAACAATTATAAAAGTGGAATATGTTGGAAATGTATCTTTTCTGGACTTATTGACTCAGAGATTTCTAATTTTGATAAATTTACAAATAAATAGTGGTGAAACTTTATTTTTCAGATAAATGCATTAGATTGAATTTTTTAATTTAACAACACATAGTACTGTATTTTATAAAATTCATTAGTAATTTTCACTACACAAAAATTGGGGGAAATGACTCAAAAGTGATGTTTTCTAAATGATAAAAATGAAAAAGATAAAAAAATATATACTAGTAAATGATTATATATATATATTTATTTGATTAACTAACTAATATAATTAAACAACCTTTTTTAATCATTGATTTATAAAAAAATTTAAATAAAATTCTATAAAGTCAACATCAAAAATAAAATATGTGTACTGAACATATTAAAAATTGTATAAATACTATATACTAAAAATGTAAAAAGTAGTTTGATATAACAATTAATTATTTTTGTTGCATATTTCATTTAGTATAGTATTAGACTGGTGGACATGAAAGCCAACAGTTCATGGATTGATGCTCATCTCTATCATTTCCCATGCCCATATAAAAATATCATATGACTTCCAAGAAGTCAAATTATTTGATCGCTGTCGTTAATATGGATTATATATATATATTGCAATGTTGGATTTAAAATGTAATAGGGTATTACGTGATATGTATATATGTTTTAAATAGTCACTAAATATGTATATGCTTAAAAACATAATTACTAGCAAGTATCGAGCAAAGAGCTGCAACCAGATAACGAAATTCGTGGAAATTACTTTTATACATATAATATTACACCCACTACTTTATACAAATAAATCATTTAATGAAGATTTGTTTGATTTTTTTATGATTTTGCAAGAAAAGCGTATAAATAAATTCACGCTAAACGAGAGTTAAATTTATAAACAAAGACCACAATCAAGTACTTTTTTGAAGAGTTTTATTAAACTTCAATATACTTATCTCTACCCACTTTTTTTTATTTTAAAAAGCGATATCATCTATAATATACGTCAAACGTTTCTTAGAAGAAAAAAGGATGGTTAAAAAAATAAATATATTTGCATTATCATTTCACGATTTATTACTTACATTAATTAAACACATTTTCACATTTTATGCAAACGATAGCAAAAGACAAACAAAAAACTTAATCACGATTAATATATATATTAAAAAACTTTTTAGAAAAACGTACACATGTGTGTGTGTATTGCTTAGCGATACTTTATAAGATAACGAATTTATTTAAATCATTAACAATACTATCGATGGGTACTAATACTAAAACTGTCGATTTATTAATTTACTAATATTACAGTCGATTATTAGTAAATATGTTTATGTGCAAACATCAATAGCCACTGATAATAATCAAGCAGTCTGAAAATATAAAAATATGCATAATAAAATATTAAGTAATCTAAAAAATGTTTATTAATATTTTTGGATTATGTAAATTTATATATATTGTAAATTTTTAAGTTCTTTTTAAAAAAAAAAAATTAATTCGTAATTCAATACATATAAATTCAAGACCAATGCAAAATATAAAGTATTGCTTCATAAAAAATAATTGAAGAAGACAAATTATTAAGTTGTCAAATTTAGTAGTTGTCATAAATATATAGGTAAGAAATAAGAAGTCTCTGTTTGAAGTTAATAGAATTATTTTATATTCAATAAAATTCTGATTTTAGAAAAATAAAACATAAAGACGTTTTAGAAAAAAATGTACTTCTGAAATAGTTTATCTGAAGTGATAAAGCTGGTTAATATAATTATCAGTTATAGAAATAACTTTATAGAAAGAGATTGAATCTGTCAGAACTTTGAACTTGTTTGAAAGCAGAAATGTCAATGTCTCATAAATTTGGGTAGAGAAATTTAATTTATTGCTCGGTATTTTTAAATGGCATAAGATTTGTTTGTTTATTTTATATTTACAGGCATATCTTTATACATCCCGTTTTAATAGACTACGAACCAGAGCAGTCTTGAAAGTAAGACATGAGTGAATCTTAAAGCAATATATTTAGCTTGCAACTTTTATTTCTGCCAAACTTAAATGCTGCAGACACAAGAAAAAAATAATAAACTTAGAATAAATACTGTACAGTAAGCAAAATTTAAAAAAAAAAATTCAAATTCATCATTTAAGATTCATTACTGAGAGTATATTAAAGCTCAAAAAGTATACCAAATTATTTTAATCTATCCAAGCATTGAATAAAAGAAATTTAAATTTATAAGAATTTATTTTAAAATTATGAAGTCTATTTTTATTTTATTTATTGATAATACAAGTACAATTTAATAAAAGTTCAAAGCAAAAAAGTGGATTAATTATTGTAATCAACAAAATAAGTTAAGTATGAATATTATATACATGTTCTCTTCAGCTTATAAATGTAATGCATTCTTGCAGCAATTATATTATCTTGTTCTCAGCTATTGTTTTTATACTTACGTATAAAGTACATTCAATTTTATTGATCACATGTTAAAAGTGAGATGTTCTTGACCTAACTTTCACCTTTCTTTCCAAAATTTTACTTTCTAAAATATTTTGGTAAAAAAAAAAGTTCATAACTCACAATGTGTTCTCAGAATTTTATATTTTTTTAATTTTACCACGTTCACTAATTCTCTTTCTATACAGATTTCCCTCAATATTTGTCCTTAGTATATACTGTTTTAAAATAAAAATTGTGAATAGTGTAGTATCACTATGCTGTTATCACAAAATAATTTTGAAATTAGAAATAAGTACTGTAATGATTATATTTAGTTTATAAAAAGTATGAGAACTGGAAATGATTGAGTTAGGACATGATCTATGCATCTTGAGCTCCACAATCTACTACTCAACTACTGCAACAATATGCAAAATATGCTAATGGTAATAATATATAAATAATCATAAACAAATAATTACAAAAATGTTGGAACTTCTATTTAAAAAAATTCATGAATAATTAAGGTAAAAGAAATTTTACAAAATAGAGTTATAATTTAGGAATAGGATGAAAGAATTGAAAATTAAAATTAGATGACCACAAATGATATATGCATACATAATATTGCTAATTGGTTTCAAAGTTCAAAACTAAAAGCAAAATCGGTGATCTAATATTAAAACATTCTTTATAATAATTGCAAGTAAAAATTAATGTTATAAAATTTTGTTTGAAATTTTTGAAAAAAAGCTTAGTCACATGATTAAATGGCTCAAGATGTCCACTATTTATTTTTTTTTTACTTTTTTTTTTTTTGTTATTATTTTTTCAGTTAAAAATCAATAACTAATCTGCTAAAGTATTCACTTGTTCAGATATTTTATTTTATAATTTTTTTTATAAAATGATCTTTAAACTGTTTAAGCTTAAAATTTTAGTCAGCAGTACCTCAAGGATTTATCCACATTATTTTTAAACTTAATCAAATTAATAAATGGTTGAAATGTTTTCAAATCATTTATTAGGCTTATTAAATCTTTAAAAAATGTTTTTATATATGAAATGATAAAATAAATATGTCAAGATTAAATCAAATATGATAAGTAACTCTTGTAATAATTATGTTCTCAAAGTAGATTATTCTTTATATTATGTAATTATTTAATAATAATAAAAAAGCCAATGTCTATAACTAAAGTCAAAACAAAATCATAAGTCAAGTATTGGTGGTCAAGAGATTAGCACAGCTGCCTTACAAGCAGTTGCCCCGGGTTAGCGGGTTCTCATCCCGGCCGATGCTATAACATATGTAAAAAAAAAAAGTTGTGATGTTTTAAAAACGAGTGAGTCTTAGTTTTCACTAATAGCTATTCTAAATAAGCACCAAATAATAATAATAATAATAATAACATCTTCGTTATATTTGTAATTACTATAACAATCCAATCTTAAAAATGCTTATAAGTTGATATATATAAATGTCGTTATCCGGGTTCATCCGTGTATGATTTATAGTATTAACAAATACGAATGAACCCGGATAATATGTCATTTATATCTGCAGCCATGAAAATCTTTATTTTAACATATATATTAGGTATTGTTTTTAAATCTGCTTATTTGGTATCTTGCATACTATCTTAACTTTTTTTTTAACAGAACTTTTTTTTTTTTTTGAAAAATGCTCACCTTGCTGTAGCTGCCCAATTTATTCTACCCTCATTCATATTTTTTTTAATGAAAGCAATCAATTTAAATTTTTTTAAAGTAATGTTTGAGTTAATGTTGATGATGTAAATTAGTTCTTACATAAAAATTCTAACTGTATTCATGTGTACATGAAACATTTTTATAAATTTTATTTCTTTTCATTTGATTTAGGAAAATAGCCCCTCTAATAATATATTCAATACCACCCCATTGGTTCACCTGAAGAACATAGTGACCATCTTGTGATTTTGCTATTTTATTTTCACAATATTATTAGATTATCTTTAAAAAAAATTGGCTAATATCTTTTTTTATATATTAATAATAAATTCATGTCTTCAGTAGAAATATGACCAATTACCAATTCTACATGTAGCTATTTTAGTTGAAATAGTTATATTATTGTGCTGACATTTTACATTTTAGTCAGTATTTTTAAAAAAGATTATCACTTGCTGATAAAAATATATAAATTTTTTATAACATTGTTAAAGTAACACCTTTATAAATTGCATTCAACCATCAAGAACAATCTATAGAACATTCTTTCAGTAAACAGAAATGTCTATGACATCAGCATGCTTTCATCATCTTTTTTTTATATATCAGACTTTAGAGAGTTAAATGGAAATCACATATCATCATTTTTAAACATTAATGAGCATGAAGGTATCTCCAAGTTAAATACATCTCCAATACTTAGCCTCTCTTCCCCACACATCACACCAGCACAATATCTTATTTCATCCATTCACCTCATGTGTGGTCTCTTTCTAGGTTTTTTACTATCTTTTCAAATCCAAATTAAGATTTCAACAGTCCATCTATTATTATCTGTTCTAGCAATATGTCCAACCCAGTTCCACTTCAGTCTCTTAATTCATCCAGTGATATCAGTAACACCTGTTTCTTCTCTCACCCATGTATTTTGATTTTTATCTCTTTTTGTTACCCTAACATGCATCTCTCCATTCTTCTTTGAGTGGTTTGAAGTTTTAATTTTTTTTTTGTTAAATCACACACATATATAATAGAATAATTATTTATAATAAAATTGTAACAAAAAATTATAAAGTGTAACAGTAATACTATATATTTTAAATAACTAAAATAAATAAATAAGAATACAGTTTCATAAGTTTTTTTTTTCATTTTTTGAATGAATGTAAATGAATGAATATGCATAATAAATATATATGTGTTCCTTTTATTATTAAAAATGTTATAGTTGTTACTTTTAATTTTGTTTATATTATAATCTTAATTAATATTTGTAATAAAAAAGTTTGTGTTATATATATATATATATATATATATATTTGTTGATGTGTTGAAGAAAAGTCTGTACACACTCATTTTAGTAAAATATTATATATTCTAACAGATTCAAAGTTTAGCAACAAAATATGAGCTATTATACATGATGTGTAATTTACATAAAAAAAACTTAAAACAAAATATAGCAGATATCATGGCTACACAGCATTTTTTGGACATTATCGCCATATAAAGCTTTATGCTTAAACTGAAAAACTATTATCATCAATGACAAAATGTTCATATTACAACACTGGGTGACTGCTTTCAAATGTTATCTCTGATATTAAGTTAAAAAATAAATATCTGAGCACTTATTGCATAAATGTATAGAGATGATAATCTGGACCAATTGATGATTTCTGGTTTAGCATAAAATACATATATTGGTGATTATTTATCTTTTCAACATATAGGTGTTCAGGAGTATCAGTATTATGAGATAGAGTGGTGAGTGGTGGGTCGTGTGAAAGTCTTTGTTCATATACTCTATATATTAAAAATAAATAGTAGGGAAATAAGACAATGATTTAATTATTAGCAATTAATAAAAAAATATAATAAAGCTATTTTATAAAAAAGTCTATCCATTTGTTTAGTCATTAACTTTTCTGATATATAGAGAAAGGTGTGTGTATATATATATATATATATATATTTACCTTCCTCTATAATAATCTAAATACGTTTTTTTAATCACTGATTTAATTTAAAACGAAATCTTGGATATGATATAAATCATAGTAAAAAAAACACTACATTATATATACATATATTATTTAAATACAATTATAATACATATAGAGCTAAATATAATTAGAGGAGATTTGAACTCAGACTTTCAATCTTCCTTTAGTCATTAATCTTATACAACCAATATACATGACCACATACATACATGAGAAAAAGATAAATGATTTTTAATATACATATTTTATGGTGAACCAGCACTTATTAGTTGGTTCAGATCATCACCCCCCCCTCCATATATATATAATCAGTGCTCGGTTTATATTAAGAAAGCAATATTTCAAACTTTAATGGATAGGCTTTAATATTCTCCACTCTCAAACTCTTCAGCCATCCATATCATTAAAAATCTGACGTTGGCAAATTCAAATTAATGAGTGCTGGTTCAATATGAAATATATATATGAGATCATTTATCTTTTTTACATGTATGTGGTCATGTGTATTTGTTGTATAAATTGGAGTGGATGACTAAAGATATCTTGAAAATCTAGGTTCAAATCCCCTCTAATATATAATTTAAGGGACTTGAACTCAGACTTTCAAACTCTCTCTGGTTATGCACTCCATATTATATACCATGTGAAAAAGATTAACGATCTCCAATATAAATATTTTATGCTGAGCCAGCACTCATTAGTTGGTCTAGATCACCATCTCCCATACATATATACAATCAGTGCTCAGTTTATATTAATATAGCAAATTTTCAAACTTTAATGGACAAGCTTCATTATTTGCCACCCTCCAACTCTTCAGCTATCCATATTATTGATAATCTGATGATGGAACATTCAAAGTCCTTGTGTGTTTCATCATCGGATTTCCAATGATATGGATGGCTTAAAAGTTGGAGGGTGAGAATATTCAAGCTTGTTCATTAAAATTTGAAGACTTGCTATCTTAGTATAAACTGAGCATTGGCTGTATATATGTGTAAAATCTGGTGATCTGGACCAATTAATGAGTGCTGATTTAGCATGAAATATGCATAATGAAGACCATTAATCTTTTTAATACGTAAGTGGCCATGTATATTGTATAATATAGAGCACATTTCTATAGAGAGTGTGAAAGTCTGAGCTCAAGCCCCTTCTACATACATTAAGTTTAATATAATAATATACTTAAATTTGAATATTATATATATATATATATATATATATATATATATATATACAATTAATCTATTCATTCAGTATACTAAATATTTACTATAGTGAGTACAGGGATATGAACTTAAGGCTTTTAGTCTATGTATTGAAGATGAATATAAACTAAAAGTCCCAAGTTCAAATCCTATTATATATATATATATATAATTCAAACAAATATATTTAGCACAGTATTCAAAATTAAATAATATATAATCTTTACCAGAATGTATTATTTAATTTTGAATACTCTGTTAAATATATTTGTTTGAATTAGTATTATATGATTTAAAAATACAGACATTTAATGGTTGTAGTTTTATATATATATATATATATATATATATATATATATATATATATGTTTCTAGTTTATATATATATATATATATATATATATATATATATATATATATAAACTAGAAACAATTTATATATA
Source organism: Epiperipatus broadwayi (assembly GCA_028023455.1). NCBI lineage: Eukaryota > Metazoa > Onychophora > Udeonychophora > Euonychophora > Peripatidae > Epiperipatus > Epiperipatus broadwayi. The sequence continues at coordinate 128,446 of JAQFVV010007065.1, read as the reverse complement.
TATATATAAACTAGAAACAATTTAGAAAAATTATATATGCTAATTTTTAATAAACTCAACATTAATTGAAAATAAACAATCAATAATACATTCTGAAGATTTAAATTACATACTATTTATGTCTTTTGTTTTAGACACAATCTGGTTTACAAAGTGCAAACACATTTTCTACATTAAAAAATATTGCAATTTTCCAAATTTTAAACAATTAATATGATTTTTTTAACAATTCAAACTTTTCTGTAAAGCAGAAATGTATTCTGAAAATATATTTCTGCATTGAATTAGTTATGTAATTTTGCCTGAACTTAAAAACTTTCATCATGTTTTTGAAAAGGTTTAACTCTTTCTTAGCAATATCTTAATATCTTAGTATGCCACTCATAATATAATTTATCATATATTTTGTATAGCATTTGAAAATTAGTCTTTCAATAGTTGCTTTGGAATTATACAATGATTAGTTCTAAATCAAAAGTAAAGATTATATATATTTTAGTTTCTATTTTTGTCATTATATGGCAGAAGTTATGAGCAAAACAATAAAGTTTTGCAGTCAAAGATAAAATTGCAGACTTCAAATTGCATAAAATGGTGACATTTGTTCACATTTTATTTGAATAGCAGAAACAATTCTAAAAGTGATTTTTTTAGTTCCAATATTGTTTTTAATCATGAGGAATATGTTTTTATTTAATAAATGTAAAATAAATTTATTTTTATAATTACATGATGTTTTTGAAAGATTTAAACTTATGAAAAAAAAACATTATGTACTTTAAATAACATAAAAACCTTTCTTATTTTTTTAAATCCATTTATAGCTTTAACTATTTATTCATTTTTAGGCTACATTTAAAGTTGATTTTAATAATATTTTTGTTAAAAAGTAGTTTATTTTTCAAAAACTTTAGTCAAATATAAAACCACATATATAAAAAATTAAATTTTGAAAGTTAGTTTTGATTTAATTATATTATTTAAAGTATATTCTTATTTCTATTCCTAGAATTGACAATAAACACATCATAAAATGTGTTACAATTGATTAGTTCATAGTGAATTAATTGGTTGATGTAATATTAAACTGACATTAAAACTGCAAATATATTTTGTTGACTTTTTAAAAATTAATCTTTGTAATAGAAATTTTCTGATTTTTACATAATTTAAAGGTAAGTTAAATTTTTTTTTAAGTATGATATGAATATTAACAATAACTGCATATTTTTTTTAAATCTTGGCTTATGTAATAATTTAGCAATCTAGTAGTGAAATCCATTACCTTATAAAATTTAATAGTTTCATTTATTATTGAACTAAAATTTAGTTTTACATTTGTTTTTTAATTTTTGAATTATGCAGCCATTTGGGAAATTTATTTTAAAGATAAAAATTACATAAAAAAATTGACCACATAATTTTTTTCACTAAAGAAATGGATATTAAAAGAACACATTTTTAATTTCATTTATTATTAAAAATAAAAATTTAATGTAGACTTGTAATGCCTTGCTTTTGGATTATCCAAACCGATAGAAAATCTGTGTTTTTCTTTTTTCATTTATTAAAGAAATAATGATTTGACTTTAAAAATAGTGTATTTTAAATAACACAGCATAAATTTTTTAACTCAAAACCTAAAGTTTTTTTTATATGTCATGTACACTTGGGAATGTAATTTATTCACCTAATATTGAGATTTCAACCTGATTTTTTTTAACAATCCAAATTTTTATTCAAGTATAAATATATTTATGTCACCAAATTAGCTGATCTAAAAATGTTTAAAAAAGAGTTAAAATTTATACAACTCAGAATAATAACAGTATATCTGTAACATAAAAAAACTATAATATAATGAAAACTTTTTTAGATAATATGAAAATATTTACCTTTTATATTAATTTAGAATGTATCACTTTTAATCTTGTTAGGTTTTAACCTGTTTAAAGCAGTTTTTGTTCAATTTCTCTACTATATATAATCTTTTATTTTTGAAATTTTTTGGGGTTTTATTTTTCTAATGATAACAAAAATTATTTCTATTTTGTTTTTCCATTTTTTTTATAAATTTTATTAAATCATAAATTCAATAAACAAATTAGTCTACAAAATGAAATGTTAACATTGCAAATCTTCATTCTAACATTTAGGTCAAAAATGGACTATAGTGAAAAATAATCTCTTTAAAAAAAACCTACATATTTAAAGCAAATTTTGTTAAATAATAAAACTTTTTTTAGAATATTATAATGTAATTTATATTTATTTATAATTGCTAACAAGCAGAAAACAAATTTTAAATATATTTTAGATAGTTTTCCAGTTCATTTCATGTTTGATTTGAGTAAACTTTTAATTTTCTATTTAAAAAGTTTTTATATTGAAATAAAATCTTAATCTAAACATCATAAACTTATTTGGAAAAAAATATTTAATAATTTTCCAAAAAACAGAATAAATAATAAAGAGATAAAATGATTATGTATAAACTTATAATTTTGTTTTTGTGATGAAAGCAGTAGCATACTTTTATCTATGCATAATATAAGTAGATTCTCTTTTAATGTCTCTAATTGGCTCAGCCTTTTTCTATTATTTTTATTGTTTGATCTTCAGTAACTTTTGAGATCTAAGTATTTTAATTACAAGTAATAAATTATGCAAAGCCTTTTTCAATTTAAAAATTTTTAACATCAAATTTCAAAAACAGATTCCTGATTTTAATAGTATATATTACACAGAAGCTAATTTCTTCATGCAGTAGCACTACTCAGTGTATGTCAGAATAATCAATGGATGCAAGAAGGTTTGTGCATAAAATTCCCTTCTAGTGCCTGCTCATTCAATATCCCCAGATTAGTTTCTAGCTTGTGGCTTTCATCAATGAGGAGCCTTGGATCTGATAGCACTGCACTTAGATCTAGGATGCAGTACTCTCAGATCCAAGGCTTCTCACTGATGAAATCCACAAGCTAGAAATTATTCTGGGGATATTGAATGAGCAGGCACTAGATGGGGATTTTATGCACAAACCTTCTTGCATCCATTGATTATTCTGGCTTGCACTGAGTGGCACTACTGTATAAATAATTTAGTTTTTGTGTAATAAGCTTGTGTATGCATAAAGAATGGCGATCATGTGGTGAATATCATGTATTCTCAATCATAAGACTAACTAATAGTTTATGTAAAAATCAAACAGATTTATTTTAAATTTCCATTATTTTTCAAGTCAATTCATTCTTACCAACTTTTTTGTATCTATTCTTACTATTGCTTATCATACCCTTCCTGGTTTGGAGTAGTTGTTATAGTGCCTGACTTGGGATCAGGAGGTTCCAGGTTCAATTCTAGAACTCACAGATCTGCTGCTCAAACTTCTTATAATACCCTGAGTAATGCCTTTTTTGTTGCTTATCATTGTTTGTTGCTACACAGTTGAAAACCATTTTATAGATCTTATGTTATATCATAATCTCTTTTATGTTATCAAAGGACAGAATGCCTTTACATAGATGGTGCACTAGAAATTAATATAAAGTACATCATTACTGTTAATGTAAGTATTAAATCTAAACGAGGAGATGTTATGTTTACGGATATGATTACAAAACCTTCCTTCCTTTTTAGTTCATTTTTCCCTTATAGTTTTTTTATTAAAACAAAATATTCTTTTAATATTTAGCAGTTATCAATAAAAATAAGTTGTTTTTAAAGTATGAATCAAATGTTTATGTGCGCAGTCATCCTTCTTAATATATTATAGATCTATTTAAACAAAACTTGTCAGTAAGTTACGATGTTATTGTAAAGTGCTTCATTAAAAAATTTACAATATAAAAACATAGTTCTTTATATATACTATGAAATGGTGTTCCAAAAAAAAAAAAGAAATTAACATACAATAGATAACCTTTTTGACACATTTCCAAGGATAGTTTTATTTGAAAAACCATCAGTCAATTTATGCAAAAACTAGAAAGTTGTAATAACTACATCTCTGTATAATTGTTTGGAGAATATATTGGCAATGATGTAAAAACTGAAGTACCTATATGTTTTTTTTTAAATATAACAATAAGATATTTACTTACATCTGCTCTGATGTATAACCTATTTTTACTGAAATAAAGAAATCTCCAGAATTATTTGTTTAATAAAAATGTTATTAATTATACTAATTAAATCTTTAATTACTTTAATAATCTTATAGAATTTGATTTCAGTATAGTTAAGCAAAGTGGAAATAATTATATGTGCTTAATTGTAAACAAAAGTCAATACAAATGGTGGAACAAAGTGTATTTAGAGTTTCAACCGAGTTCACAACATAGATGGTAGAATCTTCAATTATGAATTAGTTACAAATAATTAATAAAAACCATATAACCAAGAGTATTTTCTACTGATTCACAGAATATTATATTTGAACCACTAAACATCACATGATCACCATCTCTCATGCTAGCACATAACTGTTATTAAACAGGCAAACTCTCCATACAGTAGTGCCATCCTGTGCCAACCAGAGTAATCAATGGATGCCAGAAGGCTTGTGCATAAAATTTCCATCTAGTGCCTACTCATCCAATATCCCCAGACTAGTTTTTGGCTTGTGGTCTTCATCAGTGAGGAGTTCTGGTTGGCACAGTGTGGCACTACTGTATGGAGAACTTTGCCTGTTTAATATTATATTTGCTTAGTAAAGAAGCAATCTTTTTTACAAGCAACAAAATGGCTGGGTTCATCGAAGCCTAAGTTTTACTTTTAATACAAACCAACTTTAAAAAAGTTTTCTCTGTGCTTTTTATATGCATTCAAATTAGCACAAGACATATTATCACGAATGTCACTTTCTTTCAGTAACTACAACAATGAACTTGTATGTTTATATAATCACAATCTCATCTTTATAGTATACATGACAGATAATAATTCTGACTCCACTCACTCATATTAGACCAGGGGTCCCCAACCCTATGCCCGCGGGCACCATGGCACCCGCAGACCATTTTACGTGTGCCCGCCGCTATCCGAACATGCTAAAAAATTATTTATCTGATACAAATAAATTTAATTTTTAAAATTTCTTATAAATTATTGTATTACATTGTAATCAAATTGTAGGGCATACTATACTTTTACAGCGTAAAAATATAAACGTTAATTAAATGTTAAAATTTTACTTTTGAAATAAATATTTTTTTTGTACATTACGTGTATTATTAACAATATCCAACTATAAATTTACATTGAAAAAATAAATGGTGCCCACCACCTGGCCAGTATTATAGAATGTGCTCTTAAGTGCAAAAAGGTTGGGGACCTCTGTATTAGACTAAATGATCTGTGCAGTTTAGTCTAGTAGTATAATAGTGAATTCTGAAAATTCATGAGCTCTGTCAAGCAATAAATTATTTGATTACTTGTTTATAGAATATAATTAAATTGTCTATTTATAATCTAAAAATTTCTATCCTACAGGCAAATTAAAAAAGTAGGAGAGTTTGAATTTATATGACTACTAGCCTAAAATTTTAGCAATAATTATAATTTAATCAAATGACATTTTCTTTCTTTTTATTCTTGAATATACATATATTAATGAGTCTTGTGATGTAATAGTAAAATAACTACATCCATATCTATGAGCTAGGTTAAAATCATCATCATCAGCAACCATTGTCAATCCACTGCAAAATAAAGGTCTCTCCATGTTTAATCCATCTTCTCCGATCTTTAGCTTCTCTTCTCCACATCACCCCTGCAGACTTTCTTATTTCATCCATCTATCTCACATGTGGTCTCTTTCTGGGTTTTTTACAATCATAGAATTAACCTTGCTTGGAGTGCTTTTGGTAGAAATAACTTGATAGTAAAAGGAAATATGCCTATGTGTTTGAAAAGGAAGGTTTTTAATAAATGTGTTTTACCTGTTCTTACTTATGGATCTGAGACTTGGACATTTAATAGAAGAGCAATACAGAGACTTCAGACCACTCAAAGAAGTATAGAGAGATGCATGTTGGAAGTAACAAGAAGAGATTGAAAATGCAATATAAGAGTAAGAGAACAAACAGGTGTTACTGACCTCAGTGAAAAAATTAAAAGACTGAAGTGGAGTTGGGCTGGACATATTGCTAGAAGAGATGATAATAGATGGACAATTGAAATCTTAAACTGGATTCAAAGAGGTTTAAGTACAGAATGAATAAACAAGAAAAAAAGTTTTAAGTTATTGTTTTTAAATATATTGCCATTATCAATTAACTTAATTATCTGATATTGATCTAGATACTTTGGGCAAAGGATAATACAAGGAAAGAAAACCATTAATGCTTTATCATTCAGATATTTGCAAGCATAGTGAGCATTGCCTTTTTTTTCATTTTTGTTTTCCTATAAAAAAAGATATTTTATCATAAATATTTATTAAAATATAGCCTGTTCAGTAAATTAAAAAAAAATGAAATAAAAAACATATTTAGGTAAATACCAGAACAATAATGTGATTAATTATATTTAAAAAAAGTTTTTAACTTTGTTTTAGAATATAGCGAAGTATGAATATTTTTGTTAGAATAAAGTTTTTAAGTATAGAATATATATATAAGCTAGTAGTTAGAGAGAATATAGAGAGCCAAAACTATATAGCTTAGCCAAGTTAGAAAAGCGTATAAAAACTAGCGCAAAATCATGAAATAATAATAACAATAAACGCAATTAAAGATTAAATGAAATGTGTGTATGCACTTAATAAAAATTCTGGTTTACAATCAAAGTGATAACACATTGTTTAAGAAACATAACTCATCAATTTGAAAATGAAATAAATCAACCCTATTTATTAATATTTAAACATGTGTGTATCTATGCATGAACATATAAAGAATTGTCAGCCAATGATTCTGCTAATTCATGATTCCACGAACTGCTGAGACAGATTGAAGAATTTAAATCAAATTTGCAACTATGAGAATTCTGATCAAAAGTCATTAAAATATATTTTTGTAATAATGATTAAGTTTCAATATGTATACAATGATAGATAATTAATAAGAAAAGAAATGAGACATTTAAAGTGATAAACTTTTTTTCAATAATTAAATAAAAACTAGCATTTATGTATTCCTCACAAAAACATCAAAGACAGATTATCGTAAATAAATATGCTTGAAATTAGTATATAAGTAAAGATTGGACATTATGAAATTATTTTGTCATTATAAAAAATTTACTTTTATTTATTTAGAAATCAGTTTATATAAAGATAATAACATTAATGTCATTTTGTAAAATTTTATAAATTTAAAGTGTGTGTGTGTGTGTAATTTCAATGTAATCTGCGTTAAAATGTGTGTACATACATACATATTAGTAAGAAAATTAAGTCATACATCACGTGACAGCTTGCACTACTAATGAAATATAACGAGCGTGCTGATAAATGCCAGAAAAGAAAGCATTTAAAATCTCTATCTAGAGTTATCCCTTATTCCCCAAATGGTTTCGAGCTGATGATTCTCATATATATATAAATGCTTGAAGCAGTATAAATTTGCTTTCCCGTTAGGTTGCAGCAGCATAGATTTGAAATTACTACGTGCTTGTAAGGTAGATTTTATCTTTACTGGAGTTAAACAGGTAAGTTTTAATTAATTAGTTTTAATTTTTAACAATAAGTAGATATTTTTTAGCATACTTTTTAAAGAGTTTTTATCTTAATAAAACAACTATAGATTTTTTTTTAAAAATTATTATTGAGTGTCAATGAAAATATTTTTTACCGGCAAAGCGGCAATAAAGTTTAGTTTATCTGAAAGTTTTCTCTTCACTGCTTTCAAAGGATCGATGTTAATTTAAACTAGCAATACATATATTTTAACAATAAATAAATATTGGTTATCATTTTTTTTGAAAATTTTATTATTTTATGTTTTTTTCTTTTTTCGCAATTTTGTTTTAACTTCATTTTGTTGCAATTTTTTTTGTGACACGGCGGCAAAGCAATAATTTTTAAAAGACAGAACAATATTTTGGATAAATCTTTCTTTTCTTTTTTTACTTTTGAAAAAATTATAATTGAATGAATTAATGTAATAATATTATACGCATAATATTATTTTAATAAGCAGGTTTTTTATATTTTTGTTTTGGGATCTGCTATTTAAATTGGGGAATAGCAAATAATATATACATTTAAGAATGAGTTATTTTGACTTTAACAACTAAAAAAAAACTACAAAATTAAAACAATATTCACTGTTTTAGCAACGAGATGTCAGATTTGCAAAACGCATTTACAAAGTCATTTTTCTATTGATTTTTAAGTTTCGTAGCAAAATGGAGATAGAATACTATTAAAAATAATTTAAGTGTACATTTCTTATCTTTCTTTCATTATAAATTGACCATGTTTTTAAAACACTTATACGCCATTGGAAGCATAAACAAACATACGGATGTTAAAATATATTGGATTAGCAAAATTAATAATAAAGGCATAGAGATGGTTAATTTTTTAGTTCTTTGGATTATACGTCAACAAAGAATCCAATAGTCAAGAGCCTCATCACAGCTTAACACGAGCGGTAAAGAAAAAAACCCTGAAATTTTTCTTAGATGAATGGAAAATCAAAAATATTCAAGCTAGTATTTCCTCTTTGGATATAAAAGTTGAACATTAAAAAAAAAAGTAAGTTAAAGATATTTTTTAAAGTGTAATGCTAGAAAAAAAAACTTTTAAAACCCCTACAGATAGTAAAAAAAAAAAAAAAGACAAGGGGATTATTATATTGAAATCTCAATTCTCACCTGAAGTATGAAGACTAGGTCCAAATTATAACACTTTGGCCAAATTGTAATAAAATTTATCAACAAATGTATAATCTTTAAAAGTGTTTGTGGTAAAAGAAAAAGAGGGTGATTAGCAGTGAGATGAATGTCTTTACTATCGCAATAATGAACATGTTTTTAAAGTGCAAAAAACATAACTGAGATTATTTTTAATATGTAGTGTATATGAGCACGGACTTTCACACGATCCACCACTCTGCATTTTATCTCATAACACTGATACACTTGAACACATATAAGTTGAAAAGATAAATAATCACCAATATCCATATTTCATGCTAAACCAGCAATCATCAGTTGGTCCAGATTATCATCTCTACACATATATGTAATAAGTGCTCAGATATATATTAAGATACCCAATCTTTATACAGGTATATAATAAGCCTGTATTTCAGTTATTATAGTAGAGATGTCTGCTCATCCCTCGTATATGTATTAAATGGATTATGTCCTAAGCATGTGGGGTTACATTGACTTTAGGTCAGCATGAGTGTGACAAGAATTTCAGCCTCAGGTGGCCTTTGAGCATTCCACCATCAGATTTTCAATTAGATGGATAGTTAAAGAGTTGGAGTGTGGAGTGGATTAAAGCCTGTCCATTAAAGTATGGATCAATGGATGATTGCTGTTTTAGCATGAAATACTTATATTGGTGATTATTTATCTTTTCAACATATATGTGTTCAAGGGTATCAGTGTTATGAGATAGAGTGGAGAGTGATGGGTCATGTGAAAGTCAGTGCTCATATACCCTATATATTACATATATTGATACAGGTATATAATAAACCTGTGCTATATTTCAGTTATTATATAGATAATTTTTGGAGAAATACTACTTAGAGAAATTCAATAACAATTTGACTTACACTAATATCTTTATATATTTACTTTTATACTGTATAATTTAAAACTATGTAAAAGATGATTCACCCACTCTTCTTTTTCTTAGTACCATCCACAATCTATATTAAAAAAAAAGTTTCTCTTTGCTAGCTAGGAAAAAAAAATTAAAATTTATTAAAAGAATAGAAATATGTTGCTCATATTAAATAAATTTATTTATTTAACTAATTTTATATGTATTATTTGTTAATACAAAAGATATTTGTATGTGTTATTTGTTAATTTAAAAAATATTTACTATTAACATTCAATTTTGATTTGTTAGTTATTTAGCAGTGCCAACCAACATTAATATATATATATATATATATATTTCAAAGGATTTTATTCTACTAAATTTGATTACAGTTTTTTCTTTGATATATGCAAACAAATTGGATACAGAGCATAATACAAATATAGGATGAAATAATAGATTCAAAGTACTTACTTTTTTTTTTGGATGTTGCTCACATGATATAAACATTTACATCTATTTCTTTTATGAAAAAAAAACATTGATATACATAAAAAAAATACAATCTATTATTTCATATTTTTTAAGATTTTTTAATCTGCCCATTAGAGATGACTGTATCATGTTATTGGTTAGATGATAATCACATTTGAGTCCAGGTATCTATATATGTGTGTGGTACTGCAAATAAAATTTTAAACTTGAATATGATGTTTAAAAATGTTTTAGCATTATAATTTACTTAATGTAGTAACAAAACAAAGATAATCCACAACATCTGAAAATAAATTTAATTTGATAAATAATGTAATGTTTATATATATATATATATATATATATATATATATATATATATATATATATATATATATATATATATATTAGATGGATAGATTTTTACAATATTTAATTGTTAGAAAATATGTAATAAATAATAAAAATAAATTATATATTAGAAGAATAAAATTGCTCTGTATTTTACAGCTACTATTATTCTTGATGGAGAGTAAAATGCCAGTTTATCTAATAACTAAGTTAATGATTTTCATTTTTATAATAAAACTGTGAAATGTGGTTTAAATTGTTATGAATATGTGTATATGATCTTATATGAGATATTATTAAATTATGGTCACAAAACTGTATAAAAAAATTGTAGCACAATTGTGAAATGGAATTTATTTTTTCAATACAAAGTATATTTTAAAAGTATGCTAATGATGAGTTTGTGGGAAATAAAATTTCTAAACAGTTATAAGTGTAAATTATATAATTGATACCATTTAGTTAAAAAGTTGAAAAATAAACTGAAAACATCATGCTTAATTTCAAATAATCAAAATCTAATAAAACAGTTAATTAAGATGGTCTACCCTTCATTTTTTCTAAGAGAATATAATATGAACACTGAAAGAATGAAATTCTTTAATATTTAAAAAAATTTATGGGGTAAAATTATTAATACCTCCATTTGGCCATGTGTGTTTGTTAACATAATCAATGACATTCACTTTGCCTTATGACAAATTTTAGAGTATTTGCATTAACATTTTAATGGATACAATCTTCTATTGGTCTAGTGAATTAACATTCTAGACTTTTGATTGGTCAATTATAAAATCAGCAGTAAAAATATATGCGTCTTTTAATAATATATTCATTTTAGTTTCATTTGTAAAAAGAAAATTAATATTTTGTCAGATTATGAAAGTGGATGAAAGTTTTTTCAAAAATAAATTTCTATTTATAATTATAAAAATAAAATATAATGAAAAACCTAAAATTAATGTTCATAACCTATTAGAAAATGCTGTGTATGTCATTGATTTCTTTCTCAATTTATATTTGTGTGAAAGTAAAATTTTTTTACTAACATCTTAACTATTCTAAAATAATTATATTTTCAGCACATTTTATCAAAATAATTTATAATATGTAAAAACATATGACAAAAATATTTTAAAATATACATTTTCATTTTGAAAATCAAAACAAAGAACTTAGACCTGTCAAAATTGTTGACAAGATATCCCCTTTGTTGAAAATGAGAAACAACCAATCAGCACTCTGGAAAGTCTGCTTTCTCCCATTGTTATAGCTTCAAATTTAAATATTATTGATTTTTTACTTGTAAAATAATTCTAGAGAGGTCAGCATCTTACAGTACATTTTTAGTTTTAAAATGACCGTAAATTTGCTATAACATAAAAAATTACAGTTTATAAAGTGAATTAAAGGTGATTGAACTATAGTCAGAGACACCAGTGAAAATGTTTATACTGCATCATTTAGTACTATAAAATTATGTGATGTAATAAATAAAAAATCAATAGGCATTAGAAGATAAGTACTGAAATGAAAAGTATTAATAATAGGATAACAGAAAGAAATTTATAATAGATGCATTAAACTTTGTACATAATATTTATTATTTATAAAGCCAAGAGCTTTAAAATTAAAAAATAAAGAATGGGTTATGGAATGTTATGAAGAAAGAATTATTCAAGAGATGTAAAAATATCAAAGTATATGCTATTCATGTTTATATGTGCTAAAAAAAATGTCAGTTGCTAAAAAATTAAATTTAAACTACATTTTATAGTTGATATATCTTATGTATATATAATGTAATAAAAAAGTTGCTAATGTAATATAAATTATTTCTACAATGTACTAAAATTATTTGTATATGTGTGTAAAGAATAAATTATCTTTTAAAAATATAATGTTTTTAAATTAAAATAATTATACAAATAGTATATGATTTATATGAAAGTACTTTCAATTACAAAGATCATAATCATTATCAACTGAACTTGTGGGAATAAGAATCAGAAGTTATGTCATTTTCCAGAAACTGTATATTGCAATATTGGCACATGGTCTTCTTATTAACTAATCTTTAAATTGATTTATAAAAATTGTTTTTTATATTTTGTTTTTATCATGCTTTTATATATATATATATATATATATATAAAAGAGAAATATATTTTATATATCAAGAAGTAAGGGTACAATATATATATAATATTCTTATTTGAAGTTTTTTGGATCATGAAAAATTTTGTAATTTTAAATTTAACTTCTTTTTATATAAAGAAAAACATTATAAAAAAATAAATTAAAGAGGCAGTTTTTATATATCAATTTAAATATTCAGCAGTATAGACAGTCAGCTAATACTGATATACAACAGTTAACATGTGATTTCCTTTTCTCATTCACATAAGTTCACCTTGACAATAGTTATGATCTAAATTCATTCAAAGTAATTTTATATAAATTATATATTATTATTGTTCACTTATTATTATAATAATTCAAAAGTTATGTGGGTGTGTGCATGAAAGATTTCAGAATGTATAGCTTAGTATATCTGCATGTTTGTTCATCTCAGATATTTAAATTCTATGGAAACTTTAAAAAAAGGATGACTTCTTTTCCACAATTTTTCTGTAGAAGGATCTGAAAATCTTTGTTTTGTAATAAGCTATTTAGAATTTTTTTTTTATTTATTTATCACTTGGGTTCAAATTCAGTCATAAACAAATCTGAAATTTTATAATATACTAATCAGGCTTATCATTCAAATATACGGCCCTGAGCCAACTCAGATGATCCTTTTATATTAATCAGAAAATGAGTATCAGGGGAGTTTTATATAGAAAGTAAAATACTGTTTGAGCTTCATGGGTAATGCCTTCTCCATTACTGTTTATGTAAGTGGAAATGTTGAAGAGACCTTTATGCTACCACAATAGGATATTTCTTCTTATATAAAAACTGCCATTAAATATCTCACTGGAAAAAAGTCTTACCATAGCCCTTCAAAAAGAAGTAGTGAAAAAGAAGACAAATAGGGTCATTTACTAATTGGTGAGGGATCTGAGTGTTTTTCCACTTTTGTTTTTACCTCCAGATGAGAATAGTCAAATCCTCATTTACTAACCTTATTAGATGGTTAACTGGTTGGTTATGGGTAAACTGCCTGAAATAAAAATTTCAATCTTATTTGGTCTGGATTCAGACCTAGGTCATATACATGGAAGGTTAATGCTCCATTATTGTTGAAGAGCTATAAGTTTTTAAACAATTGGCAAAATAATTTAGAATTAAATAAAAGTATTAGTAATGTACTTAAAATATATATTAAAAATTCATAAAGTAAAATATGATTATGGTTAATGATATCATCTATAAATAACAAATAAATAAATAATCAAATCCTTACAGAAGGTAATATCTTTAGCAAATTGTGCAAAGTATTATAAATCTTTTTTTTTTTTTATAGATAGACAACTTCCATATTTCTCCATTCTTTTTTATTTCATACATAATTTCATATAAATAAAGATACAATAAAAGACAATACTTTCAATGACAAGCATCATGTTTATTTTAAAAAAAAATACTCCATTGTGTTACCCATTATTACAATGACAGTTAATGTTTTAGGTGCAATGTGGATTTTAGGGATTTGGTTTATCATCAGCAAGTTTTGAGTATATATCTTAAAATTGATATAAAATTACAATATGTCTATGAAAATAATAATAAAAGTTATTTGAAGATTCAAATCAAATGTTTTTATAAATTTCCAATTTGTAATGTTTAAAAAGATTAAATTCTATCAGATTAAAATTTTTTGAAAACTGATAAGAAACTATTAGGAAAAGATGTTAAAACAAATGCACTAAATATGCCATTTATATTAGTTAGAGGAAACATCTATATGCATGAGTATCAGGAATTAAATATAATTTTGTAAAAATATATTATCCTATGATTAATGAAGGTTGCTTCAATGAATAGAACTGCTTTATACTTACTTATATCACACCAAAATTAATGAAAAGAAATTTTGAATAAGAAATGATATTGAAAAAAAAAAAAGGTCTGCTGTTGCTAAGTTTTCTATAAAGAATATACTTTTATGAAAATATGAATGAAACAAATAATCACCAATCAGATTTTTAAAAAGGGAGTTCATGAGCTATACATACATTGTCAATCAAAACCAATATTAGGGTCAGGAATGATGTCATGTTTGATGAGAGTTAAAACAGGTCTTTGTAATATTAAAAATAAAATGGCTTCAGATAATAATAGAATATGTGGAAAAGCTTTATGTCAACTTCAAAGAATTTGGAACTTTAAAAAAATGTTTAGATCCATATAAATTGTACTATCTAATCTTAAGGGAGCTTCTGTAAATTCAGTTTACAAAAAAGGTGCAGTAATTATTGTGGAATAACATTAACATCCGCTATAATACAAATCTTTCTAAAGATTTTGTTGAAAAGACTATCATGTTATAGATGAGCGATCACTAAAAATTTACTAGAGATTATTTAGAGAATAAGGAAGCATTAGAATGTTGTTTTTGCTATCAAGATTAAGTAAAAAATAGTCGTAATCAAAAGTAAATGCTTTCCATGTTATGTTTATTTGGTATACATTTAATCAAAAAAGTTTGTCACAGTATCTTAACATACTATTTGTTTATTGAAGTTTCTGAAGTTTCTTATATTAAATAGTCAATCTATAATCATTATTATTGGTGGTGACATCTCAGAGACATTAAAAACTAGTGTTAAACAGGAAGAAATACTGGCTCCAACTTGGGTTTATATTTTTATGGTAATCATCTTTAGAAAAATTTACAGACTGCTTTGTAAAGCATGCATCATGATATAAGTTTTCCAGTAGTGTTTTTATATTGAGCTGTTTAAATAATAAAAACAAATACATTATTTTATTGCCTTCATTTATGCTATTGAATTAGAAAGAATAGAATGTAGGATGTACATAATGTTTTTAATGCATTCCCAAAAACTTGTGTTGTTTAGTAATTATTGTTATTTTAGTACAATTGATTTGTCTTTCAACAATGGAAGAAATGACCAGAAATATTTTTTTTATTTTCAATATAATTATATACAGCATTTTCAAGTAATGAAAACAATTGTACTATTTGAGTATAACTATATTTAAACCTGATTAGGTAGGTCTGTGGATTGGTCTTGTTAAATTGTACTTTTTAGAATTTCTAGTAGGAAATGCTAAACTTGTGCCATTAATAAAGACACCAAAAACTTCAAATATTTCCATGGATTGTTATAATAAAGAATAGAAATGAGGAAATAATATCCATATATATAATATGAAACAGTAAAACAGAGTTCTAAATATAAGCCAATAAACATCAGGTGATCACCATTTCCCATGCTTGCTTATATCTGTTATTAAAACAGGCAAAACTCTCTATATGTACTGCCAGTCAGTGCAAGTCACAGTAATCAATGGATGCCATAAGGCTTGTGCATAAAATCCCCATGTAGTGCCTACTCATCCAATATCTTCAGACTAGTTTCTGGCTTATGACCTTTATCAGTGAGGAGCCTTGGATCTGAGAGCACTGCACTTAGATCTTAAAATCCTAAGATCTAGGTGCAGTGCTCTCAGATCCTAGATCCTAAGATCCAGGTGCAGTGCTTTCAGATCCAAGGCTCCTCACTAACAAAGGCCACAAGCCAGAAACTAGTCTGGTGATATTAGATGAGAAGGCACTAGATGGGGATTTTATGCACAAGCCTTCTGGCATCCATTGATTACTCTGATTTGCACTGAATGGCAATACATACAGAGAGTTTTGCCAGTATTAAATATATTGAATGAAATGAATTAAATCAAGTATACTTTTGACTTGTGGCATATTCTGCTAAGAAGACCCATTTTTTGTGGATCTTCACAGTGTAATAAGCATGATTATGATCCACACATGTTGAAAGTATACTCAGATTTAATTAATTTCATTCACTATATTTAAAGCTCTGTTTTTGGTATATTATATTATTGTTAATAACGACAATATTCATATAATAGAATCTCTATATTTATAATATTTTTAATGTATTTTTACACAATGTATTTTAGCCTATGATGCAATTTTATTTAAAAATTATACATTGATACATTAACAGACATAATTAACAAAAATAGATAAATTATAATTACCAGTTTTATAATTAATAAAGTTAATCTTATAATTATAGGGCTTTGAACACAGACTTTCAAGCTCAGCAGTATATATATTTTGTGCTTAACCAGCACTCATCAGTTGGTCATTTATCTTTTTCACATATGTACCGATTGTATGAGACAGAGTGGATAGCTGAAGGGAGCTTTAAAGTCTGTGTTCAAACTCCTATAATTACAATTAAACTCCAGGTATATGAAGTATGCTTGTATTTTAAATATTATATATATATATATAATATATATATTGTTTGATTTTTAAAAAGTTGGAAAAATACTTTGGAAAAGACAGACATCCTTTTTAAAAAAAAAAAAAAGAAATATAATTAACTAAAATTAAATAATTTTATTTCTTTTAAAAGAACAAGTATAGTTGTCTAAAATTAAGTCCTGATTTTATACAGTACAGAAGTTTTTAAAATCACACATTCTATTTTTCTCTTCAACAAATTACTATTGTTATACCTTTATATTTTATTCTTTTTGTGATGAAATTTATTGATGAAATAAAACAAAAAAATGTGATATTACATTTGAAAATTGAAGCTCCTTTATTTACCTGGAAAAGATTATATTTATTATGAGCTTATGATATTTAGTGATTACTGTATGGAAAAAATACCCTGGAAAATGAAAATTTAAATTCTAAAAAACTAAAAATTATTGATTTTTAATTTTTCTTATTATTTTCTCATTCATAGATTAGTAAAACAATTCTTAATGAAAATATGAATATGGAAATTGACTAGCTAATAAGTTTTTTATAATTTTTTTGGGGGGGAGATTTTTTTTTTATATGTCAAATAGCATTGACAGGGAAGTGAACCCAGGCCAACTACTTGGAAGGCAGCTACACTGACCACTAGGCCACCAATGCTTGACAAATTGTTTATATTTTTATGCTTTTTGTACAATTATTTCAATAGCAATTTAAAAGGACTTGAAAATTCTTAAACCATCAATCAATTCTTATTGATTAGTAACTATAATTTCAAAATTGCTTCAGTCTAAAGATTATAAAAAGAATACATTTATTTAAAATATGCAGATAATTTTATGTTAAATTTTGAAAAAATAAAACATTTTAAAAATTGAAATTTTTTGTTGTTAGTTATTGATCTACACATTAAAAAAATTAAGCAACCTTTAAACCACTTACTGGTCTATGACTTTTTCGCCAATCTTCATAGAGGGACAATGAAGAAAAATACATTACTCATCAAAATTATATAAAAAAAAAAGATTGAACATTTTTTCACTCTTATTTTATCCTCCAGCTTACGAATTAATATTGGATGGCTATCTGAATTAGCTATGGGCCAGGTATCTAAAAAAAATCCTAAACTGAAATTTAGAAAAAATTTTAAATTTTTATCTATTCTTGATTCAAACTCAGGTTATAGATATGAAATATGGATGTGTTAACAGTGTTATGTATGTACACACTATTTATTTACATTTAAAAATATTTAAAATTAGATGAGTATCCATAGAATGAATACAAAATAAATTGTCTTTAATTTTTGTTCAGACAGAAATTAATTTTGGCAGAGTTAAACTGAATTTATCTTTTCAAAATATTATTTATTGCTAGTGATTTCTTTAATAATAATAAACAAAAATAAAACTTAAATAAACAAACTACAAAAATAATTTCAAATTAAAGTATTTGAGGGAAAAAAACTTTATAAAATGTACAATCTATTAATGACTTTTTAAAATTAAACCTGTAATGTAGGTGTGAACAAGCAATAAATGTCTCCCAGCTAGGCAGTTCATCTTGTTAATAGGTTTGATTAGACTATTTTATTTCTTCTTTTAATTGTTTCAACTACTTTGCTTTTAAAAATAAAATTGAAAAATTAAAAAAAAAAAAAATGTTTTAAATACAAATATTTTTACAAGGGGTTAAAACAACTTGTTATTGTAAACAGAAATATATATTTATAAATAAAATACAAAATTTAAATGAATAAGTTATTAATGAAAGAATGATAAATAATTGGCATTATAACAAATAAAAATCATGTATAACAGCTAATATAAATATATATTAATTATACATAAAAAGCTTTTTCGGCACATGGTTTAGTACCCTTTTCAAATGTTAATGATCTATTTTAATGTTGATATGATGTGATGTGATGTACTGTGGTTTCTTCTTAAATTGAGTCAGAAATCTCTCATGTACTGTGGTTTCTCCTTAAACTGAGTCAGGAATCTCTCAGAAATTGTACCCAGAGAAATCTGTTAGTCACTTTATTTTCCATTCCCCGCTCTGTGTTTTTCCATATTCTGCTCCATCCCATTTCCACAACATAATCTTTGTCAACTCTATGGCCTTTATATCTAAATCCCCCTTATCTTTTCCCAAACCCAGCATAAA
The DNA here is from genome assembly GCA_028023455.1 of Epiperipatus broadwayi. NCBI lineage: Eukaryota > Metazoa > Onychophora > Udeonychophora > Euonychophora > Peripatidae > Epiperipatus > Epiperipatus broadwayi. Next base: position 109,292 of record JAQFVV010007065.1, on the reverse strand, counting down.
AACCAATAATACACTTCCTGTATAATCACTTTTTTCATCTTTATTCTTCCATAACTTCATTATATGTAACCTTTCTGTTTTCAAGCATTTACATTCAATTAACAGATGTCTAATATTTTCTATTCCTTCCTACACAATTTACAGACTAAATCACCCATATTTTTCCATTTACTTGTATATTCTCTTGTTGCTAAAGATCCCAATTGAGCCTTAAATAATAAACTACTTTTCTTACTATTATTATATATTAACTCGCAACTGATATTCTGTTTACTTCTATATATATTTAAATTCTTTTTACTCTCCATAGTTCTTCATCTTTCTAACTCCCTATTCTTTATTAATAAATCTATTATTTTATCTCATTCTTTACCACTATAACAATCAACAATTCTCCTAATACAATCATTCCATCTTTTGTACAAATATACTGATATAAATTCTTTATCCAAATCTTTTGCATACCATATTACCTTTCTAACCCATCTTGTTAGTCAATTATTACCTATATAACACCATCTAGTATTAAAATAGATTATTAACATTTGAAAATGGCATTCCATGTGCTGAATAAGGCTTTTTATGTCTGATTAATATAAATTTATATTAGCTGTTATATATAATTTTTATTATTTGGTATAATTTATTTGAAATAACAGCATTTTGGACTTCATTATTTCCATTTTTGATAATTGGCATTACTAAGCATCATATAAAAAGAATCACATTGCTTATCTTTAAAAAATCTGTTCATCTTTATAAACTGTTAATTTTTCATTGTGTCATGACAAATCATAAGGGGCATTATTTCAAACAGAACACATTAAACAAACAGTTTGGATATTAATTTAGCCAATAAAGTAAACTTGATATTTTTTCTGACATCTTTGGTAAAGTTTACTCTTTAGTGAAAGGGAATGGAGATGTTTTAATGAAGTAAATTAATATCATTAACTATTTTGCTAATAAGGAACTGATAAATGTGGGGTGGCATTTACAATTTATTTTCATGCCAATTGCTAAAGTGTAAAAATTAAATGAAAAGCACAAAAAAATGGGAATAAGTTTAAAAAAAAGATTATAAAAACAATTAACTCTTTGTAAGCAAGATGAACAGATAAGCAAATATATTAAGTAAGGTTGTATATTTTGAGGCTAATAAAAAGAATAAAAAGACTTGTTGAAACAGTTTCATGAGAATAATTCACAATATGGTCATTTGTTCAGAAAGGTTCTATGACATTCAAGCTCTTAGTGGAAAATTGAGTATTTAACAATTCCTTTCAGTTAATCTGAATATAGTCTCTTTTTTTTACATTATTTAGCTGAAAATTATTCTCAGAGTCTAGTTTTGACTCCACTTTTTATCACAGGGCAATGAACATAATAGTAATAAAAGGTTATATTAGATAAATAGCAAAAGTCTTGTGGATAATACCTTGCTTGTCATTTGTCCACTTTAAAGGCTGATGAAGAACTTGTTCTCTGCAGTGATCCATTGAAATTGTGTATGTGTATTTTTTTCATATATCTGAACACAGAAAAAAATGAATTTATATTGTAAATCTCATTCATTTTCATGGCAACAGTTTCTCATTAATTAAGCTGATTCTTCAACTTTTTCTTTCATGATGTAACATTTACAAGAATCTATATTTTATAAAAATATCAGTTTTTATTTCAAAAAGAATGATGTTTTAGAAACATAACGATAGATCACTGTTCATCCAATACAAATCTTCAGATAAAATTTAATTCTTCCAGATAGTTATTACTTTATTTGGTAACATCAAGAATTTTATTTAGTAATCTTTTCTACGATGTAAATATAAAAGTATCAAATGTATTATAAGAGATAATAATTATAAAATATAAATTAATAATACAGATCTTATATTTATTATTGAAAATATAAAATGATATAAAGGCATTTAAAAAAACAGTGTCAACGATCACACCTTGGTTTTAAAGATACAGTTACTTCTCATAAATTTTTTAAGTTGCTTTATTTACATAATGCAATTATAAATATATTAAATTTATTAAATGCTAGCAGAGGATCTAGTAATAATGTGAAAGGCTAAAACCTTTGACAGAAGTGCCTAAAAATGCTTATGAGACAGCCAATCAGATGCAATAACTACTGCACATGGAACTCTCAATTCAGGAACACAAGCCAGAACTACCAGAAAAAGATGGGACCCACCTTCACTTAAATTTATAATTAAATAAGTCAGACTATTTAATATATTTACATTTGTTATTATCATTTCATTAGATTTGAAAATTACTTCGTAGTAAATTGAAAGATTTCATGTAGTTTATTTATATATAAGATTTAGTGAATTAAATGTGAAGTGTTTTAAGCTTCTCATTCTTAGTTTGGAATGCTTGAGTCTGACTTATTTATATATAAATTTAAGTGAGAAGAAGGTGGATCCCATCTTTTTCTGGTAGGTCTGGCTTGTGTTCTTGAATTGTGAGTTCCACATGCAGTCATTATTGCATCTGATTGGCTGTCACATAAGCATTTTTAAGGCACTTCTGTTGAAGGTTTTAGCATTTCACGTTATTATAATGCAATTATTAGTAAGTTATTAAATAAAATTTTTATTTTCTACTTGTAAGACTGGATTTGCCTATTCACTTGTTTTTGATGAGACAATGCTTTTATCAATTACACAACTAAAATATTTTTTATATTCTAAATTTTTAAAGTCACCTTAATATAAATAAAATCATGATTGCTATTACTTTTAAAACCGTCACAGCTAAAAAAGTTTGAGTTTAAACATTATAATTCGTGTATTTTTATTATCATTGTAATATTTAGCTTTTTAGAAGCTAATTGGAAATTTGTGATATTAATTCATATATTATTTCATAGATTGTGCATTATTACATCTTATAACTATTTCATTGTGTCTTATACTTTAATACCGTGATAGAATGATTGTGTCAAGAATTAATATGAGAATCCAAGCTGAATTTTAACTTCCAGTGCCTCAAAGGTCACATGAACATCTATCAAAGGAACAACAAAACATTCTATTATATATCTTATGTTTATAAACTTATACATAAGAATTATTTGCATGTGTGTTAAGTAAATCTTAAGAAAAAATATTTAAACAGTAATCCTATTTTTCATTAACCTTAAGTACATAATCATAAAAAATAAATTAATAAAAATTAAAAATATCAAACCATAATAATTGTAATGTTATATTTTAAATAATTGTTTGAAATTATTATACAACTAGAGGTCACTATATAGAGAGAGACAGATATATAAATATTTATGCCAACACTTAAAAAAATTCAACTTTGCTTTTTTTTTTTTTTTTGCATATATAATATATTAACCAGACATATAAACGTTAGAATGGATAAACTTATCGTTTTTGTTAACATTTTATTCGAGTAAAACTTGTCAGACTAACAATTAAGTAAGTCTTGCTTTTATTTCTTAAAGGCCTGTAAAGCACTTGTATATGTTCACGTGATTTTACTGTGGTAATCCACGTGAACCCAAAACGACAATTACTGTAGTCTACCAAGTTTCTTCAGGAAAAGCCTTTAGCATTAGTAATTTTAATGTTTAATATAAAAAAAATGATAATTGTAATCTTTTTTATAAAGCTTTTTAAAAGCAAATGAAAAATTTAAATTAATTTTATTGATTATCATATATACGTGACTTATTTTTTTAAATATAAAAAAAAAAATTGGAGAGGAGGAAATCAACAGAAATGATTACTGTGTATGTAGTATAAATAGGTGGTCGGTGCGTTTACATATTTATAAAATGACTAATTATTAAAAAATAAAATGTATCTCTTTTTTTAATGACATGAGTGTGTATGCGTGTTCTTCTAACAAAATCGAATTTCTTTGGAAAATAATTTTTTTCTGTTAATTAAAATAACAAAAGATGCAGCGTTTGATTTGTTGTATTTTTCTCGAGTTATACAGCTATTTAATGGTGCCTTAATTTTTTTATGCTATTATGATTATTAACTTTTTAATGTGTTATAATGATTAACATTACGTAATTATTTATTACAATATTTTTTTTTCTGGCATAATTAATTAAAATAATTGTGTGGTTTGATAAGTAATAGGATGGCAAACTCGAGTTTAAGATCACAGATCGCATCCACTTGTATATCTTTATACGCACAAACTTCTGAATTCCAAGCAATGAAGACCGTTTATTATTAGTATCGATTACATTATTTCAAAATTATTAAATATAACTGGCAGCTACTTAGCATTCACTATTTTTGATTACAAAACCTTTCTTTTTAATCTATACATATATTTTTCTTAATAAAATTGCCTCATAGCGCATCGCTTGCCATGGTTATGCTCTGTGTTTGAATTGGGTAAGACTTGATTTTTTTTTTTTTAGATTTTAACCAGACTTAGGATTTTTCTTCTTCTTTAAATTGACCACTCATAGCCAATCTAACCGTCCCTTATTAGCTAAAGAGTAAAATAAAGATATAAAACTTCAACATTCATCTTCAGTTTTCTCTCTAATGTAAGGCATTGTTGAAAAATCTTTTTTTATTTAAAGGGAGTTTTGTCTTTTATCTTACAATTGATATAAAAGCCGTGATATTTGGAGCAACTATTTATATATGTATTTTTTCTAGTTAAAAATTTGATTGTATTTTAAGACTGAGAGTAAACCATAAATAATAAATGAGAATGTTATAAAAATATATTTAATATAGGGTATATGAGCACAGACTTTCACACCACCCACCTCTCTCCACTCCATCTAATAACACTGATACACCTAAACACATATATGCTGAAAAGATAAATAATCACCAATATTACGTATTTCATGCTAAACCAGCAATCATCAGTTGGTCCAGACTATCATCTTTACACACATATATAGTATAAGTGCTCAGATATATATTAAGATAGACTATCCTCATAGTTTAATGGACAGGCCTCAATCCACTCCACACTCCAACTCTTCAACCATCCATCCAATTGAAAATCTGATGATGGAATGCTCAAAGGCCATATTGTATATTTTTCTAGTTTAGCAATCAAAATCACTATTGCTAGTAGTAAAGTTCTTCTTGTTTTAAAATTTATGTTATTGTAGATTCCCTTACAAAAGTTCAAGCTATATTTGACATCTTCCCTCATGAGTAGGTATGACGATTCTTCCAGCTGTATTTACAGCTTGCCTTGAGTCTGTTTTTGTTTTGGCAATCTTCTGCTCCTAAATGTGGATTTGCCTTACTGTGTTAGCTATTAATTTAAATAATTAAAGTCTGAAGAGCATTTACTACTGTTTAGGTTAGCAGGAATTACTTTCGATCATATAGAAGAATCTGATTTCTGTTATTCAAGTTTTACAGTTATTCTGGTCAATGCATATCATTTTTCAGGTTTGAGAGTTATTCATTGCCTTACCATCAAAAAGGCTGACTATTTATTATCAGATCTCCAATCTTAATGGAAGCATTCAAATTCAGTGAGTATCATTGCCTATTGTCCTGTTTTTTGCTATTGTATGCATTATCTTTATATATACACATTGGTAAGCATCAATAAATGCTCAAGCTGATCATGATAAGAAAGTAATCTAGTCTAGTTTATTATTTGAAAGTAAGGTGAGATATAACATTTCTTCCTCCTGGCTAAAATTCTCCTGGACAACATAGTCATGCAGGTGTGTTGGAAGATGTTTTCATCACTTTGTTGTTTCTTCTGACTTGGTGATGTTCTCAATAGGTCCACTGTTTTCATTTTTTGGAATTATTGAAGCTGCAGATTCATTACAGCTGACCGATGATGTATGTTTAATCTAATTTGGTTTCTGTGGTGATGATGTTGTCCATCAGCCATTTCAACCACTACTGTTTGAAGCCCTTTAAGTTCAATCACAAATCCATTTGGTGGTTCTATTATACATTTGAAATAGAATGTGGGTGCCTATTTGCACTTTGTCATTTTTTTTTCCATTAATAGAACTAGACCTGAGAACTGATATATTGGTTATTAGGTTCTCATTGAATAGTAGTTCTGCTGGGGTTCTTCCAGTGTCTGTGCTCAGCATTGAGTTTTGTGCTAACAGCATTCTGGAAATATGGGTATTCTAACTTTCTGTATCCATCTTTGTTAGTATTCTTTTTTATCTTTTGAATTAATCTCTCAGCCTGACCATAACTCTCAGAATGGAATGGTGGTCTGAACACTAGTTCAATGCTATTATTGGTATAAAAAATTTTGAATGCAGTTGATGTAAATGTTGTGCCATTATCTGAAACTAGTTTTAACTAGGTCATGTGTAGCAAACAGTCTTCTAAGTATTTTGATAGGAACTATGGAGTGGAAATGATGAAACGTGTACTACTTCCAGCCACTTAGAATAAAAATCAGATAATATTAAAGTTTTCCCTCTGGGCCTGCATGATTCACATGAATTCTGGTCCAGGGACCTTCAGGTTTAGGCCACTGAACTATTTGTTTTTTGCTGGCATGTTTTGGTTTATCTTTCAATGCCAACAATGGTGGATACTAGACTCATTGTCACAGTCCAAAGTAGCCCACTCCACATATGATCTTTTAAGCATCTTCATTCTCATAATCCTTGATGCCCATTATGTAATAGGTTAAGCACCTGGATCATCCAGCTGGGGGAATTACTACTCTTGACCTTCAGATAATTCAGCCATTTTTAAATGAGAGTTCTCACCAAGTCCAGTACACTAGAGGAAACTCATTAGATTTTTTTGTTTAGCCAAGTCAGTTGGATCCATTTTTGTAATTTTGAATCCAGTGTCACTAATGGTCCTTCATCCACTGACTTACTGTCAAGTGGTGTATTTAATTCTATAATGTTAATTGATTGATTTTTTGTCTTTACATTGTCTGCAGCACAGACTTCAGTCATCTACATGGGGAATATTTCCTTCAATGTATTCTAATGTAAAATTATAACCTGATAAAAATTTGAACCACTTTAACATTTGTGATGAGGTATTCTGAGGGATTACTTTATCAGAAGTAAATATCCTCAACATGGGTCTGTGATAAGTTTGTATAATGAATTATCTGCCATAAAGATAGTCATGAAACTTTTTGATGCCATCTCTGTCAATCTAAGCATAGTTTTTCTCTGTTTTTGAGAACCACTTTGATGCAAAAGCAATAGGACAGTGAGTCCCATCATCATTACTGTAAGGCAATACAGCACTTGTTCCCATTGGTGGATTGTAATTAGTTACTACTAGCATTCTTTCAGAGTAAAGTGTGCCAATACTATTGTATCTGATATTAGGTTTTTTAGTTTTTTCCTCTCCTCTTGTCAAGTGCATCAAATCTGTTGTATTTAGTCAGGCTTATACATATTAACACAAATGAGTATATATATATATATATATATATATAACAGTCAGATGGTCAAATGTCTTACCATAACTATGCTACAGGTCATCACTAGGCTACTTGAACCTAGAAAATTTTATAGAGTAGGCAGATATGCAAATTAAGATCTGATTTTTTTACATATTTATTTTATTCTGACCATCAGCCCATGCCACTAGCTCAGTGAGATGCAGAGATTTATAAAATATAAATTCTTATTTAAAAATATTTTTAATATTAAAAAAAAAAATAAAAGAAGCCACTGCCAGTAATAACACACACAAACATTTATTAAACATATATGTAATTTGGAATTATTATTTTAGTCTAACTTTTACTTTAACATTTAATTTACATTTTTAACTTTTATTTTTAAAGTTTGCACAGATGAATTTAATATTTTATTAAAATGTCGAGTATAAATAGACTACATAGATTGCATTTGAAAAGAAAATATTCTATCCCTTATTTAACCTTAGGCCAAAAGTTCGCAGTCAAACCAACGTCAGTCCATCTGATACATCGATGTATTTAATGCAGCATGAATACAACAGCACAAATACCATACTGTCAGGAATGTACACCTGAACAGCATGGTTATAGAAGACATTGACTCTCGTCCAATACAGGAATACTACATGTCTGGTGAGAAGAACAATATAAAAAAAACTCATAGGAAGGGTCTGCGTTTTCCGTCTTACTATTCCATTCCATAGGCTAAAAAGGGGTGATCCAAGGAGCAGGAAATACCATCTGCTTCCAATGGTCAGTGAGATATGGACTTATTTTGCCCAAGTGCAGAATATAATAGGATCCTGCTACATTTACTAATTACACCAATATATCCAATCGATTAACCCAATTTAACTACGAAACAAATAACCCAAGATTAACCCTCCCTTGATTAATTAATATAACTTTACAAATCTATGGAGCCATTCATGCCCGACTTAAATTTAACATTTATATAATTTATTTTAAAAGAAAAAAAATCATAATAAAAACTTAAAAGAACAGAAAAAATAAATTAATGGAAATGATTTACAAAAAATAATAATACATTCAATAAAATAATTATTAATAACTGATTAAGTTTGGTCAGATAGTAATTTCTATTGCAATAATTTAAATACTGGGAAAGTTTATACTTAGTGTTCATTAATTAACTAATGTTCTTACGGTTTTAAGATACTGGAAAGTTTCTTTTTTAGAATTAAAATTCATTAGTTAGAATTCTTACTGTTTTAAAAATCCATGCTTAACCTTTTAACTGTTTGACTCGTTCTTAATCGAGGCACTTTTTGATACATATTCGTTTTAATAGAGTAAATTTGACATCGCTGTAAATTGCTTAGTTTTTGGACTACGTTTACGGTTTTAACGTCATTTTTTAGAACGCAAAAAGTTTTATAATATACTGCCATCTATTGAATTATTTTACAAGTAAAAAATCAATTAATTGATGATTTATGTCAAACAAAAACTAAGCACTGCCTTTTCCATCTTTTCTTGAATCTTATTGGCTGTTGAAATTTTGTAAACAAAAGAAAATGGAAAAGCTCCGCCTTCTCATCATCTTTTCTTGAATCTTATTGGCTGTTAAAATTTTTATATGGCTGCCAAAAATTAAAAATTCTGACGCTTTTGTTTTATTTTGAAAATGATAAGCGAATGTTTTAGAGCATTTTAAAAATATTTTTTGATGAAATACAAATAAAATACAAATTATTTTCATATAATATGTCAAAAATAAATATTATTTTACAAAAATAGTTACGATTTTAGAAGAATTATTTATTTATTGCAAAGTCGGGAAAAAAAAATCATAACATGAAATTATGATTGCCGTTTCTTTTCATGTCAACCGTAACAAATATTTTTAAAATTAAAAATCAAAATTTATTTTTGAACAAACTTTCGTTTATTTTTATAATGTGAGAAATTACTAATATACTTTTTAAAAACGAAACTAAAGTGAATATATTTAAAAAAACGGTCAATAACTTTTGAAAAATTGATACATTATTTTGTGCATCGGCTAATTAAAAGCTTTGAGTGATACCACCTGCAGCGAATGAACAATTGGACAGTTAAAGGGTTAACAGTTGCTTGCAATTTGGAGCCAGCATTAATCCCCTCGATGTCCTGTGGTCCTCAATATAGGAAAGTGATTGGTCATTCCTCTTTCTTTTCCTTTTTTAAATAAAACTGAAGAAATTGAAGAGTGCATTTTTTCAATCCCTTCTTCTTCAACTCTCCCCACACTAATACATCTCTCTCTATCACATCTCTATCCTCTCCCAGCTCTTTCTTCACTAAAATTTATTTCCAAACTTTTTCCTTTATACTAGAATTTTGGATTGAGTGGACATTACATCATGATGATGATCATTTCCTCACTGAGGTCTGTTTCCTGAGGGTTTTCTTTTATCGGCTGTTCTGTTCCTATGTTTTTCCTCACCTATCTGACCTTTAATTATACATTTTGAAATGCCCAAAGGCTAGTTAACTTGGACTAATTAAGAAACATTTTCATTTTATACAATAGCATTAATTAATTTATTGTACAAACTTAAAGATATATTTTTATCTTTAAATCCTTACCGAAAATTTAGTTTTCAAATACTTTTTTTTTTTAATAAAGTTTTCTTTTAATAATTTTTCATCTGTGTGATTTTATATATTAGAGTTTAGATGATTTTTAACTTTCAATTTTTAATTCTTAAAAAAGAAGTTTTTCTTTGCGAACTTTTATTTTTCATGACTAATTTTCAGAAAAAAATTAATGTAACGGTGTATGTGCCTGTTACAATATATATATATATTTTTAATAATATATTTATTTGTAATACATAGATATAAACATATACTCAATTTATAATATATTTACAGATTTAAGTAATGATAGCTATACTCAGCTGCTACTGTCCAGTGGGTTATAGCTACTAGTTTTAATGTGAGCTTTTGAAGAAGGGATTATATATGCTCTTATAGATTTCTCTACCCATTTCCAGCTGTATTTGACAGCTTTTCTGACTAGGTATAGCAACTCTTCTGACTGTATTTACAACTTGCTGCAAGTCAGCTTTGGTTCTGGAAGCTTCCAGTCCTATATGTAAACTTGCTTCACTGTGTTAACCATTAGCTTAAATAGCTATAGTCTGATGGATGATCACTGTTGTTCAGGTTATCAGGAACTTCCTTTGATCTTGTAGATAACCAGGCTACTGTTATTCAGGTTTAACAGTTGTTCTCTGGAATGCATATCATCTTTCAGATTTGACAGTGGTTCTCTGCCTTTCTTTCAAAAAGACTGTCCATTTATTTCCAGATCCCCAACATTAATGAAAACATTTGGATTCAATGAGAATCATTGCTTATTGGCCTGTTCTTGCTATGGATATGTGTTATCTTTATATATACACACTGGTAAGTGACAATGAATGCTCAATCTGATCGCAATAAGACAATTATTATTAAGAACTATCAAATAAATCTGGTCTTCTTTCATCATCAATTTTTTTCAAGCACTTCACAAGCCAATTTTAATCTGGTAAAATTAAGATTTTATCTAATTGAGTATTTATTTGCTTCTTTTTCTAGTTATGTATAATATATTTGAAGTCTTGTTCAAAATCTTAAATTCTTTTTCTAGTTTTTTTTTTCAATATCAAATTTTTATAGCCATGGACAGTAATTTCAAACATCACGAACTTGAATAATTATGATTATCATGTTTAAAAATATGTCCTTGTACCTAAATTTCTTTTCCACGCTTTTATTTATAACTCTGTCATGCCAGTCTTCAACAAATCTTTCCACTCTGTATATATATATATATATATATATATATATATATACAGAGTGGATATATATATATATATATATATATATATATAATTAATGTCTTATTGCTCTGGATTTTATAAGAAGTTTGATTATATCACCGATCTATCTGGGGTTAGTCTATTATTCTATTACAGAACAATGAAATTGAATAATGATCTAGGAAGACAAAACTTGAAGTTGACTTTTATGTCTTTACCATCAGTTTTGAAGTTCCTTGTTTTTCTTTTTTATCAATATTTTTATTTTGATGTTTAGCTTAATCAAATTTTTTATTCTGTTATATAATTTTCCAAACAAGTATTGTGAGGGAGAAGATAAACTTTGTTTCTAACTACAAATGTTGTAAAATAAAATTTACTGCATAATTAATTGTTTGAAAAATCATGTGATTTTTGAGCTTAAAATTAACAAAATGAAGATAACAATTCCATTTGCTTAACAAAAATAAAATTATTTTTTTTAGCTGTGATTGATCTCACATTCATCTATTACATGTACCTTTTTGGCACAGAATTAAACTATGCAAAGCATAAGTGTGATGTTATTAGTATATCTATAGTTTATTAAAGTTTCTCAAGTTCTAAATTTGTGTACTTCTCCACTCAATATGAAACAAATAGCTAAAACCATCACTTTTTAATCACTTTAATAATGCTGAACTTTTTACTTTTGATTGAACAGCAGTCTTCTTTAAAGCTAAAATATATAAGTGTAAATGAAGATATATAAAAAACCAATTTATCCAATCAATATAAGCATTACAAACATTATAACCTGTTAAATATTGGATTATTTTTATATCTATTATATTTATACGAAATATGTATCCTTAAAAATGATTCACGAATCTAAAGGTCCAGATTTGATTCTCATGCTAGTATTGTCACTGGTCAGACAGCAACATCTGAAGATAAAGAGAAGAATAGGAGCACTCAAAACATTGTGTTATCTTCTAATCTGTATATGCCTGAAAGTTTGTGATGAGAATATGTTAGATATGATAATATGTTGACTATTTTGATCATTTTAAATTACTAGAAAGTGTTATCTGTGAAGTCTTTTATTAACTTCACCTATATACATTTAAAGCATATTATAAGTATTAAACTTTTTAAATACAGACAATTTGTTAGTAATAACATACAAATAAACAACACAGGCTAGTAACAACACAATGTTTCAAATGATATTATTTTCCATTCTTCCAGTTTGCTGGCCCAATCATTGACAATGTTAGCATAAGAGTTGAACTATTCTGTCAAAGGCAACAGTTAATAGAAATTTCATATATGAGGGTTAGTTCAAATCCTCCTGAGTCCTTCAAAAAAGATTTTAATACTTCTTTCTAAGAGAAAGGTTAATTAGAGGCTTCTGTACATTGTGTTCTGCCACACTGAGGTGACTTATAGAATTATTTGCCATGATCATTCTTTGCATTTTTTTCACTATCCAATATTTTTATATTTTCTCAATTGAACATATGGTCATTAATGCATACATTGTCTGCTACTGAAGACACATCTGCTTTTTCTCTTTTAACCATTAGTTTGTGTTCTTTTAATCACTATTCAACAAAGTGACAGGTCTGACCAATATCACTTCCTTCCACATTCACATGGTATTTCATAGATGCAGTTTTTCTATTTTAACATTTCCAGTTTAGACTCTGGTAGAAGTTAGACTTTCTCAAAGTGTTGTGTATCTTTGAAATGTTTTGGTGTTTATTTTTGTTGTCTATTAAAGGTTTTCTTGATGACAGCTGATGGATATCCATTCTTCATGAGAATTTGTTCTATGTAAATCCTTTTATTTTCAAAATCACTCTTTAGTGCTTCTGGTGTTACCAGTGAGGGTTGGTTTCCTATACACTGTTATTTTTACTTTGTCCTGAGATAGTCTTGACAGAAGAATATTGAAGAATGCCATATTTTGTTTATGTTCTGATTTCATTGTGAATTTAATTGGAGAAATGTTGCCATTCTAGATACATATCAACAACATACCTTCAATTAATTTCACAGTAGAATCAGAACAAGACAAAAATTGACAATCTTAGGTGTTCTTGTGGCAAGACTACCTCAGAGCAAAGTAATAAGCAACAGTATATAGATAAAAACCAACACAGACTGGCAAGTACTTGGCATACATATCCAACCATACTAGAAGTACTAAACATGGAATGATACTATCATTACAAAACAGAGCAAAGGAAAGTTTATTCAGAAACCAGTGATTTGGAAAATGAAAAGGTTTACTTAAAACAAATTCTCATGAAGAATTATTATCCATCAGTTGTCATCAAGAAAGAGACACCAAAAGAAAAAAAATAATTATTGGTACTGTAGTGTATCCATTCATACCAGGAAGGGCAGGCAAATTAAAAAACATCTGCAGTCAATATAGCATTAGAACAGCTTTCCAAAGCCACACCACACTTCAAAGAATTCTAACAGACCTAAACTTGAAACAAAAACTACATCTATAAAATAGCATATTAATGTGGAAGAGAGTATATTGATGAGATTTGTTGCCCCAGTCAAACAGTGATTAAAAGAACACAAACTAAAGGTTAAAAAAAATAGGTGTCAACAGTAACAGACCATATATGTACTAATGCCCATATGCTCAATTGGAAAAGTACAAAAATATTGAATAGGGAGGAAAAATGCAAAAAAAAAATTAAGAAAGTTGCTCATATGATGATGGCAAATAATCTTATAATTCAACCCAGTGTGGTGATACACAATGTATGAAAGCCTCTAATTAACCTTTCTCTTAGAAAAAAGTATTACAAAATTTTTGAAGAAAGGAGAATTTGAATCAACCCTCATATAAATATATGAAATTTTGCAGTGCAGTTGGTTAGAGCAATGCCTTAATTCAATATTCAAGAATCTAAAAATATTATGCATATTTGTTTAACTGAAGAAAACAAAAAAATGTTGACAAAAAAAAACTTATATGTATATTTATTAAGCTAGAGGGCTCTGTCTCCTGTATTTTTAATGCTGACTAGATTTTCATTCTTTTTTTTTTCCAAAGACAAAAAATAAACTAAAAATGCTGATTATGTTTTTTATTCTTTGTTTTTTATGTATTTAACATATATTTTAACATGCACACATCATATTTTATTATTTTATTAATTCATAAGAGCATATTCATTCTTAAATAAATGATTATTAATAACTTTTTACTACAAATTCTAGATTTTTTTAAAAATTTTATTTTGCCCACACTTAATTCTGAAATCTTATAAAGAATTGGCAAAAATGTTCATAATAAAATATTGTTTATCCATAAGAAGAAATTCCAAGTTCTATTTTTTCCCATAATAAATCCATAACTATTTCATAAAATGCAACTTTTTTTCTTTAACATAAATTTAATTGCATCAGAGCAAGTTAATTGTTAAACAAATAATTAATAATATTTTTATACAATACTATATTTTTTTACTATGCCAGATTTTTAACAACAATTTGTTTTGTTTTTACAATGTTAGCCATTTTAGTTTTATATTAACTATTTACTTCTGGGAGTTTTCATGAACTACATCATTTGGTAACACTTGCATTTCATTTATCATTTTATAGATATAGAATAGACAATAGAATAGTTATATAATCGTTATTGATTTCATCTATATATTGTAACAGTATGAGGTGGAGAGAGTGGCTTTGTTATGCCCTGTGAATTAATTAAGCCAAACTTATATGTTCCAGTCACTAGGAATGATAATAATAATCAAATATCTCACTTTTGGATTAGCTAAACTTATATAGAAAAATAAAGAATAAAATGTATTTTTATTATTTGACTATAACTCTTTTTAGTAAATATGTGTGTGTTTTTAAATAAATATATCTTTGAATTAAAAGGTATTTATTGATTCCAAAATAAATAAATAATCATAAATTTCCTTTTAATATAGTCACAATTTGTTTATATATATAATGTAAAGTGTAAAAAAAATTTATGTTATAATGGCTAATGGTAATTTATATTATTAAGCAAAAGAAAATATTTGTGTATGAGTTTAATGTTTTGAGGTAAATATACTCTAAATACTCTAGCAACTGTAGTGTGAGCAGAAAATCAGTGATAATGATAAATGACAATCTTATGATTAAAAGAAAAAATACAAAAACCAAATTTAATATAAAAAATTATATACATTTACTTACATTTAAGTGATATCGTGACATTGATAAAATAATAAACATTTTATTTGCTTTACATATCTATTAAATTCATTACAACTTATAACTTCAAGGCAAATCGATCACTTTAAGATGTAGGCAGTGTTCTTTTTCTATGACTAAAAAAAATCTTAACAAGGGTTACAAAAAAATACTACAATAAAGAAATTAATTTAAATTATAATTAATATTGCAGCAGTCACTCTCAATCTCTTCCCATTGCAAGTTTCAGTTTAACAACCAAACCAAACTTTGCTAAGTTCAAACCTATTAAAACCACTAAAATATATATTTTGCTTAATATAAATATATAAACCTTACTTTCATGGCTGAGTGCATGGCATAATATATGCACATATGAAGAAACGCTGTACATACATAGGCTAATAAATATTACCGCAAATATAACTGTTTAAATTTTATATTTTACAAGGGAATAATTTATTTTATAATTTTAAATCATAGAAATATCAATTTATTAATTGTATTTAATATAAATTTGTATGTGGGATGTATGATTCACCTTATGTAATAATATATATAGAGTGGTGTGATTTAGTTGATAAAAGAATGGAAAAAGCTTTTAGTTATATCATTTAAAAACAAAAATTTAGCTATAAACAATTTACATTAAGACCATCGCATCTGTTGTTAAATAAAATTTTAAAAATCTTATAATTGCTATACACAAACTTGTTTAGGCAAAAGTGTAAATTCTAAAATCACTGGAGCAGCACTATTGGACACCTAGAAGAGAATTGAGGATACCTTGGAAATCTAAACAAAAGCATTATGATCAAATCATGAAATCTTAGAATTTTATGTAATATTTTAGAGTTAATGGGTTTTCAGATGAAATAAATTCTTCTCTAGTTAAGTACTTTGAAATAAAAGTATAAATAGGATATATTTTAAGCTTGGTTTATGAAGTCACTAATTTTAGAAGAGCATCACTTACATAATCCATGCCAGGTTGATCTTTGAAAGGTCCGGCTGAAGAAAGGTAACAATTGCTTTTAATCCATGGAAGAATGGTGTGCCAACTGTCAGGCAATGTCCTAAACAACTGGAGCTGCAACATGGAACCATCCAGCAACAGCCTACTTCCGTAATGAAGAAGCAGTTATGCCCCACTCAAGAAGACCACCATGATGCCTAAAAGTCAAACACCTGCCTATTCAGTTCAGCAAATAACTGGTAATGCCAATGTATAACAGCAGAGCTCTGTGACAACTAATTACTATCTAAATTTAAGCTTTCAACCTAAAATCTAAAGCTAGTTCAATATAAATTAATGTAACTATTCCTAAACCCCAAATTGATTATATTATAAATCCTAGTTAAATTAAATAATTTATAACTTATATAACTTGCCTACCTCTCTATAAATCTCATATTTAACGTAAATATAACCTATCCTAATTTCTTTATCTGTCACTGCAGTTGTGCCTATAATATTTCTTTACAATTATTTTCATAATATGTATTCATATGCCAATGCCTCAAAGCAGCAAGCATTTAAATGCTAATAAATATTCAGAGATATAATTTCAAATAACTTCACATAATTGTTTCTCATTGATATTATTCATGCTCGCTGGTTTGAAATCCTATATCTGTAGTAATAACAAAGCACTTTGCATTTATTATTATATATTCTTATTTGATTCAAATGTATATTGTGGCCTACTATTAAAATCTCCGTATCATTTGGGATTTATTATAATAAAGTAATATACTAATCTTAATAATGTTGAAAGTATATTCAGTTATTAAATCATTTGGCCAGCCAATCAGGTACACTTTCCCCTCCCTTGTAATAATAATTTATCCATGTAGATTGAAACCTATAAACAATAGTTTTATTTATATTTTCTTGATCCCTTGATTGTCCCTTAATTATATAGCATTGTTAGAATTGGCTTAGAATAGTAAAACTGGTCCATCTATTGCCCTCGTATCCATATAATAATAATAATTATATCATACCTTAACTTGGTGGATTAGATATATTAAATTCTTATTCAAAGTTTAACATTTTGCTGCATCTTCTCCTTAAGATGGAACCATGAGTAAGACCATCTCATCTTACCTTTTGGGATGCACACAAGTAAAACCTGACATAGAATTCCATGCAATCATGTTAGCCATCCCAACCTTTAGCAGCAGGATGCTCAGTTCTAGGGTACCAGTGTTGGTTACAAAAACCCTTGACTCTAATCTATCTCCAGAAAGATTTTGTTATTGTAATTTGCTGGTGTTCTAGTGTGTCAGTGATCTTGTATAACTAATTCTAAACCCCAAAATTTAATTATCCAGTATTGAGCTGAATTTATGTCTTTGGTTTCTAGGTTTGATCTAAAACCCTGAGCTGATTTACACACGCATACCTCCTTTATTAAATTAATAATGTTGTAATGAATAGTTTATCCAAGATTAGTGCAGCATTTTGTAATAGTAGCCACCACTCTCAATAGAAATTGGCATAATCTGATTTAAACACAGCTTTGTGATTCTTTATATATATGTAAACCCTCATAATTAAAGATATAATGAGGAGACAAGTTAACTCCTCATTTTATAAAGCCTGCATGCTTTTTTTACATTAATTATAATTATAAATATGTGATTTTTTTTGCATGCATTAGTGAAGCTGTAATTATACTATAATATTTAATATGCCTGCTTAGTGCTTTCGAGATTTAGTATTTAAATCTCATACTCATAGCTTTGCGAATGAAGACTGTTGTGATTTACAATAAATCACAACAGTCTTCATTTTTAAAGCTATGAGTATGAGATTTAAATACTAAATCTCAAAAGTGATAAGCAGGCATATTAAACATTATAGTATACTTACAGCTTCAATAACGCATGCGAAAAAATCGCATACTTATAATTACAATTTTTATTGGTGAAGAGAAAAACAATTTACCACATTAATTATGTTTTCATTATTTTAATTACCTTACCATTTAAAAATATATGTTAAATTTATTCTGGTTTTATGTGATTTCTTGTTCCCATTTCAATTCAATTCAATCCTAGTTATGTATATTATATGTTTCAGAATCTATGCATTGATAATAAAACCCATTTAATTATATAGTATATTTAACCAATTAAGAGCACTTTAATGCCTGAGTTTCATGTTTCACCCTGACCTATGCCAGCCATGAAGAAAGGTTATGTGAATGTACTTTCAAACATGTCATCCATAAGGAGCAGATCTCACTATCTCATACTGGTCAGCTTTGGTCTCTTTGCCTGGATTCTTGATTCTGTTATGCGAATGTACAAACTTGACCATTACAATATGCATGTTTCACATGTAAAGGATTTTCAACAACTAATGCTTCCATCTTAAGTATATGTGACTTATCTACTTCTAACATACATAAACTATTAGGATGCTAGCATAAACTAATACATCACAAATTATATTTTACACTGACTAAAGGCAAAATATCATTAATATACAAGTATAAATTTACTCACAATATACAATAACTGGCATTTGTCATCTCTCATATGAAATAAATATATTTGCGTATTATCATGCACTTACTCAAAATACATAATAAGAGGCATTTATCATTTCTTATGTGAAATAAAATAAGTAAATAAATATACTTGCGTTTCACTGCATAAAGCAAAAAAAAAGTCACTATCTAAGATATACACCTAAAGCTAAGTCTACTAATCTTCCATTTCAACTTTACATTTATGGGACAGAGTAAGCATCACAATATAATAAAATCCATTTCACCCTTGAATCAATGCATTTGAAAGACTTAAAGTTAATAATAATAAAATTAAATTGTACTGCTCTGTATTACACTATTAACTAATAAATATATAGGCATTCAAAGTTAAATTGTTTACACTAAAATATATATATAATCACTAGATGGAGCTTTACCAATAGCTCCTAACAAGCTTTGTTTACATAAATGCCGAGAGAGATAGAATTCAATATCTCTTTCATTGTCTCCTACCTCCAGACCATGATTTGGCGCTAGTTGGCTCACGCAAGCTAAAAGCAAGTTACGAAATTTATAACTTGTTTTGTTTATCATATATATATAATGTTTGCAAACATATAAAAAATATAAAAAATTA
Organism: Epiperipatus broadwayi; assembly: GCA_028023455.1. NCBI lineage: Eukaryota > Metazoa > Onychophora > Udeonychophora > Euonychophora > Peripatidae > Epiperipatus > Epiperipatus broadwayi. The sequence continues at coordinate 89,718 of JAQFVV010007065.1, read as the reverse complement.
CCTCTATTCTTAAAAAATTTTCTTTGGGATTAAAAAAAAAAACTGAACAAAAATTCATAATAAAAAAAGAATTCAATAATAATGATAATGTTTAATTTCTTTATATATAAAGTTCTAAATTTGAAGTCATTTAGTTTTGTTTTATTTTCTTTGATCACACATTGATATTAGTGAAGAATTAAAAGGAAAGTGATGAATATGGCAAAGAAGTTACATTCAGATAAAATTTAAAAGTTTTTTTTTAAATAAATAGTCTATTATAATTAGGTGAAGGGAGTCAACAAATCTTAGAAATGTTTAGGATGTGTGATCTAATTTAAATGTTGGTATGTTTCCTTCAGATAACAGGAATTGCAGATTTTTCCAATGATTTGTTTTAAAGAGAAAAAGATTTAGTCAAACATTGTTAGCCGAGAGGTCATTGCAGCTGCCTTGCAAGCAAGTAGTTAGTTGTAGACGGTTGTGAGTTCGTCTCCTAGCCAATGCTATGACATATAAAAAAAAAGAGAGATTTATTTAGGTTCTTTTGTTAGATATACATTTTCTTTTTTTTTTTTTTTTTTGGCATTATGCCTTTAATGGAATTTTAGCAAGTAAGTCAATAAAATGATGGACTATTTTATTTAGCCAATCATCTTGGCTACTGACTTCATTATTTTTTAAGTCTTTTGGAACAAAATTAATCTGCTATATTGAAAGTTTTTTGAGAAGTAAGATTTTTTTTTTGAGTGAACCAATTCCCTTTCCATGAAATCTCTCTTGACATGTGAAATTACCATAGTTTCCCTTGAGTACTTGTCTCTTAGAAACTACATGATACCAAAAAATTCATTATTCTGTTCAGACATCTGTACACATAATTTTATACTTATTTAATATCAAAAATAACTTAAAGTGACTAATAATAAAAATAATTTAAATAAAGTAAATAATTTTTATATAATATATTAAATTTTAAATATAGCATCTCCTTTATTAGTAAATTTTTTTTATCTTTTTTAAATAAACATTCTTGCAGACACATTTCCTTGCTAATGTTAAACCATAATAACTTCCAATAATAACTAAGTCTATTGTTTCAATTATCTTATGTTTTTTTTATATTTAAAACAATTTTACATTTAAATGCAAATAATAATAAAAAACGTTAATTTTAACAACTTTCTAAAATTAAAATTTTAAACGGAAAACAAAAATTTATGCAAGAAAATAAAATTGACAGGACAGTTTTATTTTTAAAATTAGATCTATTGTGATAACTATGTACGATTAATAAGATAAAATCTTTATTTTTTAAAAGATTGTATATTTTATAATTCAAAATAGGGACCAACTATTATAATATATATGCAAAAAAAAATATGGAATATATTTTCGTTCTTGAATTATATAAATAACATTAACAATTGTGTTTTAGAGAGTAAAAGAAAATATAAAAATAATCATGTATTAGTACTTTTTTTATATATATATAAAAAGTGCTATAATGGAGTTTATTATCAAAACTCATTCGTATTTATTATATAGTTTCATTATTATGCTTTTTAAAAATGAAGATCTTTATCACAATTACCAAATATCACTTTATTGTAGTATCCTGAATCTATGTCCTCTCAAAAAAAATTATAATTATAAATTTATAACAACCAATACAATATGTTTAAAAAATGTTATTTCCTTTGAAATTATTTTTAGCATATTGCTTATAAACTGGGATTAGTTGAGATAAAATTGTTCTTTATAAAATTAAATATTTCTTTTGTGCTAAGTTCTTCTGAATATTTGTCTCAACAGAAAGATACTTTGCTATCCATAAAAAAAATGTTTCTGTTCCAAAATAACAGGTAAATTATAGGCTCTGTGCCTGTAGACTTGTAATACACAGCTCACCAGCAATGATGGTAGCATGTTGTATAATCATATTTTCGTTTTACAGTCTGTGCATCATCATTTATTAGACTAACTCTAATTAGCCTGAACTTTGGCTCTTTATAAAGTAATAACTAGGTATCTAATATAGGATGTTAGCTCGATTGTCTTGTTTTTTTAAAAAAAACTCTGATACATATTTGTAAAATTTCTCATCTATCTAACCAGTTTCCAAGTATCATCTCTCCTAGATTCAAAATATAAGTAATTAGAAGTCAATTTAAATATACAATCTACTTCTGAACAAAAACTACAAATATAATTTAAAGTTATATCTAATTCTCAATGGCTACAATTGGTATGTGGTTCCATTATAAATTTTTATATACCTTAATTGTATAAAACTCTTAATTAAATAAGGGTCTGTACCTTTTTAAGTATGTCTGTATTTTTAAAAAATCAAAATTGTTTGAATTTAGTTCTTATAGTTTAAATTTTATGCCACTTTGGGGAGGGGAGTAGCAATATTTCATACTGATTGTAGTCTGAAGTAAATAATTTTATTTCTATTATTTGTAAAGTACAATTACTTTTTTAAAACAAATATTATGATACTTTTTTGCAAGTAATATCTGGTAAAATGAAAATACAGAAAAGGTAGTTTTTGTAATATTTTGTTTTATTACTGCCTAGCATGCTTTCAATATATTTTTTACTATATCATATGTGTGGCATACAGTGCTGTAATGAAATAGTTCTTTATTTTATATCAATGTTTAAATAAACTGTTCATATATTACAATTTTAATTTAAAATTTAAATTTGAATATTCAAATAGTCCATTTGAGTACACTTGTTGTTTTTTAAAATAGAAAAAAGTCACTATCTATAGGACATGCTTCTTTTATCTCCTGCTTTTTGTCCTCTCACTCTCTGTATGTACACTATCTATAATTTTGTTAGCTTGAATCTATGGCCATTTTTCTCCTCAGGGTTTGTAAATATTGATGTGTATTCTTTGTCTATGAGGACTCTATTATATATATATATATATATTTGTGTAGGGCAAGTCTCATTGATAAGTTGGTCCTTGATTTCTCATAATATGCAGCATTGGTGATTGCCTGCACTTAATTTTATAGACCATTTGATATGCTGATTCATTTACTACAGTGCCTTTAGAGTTGTTGATTTAAGTAATGGATGGGGTTTAACATATATTTTTTAATTTATGTGCAATCTTTGGAATATAAGCTAGGCTTATCCATTTTTTTAAGTTCCACTTGTTTGTTGGGATAAGGATTTTTTATTTTTTTATAGAATCTCTTTATGGTGTTTATGTCTTTATCATGATAATGATTACAATAAAAAAATCAAATTTATTTCATTATAATAACAGAATGTAATTTTACTAGTTGGAAACAGTATAAACCAAAGTAATTTTTATTTATCACTGTCAGGAATCTTGGATAAGCTGCAACTCAGCCTTCTCAACAAAGTCATTGCTGGATATAAAAAAGCATTGACAAAGAAGATGTTGCAACACAAAATTTACAATGCACAGGAAATCCTCAAAATTCATAACTACAAAATGCAATAACAGTGCCTTAAAGTTAAATATCAAGCTTGCATACAAACTCACATTTCTAGCCTCCTAACAAGGTATAAAAATTCCCCTCCATCCAAACCAAATAGTATCATAAATTTAACTAATACTGCTCTGCTCTTTAACATCAAAACATTGCTGGAAACTTGGATCAAGATTAGTGGGAGAGAAATGAAATTACCCAATAATGGAACTCATTGTTGATACAGAGGCCAGACTGGAAGGTAATACAAATAGAAAAAGGGGCATTAGTCTAATTGCCAAGGATAGTTGACACAAGCCTATCAAAACAAACTATTGTAACTGAATGAGGAAAATAAATGCCATCAGATGGTTTTTGTCAGATAATACAACTTGCTTAAAAAAGGATAGGGTAAACAGATTCATCTTACTGAGTAAAGAAATCTATCTTAAAAAAATGGAAACCCAAATAAAGAAATTAAAATTAAATTTTATACCAGATTTTAACATAAAATGAAGTAAGAAGAAATTTATTTCAGAGATTGTTAAAAAACATTATAATAACACATTCATTAAAGGTGAGAATTTCAAGATATACCTATTGGCAGCCATACCCCCATGAAAGTTCACAAATATCAAATTATATAAGTCAGACAGATCACTCAGGCTGCTACATTTTGGTGGAGTCCAGTATTATAGTACAGTAAAAATGATTATTCAGTGGTTCACTCATTTGAGTTTGTTGACAAAATTAAAAACATACACATAGATCAATACAGAATAAGGTCCCTCAACATAACAGAATTATATGGATCCATAAATAGGAAACAATCCATTAAAATTATAAAATCAGCACTCATAGCTTCTAAATATGGTCAGAAGTAAATTAATTTCATTATAAATTGCTTAAACTGCAATTGGTCCTCTTCAATGGATTATATTGTAAAATGGAAAATGGATGGCTAATAAATGAATCATATCCAGCATATTCCTTAGTAACATTGAATCCAATGTTTTCACCAAATACATCAAAAACACACCTAATCTAATATACACAAGATACATAGATGACATTTTGATATGCACCTCTGAGCAACAATAACAAAATTAAATCCCAAACTAGAAATTAAGTTTACATTGACATGGGCAATAGAAAGCAAAGACAAGCAAAAAGGAATAAAATATTTTGATATATACATAAAGAGGCAGGGATCTCAATTAAACTATAAAATGGTTATCAAACCAATTGAAATTTGAGGCTATATGCACCTGGATTTCATCATACCAAAAACACATATACTGGGTTAACAATATTTTTACATAGAAATGTTTTATTTCTGAAAACTAAAAGGGGATCAAAAGATCAACATAGAAAAATACCTAAGCAACTTATGTCATTTGGGATTCAAAGCAGGTTAGCTCACATCAGTAACAAAGTCTACAAGAAAATCGGAGCAATTCATCCAATTGTCTACAAGCCATGGATACTGCTTCCATATATCCTCAAAATAGCCAGAAATATCAAAATTTGTTTTGAATCATATCAAATTAAGGTTCTGCAATCCTCCCTCAATAAGTAGACTAATAAGCAACTCTAAGAATAAACACCCCATACAATCTATAAGATGGCATGCACTCAAGCTGTACTGTGAGAATCATGTGCCAGCCTCACCAAAAGGCTATCACAACACCAATGCCTATACAAAACACCAGGAGCAATTCAGAATAGTGATCCATATTCCTGGAACACCAACATACCATTGGTCATGCATTTGACCTTTAGCATACAGCATTGTATATGCTAAAAGAAATGATGTTAAGGACAAGATTAAAGAGGCATGGCACATCACCAATGACTCCAATTTCATTAATAAAATTGAATCCTGTTTCTTCCTCTCAAAAAAGTGAACTATTTCATCCACTGAATTCATTTAAATAAATTTAAATAAACTTACATTTACATACACTAACTTACCATTCAAGGCTATGAATATGATACCAAAAGGGTATCAAAAGTGCTAAAATCAATTAAAATTTATGTAAATACTATGCTTTTCTTATCACAGTGTTCTAGCACTAGAATGTCAATATTATACAAGAAAGAGATATAAATGAAAGCAATTTTATTTTCCCATTATATAATACTTATTGTAAACAATACTTGCAATAATAAAAAACAAATATGCTTATTATAAAAATATATTCTTCTTTTCCTAAAAGAAGCAATCAACTGATTTCAATTAAAGGTAATTTTATTTCTTCATTTTTTTTTTTTTTTTGCAATTTTATAGTTATATATTTTTATACAAATATTATAATATCTATAATAAAAAATTAAACTTAGAAAATTATATATTATTAGTGGTATCAGATATCGATTGTAATATTTATGTTACAAAACCATGTTATAGCTATTGCAAGTTAAGACAAAAAAGAGAGTAGTTAATTCTGAAGAAATGTTCTTTATATGATGGACTAGAGAAAAGTACATAGTACAATAATAATGATAATAATAACAACAATGAGGAATTTTGTAATCATTAATTTAAAAACTTTAAGTGATCAAATTTCAATGTTAAAATTTGTCCATAATGTTGCCTTCTATATAAAAAATTAAAAATAATCAATTTAAAACAAAACTGAAATAGTCAATTCACTATAAATAAAAATATTATTTATTACATCAATCCAGCTTTCATTCCATAATGGAACTTATCAAGATATTTATTTTTACACAATCACATGACCAATTACCCTACAGCAACTCCCCCAATGGACATTATTTACATTACATTACAATAAATATAATTATTAAAATACATTAAATATAATTAGTAAAATACATATATGTACATAAAAATGATTAAACTTACTACAGTCCCCCCCCCCTACCAAAATATATATATATGATCAAAAAAAAAACCACTAATAATAATCCCTTCTATTTTTAAAATTATAATTCTAAAGCTTCCAATAATCTAACAATGCTTATATTCCCCCTAATTGTGGCCAAACAGATAGGAAAGACTGTCATGGAAAGAAGTAAGGAGCATAATAGAGAAATTAACAGGAAGGATATAAGATAAGGGCCATATATACATTTTTTGGATACTGGACATAAAATAAATTGTGAAAAAAATATTCAGGTAAAAAATACAAGAAAATAAAATATTATGAGACTGTATATTCAGGAAAATTTAAACAAATGTGTAAACATGGTTAAAGGTCCAGCACAATTAGGGGATTATTATTGGAAACTTTATTGTCATAATTCTAAAAATAGAAGGAAGGGATTATTATTATTATTTTGGGTTTTTTTTTTTAAGATTATTTGTAGATATATATATTATGATGGGAAAAAATAGACTAATAAGTTTAATTATTTTTATGTACATATATATATTAATTGTATTTAATGTATGTATTTTAATAATTATATTTATTATAATGTTATATAAGTAATGTCCATTGGAGGAAGTTGTTGTAGGGTCATGTGATTGCGTAAAAAGAAACCTCTTGAAAAGTTTCCAGTAAGGAGTGAAAACCTAATTGATGTATTAAATAATATTTTTATTTATAATGAGTTGTCTATTTTAATTTTACTTTAAACTGATTATTTTTAATTTTATTAATTTAAATGAAGATTTAAAAATTTTCAATATAGCAAAGAATATTGCTTTTAAATATATGTATAAATAATAATAATGATAGTAATATTAATTATAATATGAAGTGGAAGAAATCTATATCTGTTATATGTTTTCCAACAAAAGGCAAATGATAATATTAAAGTATTTTATATGATTGAAAGTGTGAAATGTAGAATATTTATAATATAATAATTATTATTATTATGATCATCATCATCACGATCATTAATTTAATTGATTATTATAAAAATTATCAGAATAACAAAACATTTCTTTCAGATATATGTATAAATAATAATTAAAAATAAGAAATAGGAAAACTCATTATGCATATGCATGAACTATGTTTTAGTGTATAAGTTTTCCACCAGAAGTCTGATGGAGTAACTGACAGTTAGTTATTTGCTATTAGTTGCTGCTATTTTACCATAATTTACTTTAACACCTCAATTTTAGAACTGTGATTTCAACTTTAATGTATCGATGCTTTGACACATGAAAAAAAAATAATAATAATTAATGATTTTAATTCAGACCAAAATAAAAAAAAACAATCAAGGTTACAATTCTCAAAAAGAAAGCATTTTATCACTTGTTTTTAAGAAGGCTATAATTAATATGATCAAATGCTAATATTTTATATCTTTTAATATAATATAATAACAAGATTATGCCTATAATAATCAGTTTTTTATAAATATATTTATTTTAACTGCAGAAATAATTTAACATCAGTTTTTAAATTCGTAACATGCATAAGGATTTTACATGTAGTGAAAAGATATTAAAAATATTTAATAAATGGTTTTATTATATATTAATGTTTTTTAGTATTTTATGACATGATCATTTGAAATAAGTTATTTATAATAATATATATAGAAGCAAAGATTCTTCATAGTCAATATGTTAATCTTTTGTAATGTATATTTGCTATTGTTTTAGTAAAATTTTAATAACATTTTATTATTATGTTAAATAATTCTTTACTTTGTAAATTTTACTACAAAGTCACAAAGTATAATTGATTTATTTAGAGTATAAACAGATAAATATTTATTCTAGTTTATTATAATTGCATCATTTCTATTGTCATCACAAAACAATCTATATAAGTAGTTATAAACTAAAAATACCATTCCTACTTGAAAGAGAATTTAAATTATATTTGTTTCTGTGAGAAACACAAAGTGCGGAAAATATTTTTTAAAACAATAACGATGCCATTTACACACGTGTTTTTTCGCTTTCAATTACATTTTTAAATGATTAATCTATTGAATAAAAGAAATATGTATATTAAAAACTATGCATAGTGGCAATGGCATTTATATAATCAGAAGTTACTGTTGATTCAATAATCATTATTATATATATATTCAGATTTATTTTTTTTGTGTGTGTCAAAATGTCAGCCGGGAAGCGAATCCCGGGACAACTGCTTGTAAGGCAGCTGTGCTAACCACTCGGCCACCAACGCTTGACAAGTCTGTGTTTATTTGAGTTGCTTTATAATCACATTTAACATAATGAATAAAGAAAGCTTGCCTATTATTCAATTTGCGGTACTGAAATTAGTTTTATATATCCTCCTAAATCACACTAATCACTGAAACAATGTTTTGTTTGATATGAATCATTTCATGCAAAAATAAGTATCTTTTTTGAAATATTTATAATCATAGTTGTCACATGATTTAATATTTGTGGCTAAATACAAACTTTTATTTTGAGCTCAGTCTTTTATTCCATATGATTTATAGTTTATTATAGAGTTAGTGGGGTTCAGTGCAGTAATATAGTAATAGACTGAGGGTTAAGGTCTACAGATTGTGTCCAGTTGTCATTCCCAGCTCTTGGACTTTTTAGAATTTCTGAGCAATAAAACCATTCAATTATTCATTTTTTTATGGGTGAAATTATTTGTACCCATTGTTTAGAATGTTTTCTTTTCCATTTTTGATTAATCAAATTATTTATGTCATTAGAAGTCTTTGTGTAGATTTTTTTTTATTGTCAGCATAAAAATCTCTACAGCATAGTAACCAATATTTAAGAATCAGTGATATAAAAAGTAAGGATATAATTTCTTCTTGATTTCATTGAGAATGCTTTGACAAAACTGCAATCTCATATTAAATTATAATTGTTCAGTTATTGCAATAATTTAATATTCATATCATGATATTATTATACATTTAAGACATTTTTTTATACTAGAAACAGTTTGCAACTTTTTTGAAAATATTTAATCTGTTTATATATAAAAATTATTTTTTATTTAATAATTGTTGATTCCACTCTCTTTGACATTCTAATTTGATGATTAGTATAATTGTATTGACTCCACAATGGCTGTCTATTATTTCATTTTGGTCTTTCCCCCATATTTTTGGAGTCATAAATACAAGTCACAATAAGCAAGATATATTATCTGAAGTGTAGTTTGTCTTTTAAACACAAGCATTTTATATTTAGATATAATATTAAACTTACAAATGCAAACCTTGTTAATCTAGTGTTTGAAACTATCCTAGTGCCTCACTGAGAAGTGCCAAAGCATGAAACCATTGGTCTGGGATTTGTGTGTGGTTTCTGATAGAGATATTTTAAATGATTTCTCTTGATAAGCATTTATCACAAAGCTTGTTGAGCAATTAGCATGTGATATATGACTTAATTTTTTTTGTTAGCTTTAGTTACCACTGGTTAATAGAATAATGCTCTTAAGCCATATTTATTTAATATACTTAGTTTTAATAAAAATATATTTTAAATCCACTTAAGTTAAACTACTGATTATTTATCTACAGTTGTGATTTTAAAACAACATTGGCAATGTAAGATGATTTAGATAATCATTATTTGTCATGAAGGTGCCACTTGACAATCTAAAACCTCAAGCACTTGCTGTAATATCATTAAAAGTTTAAATAAATTTTATTATTTTTATTAGCTTTTTTTTTTATATAAATGTTTCAATTAATTTTATATTACTTTAAAGAGCTATTTTTGTATTTTTTTTAAATATTTTCAATATAAGATTTATAATTTCTGTTTTTTAAAGAGATGATACAGCTTATATATGGATTTAAATGAAAGAGATATTAATCTTGTAAAATTTTCTGTCCCAAAATTAATTAATTAAACTATGGTTAACTTATAGCATGCTCCCATTCCTAATAGTGTATAGATTCTACAATGTAGACATAACATATACTTATTTATATAATCAATATTGATATAATAAATTACTGAAGTTAACTCTAATTTTTTTTAGTTCACATATTTAAAAATGTATTCTGTGATTTTAATTTAACAAAAAATAATTAATAATTATTTATATTTTTATTAAAAATGGATTGTTATAAACATACATTTATGAAATAAATTTTCATAAAAATTGCATAAACAAAACTATATAATTTTAAAGATTCTAGTGTCCATAGTAAATATATAACTTGTGCTTTCATTGGCTAAATTCCTAAAAGTTATATTGTGTAGTTGTTTATATGTCTACATATATACATATGTGTGTGTAATTATTAATAATATAGCATTTTAAATCTATAAAAAGTGAATGGAAAGAAACTACTCTTTACACATGTGCTATAAATAAGCAGCAATCACATGTCAATAAATGCTTTAAAAGTGGTGTTCGCCATGTTTTTAAAACATTTATTGACAAAGGAATGCTGTCTATTCATAATGTATGTATGAAGATTAGTTTTCTTTTATCTAATTATATATAATATAAATTAAATTGATGTAAATGTCATTCACAATGTGTTATTTATTAAATTATATATATATATGTGTGTGTGTGTGTACAAAATCAAATATCCATTTTATAATTAGTAAAACTATTATTGTGGAAGTTCATTACTGACCAAAATTTAATAGTTTTCTATTTTTATTCCATAAAATATATTTGTAAAAAATTTATGAAGCTTGGATAATAAAATACTGATTATAATTCTTTAAACTTAATCATTTTTTATATGCAAAAAAAACACCAAGGCATTATTTCAATTATTTGGAATATTGATTTCTTTCAATTTCTTGCAAATAAAAATAATATGTTTAGCAATTTATCATTAACATATTTAATTATTTAAATTATTGTCTTGTGCTGATGAGTTTTCATTAAATGCTTTTATTTAACTTAAGACTTCTGTTTGACTCAAATCTTGTAATACATTAAAGATCAGCCTTTCAAGCTATTGTGCATGTGCTTTTTTTACGAGTGTTAATAATAAATGAATACTTTTATTCTTTCATTTATTCAGACATCGTAAACAGTAATTTAAAGTGAGTAGTCTATCCTCATGCTTTTATTTCCAGTACTTAAGATTTGCCCATGTATATGCATTTGGGTTTGAAAGAATAAGTGGATTCATTTTATTCTTTCATAAATACTATATCTTGTGTTGGCAATGAAAGTATTCATTTATTATTAACACTCATAAAAAAAGCGCATGCACAATAGCTTGAAAGGCTGATCTTTAATGTATTGCAATTTATAAACATAGCACTATAAAAATAATTGCTTATTTACATATGTTCAAATCTTGTAATTTATTTTTAACATACTTCCTACTGAATGGATTTTATTCAAATTTCATATGTTTGGTTTGAATGACTATGCAATATAAAATTCACTATTTTAAGGTTGCCCTTCCTAACAGTGTTGGCAAACATCTTATAACTCATTCCCTGCAATTTGACTCTTTCCGAAAATAAACATAATATTGGTTATAAGTAATCAATTTTAATTTTTTTATTATTTTAATTTTTATTATTATTTGATAAATGTATAATTTATTAATATGTTTGTATTTGTATTAGTGTGTCTGTGAAGTATATAAATTATATTTGTATTCAAATTCAAATATAACAAAAATAATGAATTATGTATGATGTAATTTTGGGGCTCTAATCTAAGTTTGAGACAACATTATTTTATAGTCATAATGATTCTCAAAAGATTTAATAATTTATTAATGTATCTGCATTTCTAATATTCACACTCTTAATCCTGATTGATAGTTAGATATTTAGTTTGTATGAATAGTTTTCTGTAAAACTAGTGCTCTGATTCAAGTGTCATACTTAGGAGACATTATCGTCATTATCTAAACACATTGTGATACTTTATCACTGAGAATAAATAACTAAATATAATGGATATTTAAATATATATGTTGTTGTATAATTTGGTATATGTGCAGGGCTATGTATACACCATGTTTCACATTTTCATCAATAATCATTTGCCATTATATAAGTTAACATCAAACTTATGGGGCACTCTTTCCAATACCTATTTACCATTATATTTTTTTTCTTGGACCATAATTTTGGTTATATATAATTTTTTAAAAAACATGGGATCCATAAATTAATTAATGCAGGCAATTTATTGCTCAAATTAATTAATTTATGGGCAGCCATGCTTTATTTAAAGATACATGCATAACAACTAAAATTGTAATCCAAAAAAGTTATTTGGTATAACAATATTAAAAAAATTTTTATAAATAATTTATTTTATACATTACCTCATTAGGCAATGCTTTTTGGATTGCATCTGTATCTCCTAATCACTTTTCTCTCTGACAAATCTTGTACATAATTATCATTTATATATAAGTCTGCCTTTCATTTAAATGGAAACCATTTTTTAATATTATTGGCATTATAAGATGATAATATCATGAAAGCAACAATATAACTTCTAAAATAAATATTCACACTATGTAAAAAAAACATTGATAGTTTTGGGTTAATTTTTCATCGATTTCAGCCATTTTTGTATAGAAATTTATCATTTGCAGGCTTTGTGGTGGTTCTGCAGCATCACCTAGTGGCCACAGTACAATAACTGAAAACTACCAAAACATTTATTGCAATATTTTAAAAAAAATGTTCACATATATAGCATTAAAAATAAATTGCTTGTCATATCAATATTATTTAATAAAAGTCATTTTCTATGTGCATTTTTGTGTTCTTGTATGTGGTCTTTCAGTTGTGATTTATTAAAGTATTTATAAAAAAAATAATCTTATTTTAAACATATTTATATTACATATATCTGTCTAAAAATGTGATAAGTATTTTTGCATTAGTTTTAATGTCATTAATTTAAAATCAATGTCATATATGTTTGCATTATAAACGTTTTCAAGTCTTATATATTCAATATGTCATGCTAACTGGAAAAAACTATCCCATAATCATAATAATAAAATAAAGTATTTCAAAATTTAGGATATTAATTTATCAAAGTTTAATCATTTAATTTAAAGAATAAGTAACTGAGATACATTTGTGAGCACTAATTATTGGGGCATTATCTTCCATATCTATAACTTGGCTTTCAAATCCAGATTAAATGAAATTCTTTTTAAAATGCTTAGGATTTTTTTTCTCTCTTGGACTATTTTTGCTAGAGAGTAAAACAAAGAAAGTATATATTTTAGTAAAAATGTTTGTTTGAACAAACTATTTATTCTGCTTATATGTTTTTGGCAATAGGGCCGTTTTAGGTTATTTTATTAATAAAAAACAAATCATTGTTGCTTTATCTTTTATTTAGAAATCTGTCTTCGAATTGAATTATATTAATAAAAGAAACGATAGATACATTGATTATGAAATTAATTAAATGGATATATATAAAATATTCTTTCACTTTTAAAAAATAAATATATTCAAAAACCATACTGTATTTTAAAAGATATTTGATATATAAAATAATTTTTTTTTTTAAATTTGAATCAAAAAGTTTAATACAAATTGTTTCTTTTGCTTGTAAATTTCATTGTACTATTTACCGCATGGTCTGTTGTTTAGTGGATCGTGATATTAGAGCAACAAAGTGGCAAACTGAACACAATCAATGTATTCAATTCAACTAAATGATTTTTTTTTCACCCTTGGAAATCGATTCAGAAATTTTTCTTGAGTTACAATTGACTAGTTTACTGCACTTTTTATTCCAACATTCAACTTTGATTTAAATTAATCTATATTATTTTCTAAATAATATAATTTACTTCTACTATTTAAAGTATTTTAGAATAAAACTAAAGCAATCAAATAATTGGTAAATTGTTTTCCTTTCAATTAAAAGCTATTCATATTTATTTAAACACATTTCCACCTTCATTTTTCTATGTCTTTTTAAATGGAAAGTAATAAATAAATGGTTTGCATAAAAGAACATATGTTCTTAAAAATAATTCTGAGAGAAAAACTAATGATATGTCACGTAATCATTTTAAATATATTATGAATAAAATGTTTACAAAGGCAGGGTAGGTCACAAGAAAATAACTTCTAATCATTTATAAACTAAGAATGTAAGTAAACTTTATTTCATATAATATATATGTGTGTATATATATATAACTATTAGAAACACTTAGACAATCCCAATATTGATAACAATTGACAATCTCAAACTATTGTCAAGATAAATGGTACAATATATTTATATAGACAGTAAAGATTGCAACTTGACCACAGAGATTGAAATTATTGATACAAGGAAGTTTGGATAAACCTCCTTAATTAAACAGGTAAATATAAGATTTAAAATACAGGCTTTCTTATACCTCGAACTTAATTGTAAATATAGGGAATTTGAACTCAGACTTTTAAGTGACCTTCAACTATCACCACTATCTCATACTACTGATACCCATGACCACACACATGTAGAAAAGATAAATAATCACCAATAAACGTATTTCGTGCTGAACCAGAATTCGTCAGTTGGTCCAGATTATCATCTCCCACACATAATATATAATGCAATGCTCAGTTTATATTAAGATAGAAAATCTTTACACCATAATGGACGACATGCTTCAATCTACTCCAACGTCCAACTCTTCAGCCATCCTTACCCTTGGAAATCTGATGATAGAATGTCCAAATCCCTTGATGATGCCAATATTGTTATTATGCCCATGTTGACCTCAAGTGACTCTGACCCCTCATGTATAGATTATCCTTAATTTATATCAAACTAATTATTTTAGAATAGGGTAAAAAAACAACTAAAACTTATATTCAACTACTATATCTAGTAAGTACATGTATAAAATTATTTAAATACAAGTCAATATTTTTTTACAATTTAATGAATCAATTGCTATATTTTCTTAAGAGGGGAGGGGGGAGCAACACTTTAAAAAATCATTAAATGTAAATAAAATTGCATTATTTTTTAAAAAAAAGTCTTTAAATATATAAATTTATATTTAAGTAAAAAATAGGAATCTGCATATTCAATCAAATCTTAGGTTTATACTTCATTTTGCTAAAAGATCTAATCAATACGAATATATTTTATATATGATATGGAGAGATGAAATAAGGAAGTTTGCTACTGTGGTTTAGAGAAGAGTGACTACCAAAGAACTGAATTAAATTGGAGAGGTTTTCATCATGCAGTGAATTGATAACAGCTGAAAATGATGGTGATATTTAAGGCAAAATGGGCACAAATTTTTATAAACCTATTTGTCGATTTTATATAGCAGTACATTCTTATATCTATAGTCATTACATAATTTTAAGATAGTAGATTTGAAATTGGTTTTAAAAATAGGACAATGGTATTTTCCATTTTTAATAAGATTTGCTGGTTGGTTATACCAACACATCTTTAATTATTTTACAATAATATAATTAAAAACAATTCTCTCACTTTATGCCATATATTGAAAGTTTGAATATTTTATGATTATTAGATGATACTCCTACTTAATCTCCAACCGGTCTTTGACTTGTTTTTATTAAGTTTTCTATAATTAATTATATAAGCAGACTAGTCTGAGTTTAAAATCTTAGTTGATGGTTTTTTAATTTTAGACTATTGTAAAAAAGGATTTAATTGCGGTATCAGATGTTTAACTGCACTTAATCTTTCAGTCTAGGTTATTGAAGCAAAATCCAGATTCAGAATAATTTTTAGAAATTCTCCACTTAACTATGATATTATTGTATATAGTAGGATTATACGATGCACAAAGTTTCATATTATATATATTGTAGTTGTCAACGCCAGATCTTGTTGTCAAGCATTAGTAGCCTAGTGGTTAGAATAGCTGCATTCCCAGCAACTGGCTTGGGTTCACTTCCTGGTCAATGCATTTGACATATGGAAAAAAAACACCAGATCTTGTTAAAATTTATCATGTTTTTTTTTTTACAATTTAAAGCAAGATACTTGATAACAAACTCGATCTTGCTGATTGAGAGGTCAGCGCGACTGCCTTGCACTTGCACTTGCAGGCAGTTGCTCGGGTTGCGGGTTCACATCCTGACTGATGCTATGACACTTAAAAAAAAAAAAGAAACTATACAAATATTTTTTGTACAATAAAGTTTGAATAATAAGTATGATATTATTGTGATTATTAGAAACATATCTTGCTAAAGTTTATAATGGAGTTTAAAAAAACGTTGGTACAATATGTTGCATTAAGAATTGACAACAGTAACAAATTATTAACAAAAATCAAATGTCATTTTTTGATTAGAAGATTTATTGTCTAAATTTTGTCTCAAAACCAAATTTTATTATTATTTGTGAGTATTCTTTATTAATCACGAATTTCTATTGATTTTAAGTATGACTTGATTTTAAATATGTAATAATAAAAAATAATAATGAATTGTTTTTAGATGAATATTTGGTATCAAGAATTGGTGGTTGAGAGATCAGCACAGCTGCCTTACAAGCAGTTGTCCCGGGTTAGCGGGTTTGCTTCCCGGCTGATGCTATGACACATGAAAAAAATATACATATAGTAACAAAAATTATTATCACAGAAGTGATTAAATATTGATTTGTACTTTTATTTAAATTGAAAAAAAATAGATACACTTGCTTTATTTAATAAAAAATATCAAAAAATGCATATTTAACTTAATATCATTGCCATTAAGCAAACTTTTTTAACAACCAGCAATAAACCTTTTTTCTTTAAAATATATCTTATAAAATATAATGTTCTTTTCATTCAATCCAATTAAATTATATATTTTTTCTTTTTAAAAACTTTATTTCTTCATTCAACATATATACATATTCACATTTATAACACCCAACGTTTTGACCTATTTTTCTTGTAGTCATTTTTAATGATCTCTAAAAATACATATTTACATCATTATTATTACAAAACAAAATTAATATATAAAATTGTATATACCCTTATTAAAAAAACAATAACATTTGTCTGTGATAGAAATTCAAGTGTTAATATACATAGTAAAAAATTTGGACTTGTAAATTTTAAGATAAGAAGGTTGGGAAAAAATGAAATTGTATACAAAGAGAATGATAAAAGAAAGTTTGTATATAAAGAAAGAAAATATTTTGAATAGAATGAAATATGTAAATGATACATTGAAATAAAATCAAATTAAAATTATATGAAAAAGTATAAAAAGGGCAATTAGGAAAAAAATATTGATATTTTTATATAAAGGTACATGTAAAAGAAAAAAGTTTGGAGGGTGAAGAAGTAAGTAAGTGTAGATTATATAATGTAATATGTATGAAAAAAAAGATGCAGTGATAGATGAAAGAGAAATGTTATTGTTTTTTGTGATAAAGGTATATACAGATTTATATATTAATTTTGTTTTATAATAATAATAATGAAAATATGTATTTTTAGAGATCCTTTAAAATGATTGCAAGACAAAAGTGGTCAAAACTTTGGGTGTTAAGGGTATGAATATGCATATATGTTGGATGAAAAAATAAAGTTTTTAAAAAGAAAAAAGAAAATATAATTTAAGTGGATTGAATAAAAAAAAACATTATAAAGAAAATCACTATTGCAATTAAATACTAAAATGGCCTTTGTAGTAAATAATTTGCTGCAGGACAAAGAGAAAATGGAAGAAAAAGCAGCACTCATCAGGCTGCCATTTTCCAGGGCTATGGATTTGGATGTTTTTATCCCTATTTTATCCTCTGACTAAAGATAACTAAATATTCATATTTACTGCCTAATGTTATATGATTAGCTGTGTTAGCAACATTATTTATAAAACATATTTATTTAATTATTTATATAAGTAATGCCTCACATGCATCTTAATCCATGAAAATATTTAATAGATGTATTTTTTGCTTACATATATGCATATGCTTTATGAAGTTTTTACTTATGTATTTGCACATGCTTTATGAAATGGGCTTTATTTATTTCTTTTATTTAGTTGAGTGCAATTTTGGCTCATCAGTGAAAATGCCCTCCTCTAAATAAAAGAAAAATAAACCCCATTCAAACAAACCAGCTTTGTAAAGCATATGCACATACATACACAAAAAAAATACATATATAAAAAAGAGGAAATACTAATGTATATATATACTATATAAAAAGGTAAAAATAGCTACATCCAAAATAAAATATTTTCTACATATTATATATAGAAGTTATGAAATTTATATATATATAATATTAATTAGATAACTTGCCAACTTCTAAGCCCTGGTCATATTAATGCATTACTTTGAAATACCAATAAAGCTATCTACATAATAAATAAGAAAGAATCATTTTCATTCACTTTCCAAGTTTTTTTGTAGATTCTTAGATTAAACAAATACTAGCAAGTGTCAAATTTAAATCTGCAGGGATATTTACATAACTCATTCAAATCTACTTATAATCTAATATACAGAACCACACTTAATTACTACTCATTTTAATAACATTATAAGTAGTCAACAAACTATGAAATAGATAAATTAAACAATAGTAATATTTAATATTACTTAAGAGCACTAATTTACCCTCTAAGCAATAGTCATATTAGTGCAATGTCTTCCAGTGTTGGGGCTTATTTGACATATGGGTGCTTAAACACTCATTAATTCAATTTGATGCTCACTGATGGTTATTGTCTAGTTTAACAATGCATATAAGAGATTGGAAAATAAAACTATTTTATTTTTGTTATGCATATAGTTTGTCATTAGAGGAGTGCTGCATAAATATGATCAGTGCTTTAAATATTATATATATATCAAAATATTAATATATAACAAACTAACCAAAGGAATTACATATATAAATAAGTGCTTTAAATATATATATATATATCAAAATATTAATATATAACAAACTAACCAAAGGAATTACATATAAAAACAAAAAAAGACTTATAAATCCAATAAATAATATTATATTTCAACCAGAGGACTGTTTTTCATCAGAAAGAAAAAAAAATACACAGTACTGTGTATTTTTTTTCTTTCTGATGAAAACCAGTCCTCTGGTTGAAATATAATATTATTTATTGGATTTATAAGTCTTTTTTTTTGTTTATATATATATAAAATTTGATAAGCAATGTCATTCCTTTTACTGTCCTCTATGGGGATCTCTTAAAGCATTTTTTTGCAGAAAACTAAAGACTTATAATAAATATATATATATATAAAGCAGGTATAATTTTTTTTTCCAATTACATCTTCAAAAATGCTAATCATTATCTCTATTTATCAGATTTAATTTTGTTGTTGTTTTCATTCAAAGTAAAATTACATTTGACAGCATTAATTATCCACTTTAAGTCACCCTATAACTTGAACTTTTAAGTACTACAAGATTACTTCATAAGTCAAATTTTGAAAAATTAAGATATATCATTGTGACAATTTATATAAACATTTACAAAAATAAATAAAACATTTTAAATAAATAAATATTTTAATATGCATAATTTTCTAAAATATAAATCCAATAGTAAGTTTAAGCAACAAAATAGCTGCTTTAAAAAAATAGAATTTTAAAATTTCTGTAATAATGCAAATAAATCAATTTGTTTACTTGCAATAATAAAGAAATCTTTTTTTTATCAAATAAATGATTTATTATAAATGATTTTGAAATTATAAGGTCTGTTATTAGAAAAGATTTCAATAAAAGTAAATTTAATAAAAATTTCAAAATATTTTTAATATTATCCAATCAGATGCTTCTTTCAAATGCAGCAGTAAAATGTCTACTAAATAACCAATTAAAATGTATTGACTATAATAGTGTAGAAGTGTATATATAAATTATAATGCAAATTTTCATATATTTATTCAGTTATATTTCAGCAATAATATAAATAGTCATCAACTAATTAAAAACTGGCTTTGCAAAATGAAATTATTTATTTAGTAATAATATTTCCGTCTAATTTCAGTATGCAAAACAGTTTCCAATTGGTTGTTTACTTGGTTACATTATAACTGAAACATATTTAGATAAATATAAGTAAATTAAAAAACAGAATGAAGTTATTTGTCTACACAGCTGGTTTAATATTTTAACTAAAGGACTGTTTGGTTGAAATATTAAAAACAGATATGTGGTCAAATAATTTTATTTTGGTGTTTTATATATATATATTCTTTAGTTAATTTAATATTTTTGTAGATAAATACATGGAAATCTCTTATAATTTCAGTGTTTATATTTATAAAGTCTGTAAAATCTACTAATTATATCTATGTATTCATTTTCATAATTAAAAATACAGCAAAAACAATGACAAATATTTAGGTATTCAAAAATTGTTATATTAGCATTAATGGGCAATAAACTTTTTTTGATTATCAAAAAAAAGAACAGAATTAAAGATGAATTTAAGTGGTTAAATTTTATAACAACTCAATAATAAAAATATCATGAAATATTCTACTGCTACATTTTTGCATTAATTATTCTATTGTATCTTGCCAATAATTGTGTGTGTTTGGTATAGTAATCTTTTCTTAACTGTAATATCTATATTGTAATTTCATTTATTTGGGATATACTGTATACTACCCCTTTATATGTTTGTATTACAGAAGTTTCTAACATGTATATGCAATATGTATACATTTATATAAAATGCATCTTATAATATAATTTCCTATTATTTTCATATACTTTAATAACTGTGTAAAAGATTGAAAACTAATATTCTGTTTTAGAAAATGTATTTAGTAATTTTTTTGATGCTGCTATGAAATATATTTGCATTAAATATTGTGTTTGAAATAAATATTCTGTCCTCTAATATGTAGCTGTTTTTTATCTTTATATTAATGAGAAATAAATCATTAAATATTGGAATTAGTTGCAAATGATTTTTTCAATTCATTTTTTATATATTTATATTGATGAGGAATAAATTCCATGTTAAAAATTGGAACCATTTGTGAATGATTTTTCTCATCACTAGGATTTTTCTTTTCTGTGAATATATAATTTTCTAAAGCATTTTTGATTATTTTAGTGCATTTATTTATTTAAAATATTTTGACTAATTAAATAAATATTGGCAAATAAATTTATTATTGATATTTTGAAAAAAATATAATAATGAATGTACCTATAAAAATATATCAGTTTTAGAATCTCAACCATTTTAATCAATTTGTTTAAGTTAAAATTTAAAAACATTATTGTTAAGACAGTTTATAAATAACATTTGTGAATTTAAATATAGCATTATAATTAAAATATAATGTTATAAAAGAATTAATTAAAAGATGCAGTGAATAAATATAAAGTGCCCCAAACGGTTTAGTGCAGTAATAGATTGGTAGATTGTGGGTTCAAACCCCATGGTATGGCTTCGTTCTGCCATCTCTAGTGTTCAAATTTCTTGTGAACTCCTAAGTAATAATCTATTCATTTATTTTTAATAAAAATAGCATTGTCGAACTTGATGATGAATAACATAAATAATTAGATGAATAGATGTATGAATCTATTAATATATACATTGATAGTGAATAAAATATCTATTAGGTTAGTTTTTTTATGCGTTATAGTTCATGCACCCCCCCCACCCAATGTTTTTTAAAAAAATTAAATTATTGCAAACTTTAGATTAAAATATTAAATCACTTTTTCTTCTAAAATGATGTTTTGAAAAAAGGCTTGTAGACAGTGCTAAAACTGTTAATATACAATGCAGTCTTCGGGATTTCATTAACTAAGTTTTCTTTAATGTATACTTGGTACAAAAATCTCACTGTTAAAAGTTTATTATTTCTGTAGCTATTCATCAAGTAAACCTTACCACCCACAACGAAGTATTAACTCAAATAGAAAAATAAAAAGAAAATGCACATTTTGAAAATTAGTTAAGCCTCCACTAAATGCCAAAAGCAAATTGAAGATTTATAGACTTTGGTTTATTGTTGATCAATCATGATAAACCGTAATGTGTTTCTTAATGGTCGCAAACAAAAAAATAATTATTTTGTGGTTTTCTTTTCTGCAATTAAATTATTAAATCAAAACACTATGGACTCTTTTAAAGCAAAAAAATCAATTATAAGTAATTATAATCAATTTTTAATAATTATTTATTTAATTTTCTAAGGAACTTCACTTTTTAAACTTTATATACTACAAAATGTAGTTGTATATATAATAGAAATTAATTTACTTTTCATTCATTTATATACTTTTGACTGTCAATTCTTTAAACAGAATAGTAAGTGAAAAGTTTGAAAATAGTATAATAAACCAAATTAACATAAATCCCTCATCATTAGCAGCCGCTAGAAAAACAAACAAAAGCTAAAGTGAGTTTTGCACTGATTATACAAACCCATCCACGAAACACTAATGCATCTGTATATGTCAAAATGCTGACTGTTTTATTTGTTCTCTTGACATCTTGCATAATTTATTTAGCAACTTGATCAAAAAAAACTTTCTTTTAGCTTTATTTTATCCTGTCATATCATCTCAATGGAAAAAATCCATATCATATCTCTTCAAAATGCTTTTGAAAAAAAATTTATAATGGGTTTTCTATTCCACAAACATATGCTCATTTTTACCATAAAAATCTACTCAATCTAGCTAAGATTTGCTTTTCAAATAATTGATTTAAAAGTATTGTATTTGTCAAGCTGAAGAATATGCTGGCAAGAATATATTCTTGCCATCATATTTTTAAAATCTGGGAGAGCATCCTTAATCAAATTGTTCAAAGCCTTTATGTTACTTTGGTAGGGGTTCATATGTCATTTCAATTGGGTAAAATAAAATGTATACAATAACTCTACATAAAGTAGTTAACATAAATTTCAAAAGATAAACTCTGCACTCTGCAACCATAATAATGTATCAGTGCCCTCACCAATGATAAAGACCATATTATATTATAGTTGTTCCATCTTTTATAGTTAATGCATCATATTTATCTTTTTAATATCCAATGCAGTTCTAAATTAATTATGAAATTATGCTCTCATATCAAGTTATAAATGAAAAAAGCAGACATCTTTAAATTGTTATACATAGATTAGATATAATTTTTAACATTTTAATGTGTCTAAAATAAATATAATTCAAAATGCAAAAGAAATATGACCATTCTCATCAGCAGCAGCCTTTCATAAAGAGTGACCATTCCAATTATAAGAAGAAGATAAAAAGTCAAATAATAGTAAGACATTAGCAATTTTGTGATGACTATATAAACCAATCAATATATGAACTACAAATAAATTTACCCATATCCTTTAGTCTGTTTATTTGATATCTATTCTATCTTTTCATTCTATCTATTTTTTGAATACTTCATCACCTTGCTTAGAAATAGCTTTCCATTTTATCCTGTTCTCAACAATATCCTCCTAAAAAAAGCAATGTTTTTGATATAATCTTTATAATATAAAAGGGTATGTCTCTCACAAAAATTATGCTCAAGTTTACTATACTATCACATTTGGAAAGCTGAAGTTATTTTTTGTGTTTCCACCATTTTATTTTTAGCATCTATGGAGTTCACTTAAATAAAAAAAATTCTAATGCCTTTATAAAACATCAAATAAATTAAATTAAATAACTCTATAAAATCAATTTAATTCCAGTAGTTGTATTATCATTATGGATGGTTTTTTAACTTAAAAATTGAATACCAACTAAGCTAAAAGATGCTAATTTTTTTAATTATTATTATTAGTTATTTATTGCAAATCTTATCTAAACATGAAAATGAATTAAACAATGTATAATATTTCAAAATGAATATCTTTATATGTTGTTAGAACATTAAAACAGGCAAAACTCTTTATATGTATTGCCACTCCATACAAGCTAGAGTAATTAATGGATGTCAGAAAGCTTGTTCATAAAATCCCTATCTAGTGCCTACTCATCCAATATCCCCAGACTATTTTCTGGCTTGTGGCCTTTGTCAGTTACTCTAGATTGCATGGAAGGCATTACGTATAGAGAGTTTTGCCTGTTTTAATAAGTTATAAGCAAGCATAAGAAATGGTGATCATGTGATGTTTGTTAGAACATTAAGAATATTTTGTAGATCATTTTTGGAATTAGCAAGAATAGAGCAATCATCAGTGTATTATAAAACCAGAAGCATTTTAAACTTCACTACTCATTCAAACAATACTGCTAATATCGTATAATGAATTGGGGATCCATGTAATCATTTCTAAAACTTTCTATTCATTTCAAGTTTCTTCAGCAAAGTTTCTATAGATAAAAATGTATGTGTTTTTGTTTGTTTGTTTTTCATATTGTTCCTGTTTAAAAAACATTTGCACTATTGTGGACTATTGTAATGGTATTTTCTCTTTAAACATGTATATATATATATATATCGTTTTAATTTTTGTAGTTTACTTTATTACGTTTTTTGTAATTAATTTTTACTTATTAATTATGCATATATATTTAAAATACACAATTTAAAATTCAAATCCATAAACGATATGTGCATATTTCCAAACTTAATAAAGAGCATCAACAATTAGCTAGGTTATTTTTATATATAGAGTGAAACTAGAGATGAATTTATATATTATATGTTAAAGATATTAAAAATGCTTATATTTGAATTTTTAAAAAAAGCATAAAAGAAAACTAAAAATAATATTGAAGAGTAAAATAAGATTAAGTAAATAAAAAAATACTAAACATTTAAAAAATTAAATCGCATCATTTATATTCCTATAGGCAAGAAAATTTTATTTTAAAAAGGAAAAAATAGCATAAAAAATGTTGGTATAAATTTTTTAAAAATTAAAGAAAAAAAAGTGAAATTCAAAAAGCTCTTGCCTATAGAGATATAAGAAATCTACCTCCTCACTACCCATTTCTTAGTTTTTATTTTGATATTTTTAAGGAACTTATTTTAATTTAAATTCTAAACTATAAAATATTAATGCATCCCACACTTATTAAATAATCATTTTATTTTATCAAAATTATTTAATTAGTTATTAAAATTGCTTCATCATTTGGATTTTATTTCTTATTAAATAGTTTAAGATAATGACTTTTAAAACCTCATAAAAATTTATCTTTTCATTCATAAAGAAATTTTACCTCCATTCGTGATCTCATTAGTTTGTTGTAATATTTTACTTCCTTTATGGAACATCTTCAGATTACAGTTAATAATTTGAGTTGGTAAATTAATTTCTTTAAGCTACGAATCAACCATTACGAATATTAATTTTTTATATAAAAATTAAAGCCAACAAACTTTATATGATTATAAATAAATAGGGTTTTTTGATTCAACTTCTTTCTAACAGCACAAACAAATATTATATCATTATTTTTAAGAAATATGTGTTATACTTAGATGTTAAAAACCATTCTAATCTTTAAGGCAAAATAACATGGTTATAAGATGTTTTTGATTAGAATATAGAATTATAAACCATTTCTCATCACTCAGCAGTAATAATTCAAAAGGATAATCTTTTTTTCCCTCTGACTTCTTTGGAAAGCAGCTTTGAAAAAGTATTTTTATTATAGTGCCTATTTGAAAAATGTTAAACTATTTACTTTCTACATATATAAAGATCTCATTGAGCTGTGATAGGTTTTGGATTTTTCTTTTCAGATTGGGGATTCATCAACTCAGTCAATTATAAATATTGATTAATAAATAAGTATCTAGATATTCTTCATTAAAAGATAAAATTTAGAATGGAAATCCACTCCAACCTTCACTTCAAAGGTATTAAAAAATCTGGTGAGTATTGCATTTTCTCCATTATTATTTTTTGAGAGAATATGGAATAGGTTTTTTTGCCCTGCAGTGAAAAATTTTACTATTATATATATAATATCACAAGACCCATCATACTTAACTTTAAATCAATAAATGTTTCAGCAATCTGTTGTAATAGCAATAGAACAAATAGATAGGTAATGAGAATCCATTTTCTACCCTTATCTGTAATTTTAATTTCGAATCTGGCAAAAAAATTGCCCAAACTTTATAAAAATCAACCCAAACTAGTTTGTTTAAGATAATAATTTTATAACCTTTCAAACTGCCATATTAAATGTTTATATATACAGAGTGTCCATAAAGTCTGTGTGCAATTTTAAAAAATTATAACTTTATTAGTATTTGTGATAGAAAAAATCTGTAAAAGTATTAGAAAGCTTAATGTACATAGTTTTAAGTAAAATTATTTAGTAACTCTTCAACATAATAATTAAATATGTTTTTGAAACTTTAAAAATAGTTTTTCAGAATTATATAACCTATGGCTTCAACTGAAGAAAAAGTAAACTGTGTCCTTTGGTTGGCTAAATTGAAATCTACGGTTGCTGTACAAAGAAAGTTTAGAAATGAATACAGTAAAGAACCATCTCATAGGAACTCTATTACAAAATGGATAAAAAAATTCAATAAGACAGGCTCAACCCATGATAAGCCATTGTCTGGTAGGTCATGTGTCAGTGACAAAACTGTAGCATCTGTAGAACAATTATTTAAGGTAAGTCCAAGAAAGTCATTAAGGCAAGCATCACTAGATCTGAGGCTTTCAAAGTTCATTGTTTGTGGAAAACACTTCACATGAAATCTCACAAAATTCAATTGCATTAAATGTTGTTAGAGAGAACTATCATGCATAGCTAACTTTCTGCCATCAGTTCAATGAAAACCTTGGCAATGATGATGCATTTATGAGTAATTTAATGCTGTCTGATTAGGCAACATTTCACATTAATGGCAAGGCTAACAGGCATAGTTGTTAGATTTGGAGAACTGAAAACTCAAATGAAACTGTTGAACATGAAAGAGATTCTCCTACAGTTAAAGTGTGGTGTGCTCTAAAAAAATCAAATCATATGGCAATTTTTTTAAGATTATGTTATTAATGGGGACATCTAGTTAGATATGCTACAGAATTACTTTATTCCTCAACCTGAACAATTAGGACTAAAAGATGATACAGGATTTCAACAAGTTGAAGCTCCTTGCCACTTTTCTCTGCATGTTAGACAGTTTCTAAATCAGAAATTTCCTAACAGATGGATTGGAAAAGGTGGATCATTTTCTTGGTCTCTACATTCACCAGATTTGATTCCATTAGATTTTTTTATGGGGACATGTGAAAACAATAGGGAATGCAACCAAACCTTGATCATTAGAAGACTTGAAAGCTAAAAAACTAATGTGATTTTGGGAATTATCGTAAATCAATTGTCAAGTGTTTTTAGAAAACTACAAAATTGTATTAGCCTTTGTATTACTAATAATGGTGGGCATGTAGAAACTTAATAAAATACAATAAAATAACAAACAAAATATAGATTTTCTTATTTACAATACATTATACATAATTTCTCTATCACAAATACTAATAAAGTTATAAATTTTTAAAATTGCACATGGACTTTATGGACACCCTGTATAATAAACATAAAGCATATATATTGCAATGGTCAAGTTCAAGCTCTTCTTGTTGCATGTTGTAGTTTAACAACCAAACCCATCTATGCTGGATTCAAACCCTGTTAAATTCATTTTAATAAATAAATGTGCAAACCTTTCTTTCATGGCTGGATGCACAGCATTATATATGCACATATAAATAACCACTGTACATATATAGGCTAGTAGATGTTACAGTGAATATAATGTTTAAAATTTTATGTTTTATAAGGAAATGATTTATATTATAAAGTTGAATAGTAGAAATGTCA
This sequence comes from Epiperipatus broadwayi, assembly GCA_028023455.1. NCBI lineage: Eukaryota > Metazoa > Onychophora > Udeonychophora > Euonychophora > Peripatidae > Epiperipatus > Epiperipatus broadwayi. Next base: position 61,606 of record JAQFVV010007065.1, on the reverse strand, counting down.
GTTTATTAAATTTAGTAAATGTAAATTCATGTGTGGATGTATGAAGCTTTTAGTTAAATTAGTTAAAAATAAAAAGTTAGCCGTAAACAAATTTGCAGTAAGTCCACGGCACCTGTGGTCAAATCAAAGCTTAAAAGTTGATAATTGCTATACTCAAATTTGTTTGCAGCAAAAGTGTATTCATTAAAATCACTGGAATAGCACTATCCCACACTGAGAGGAGGATTTAAGGCGGCCTGGAAGTCTAAACAAAAGTATTTTAATAAAATTGAGAAATCTCAATTTAATGTAATATTTTAGAGTTAATGGGTTTCCAAGCAAAATAAATCCTCTAATTAAGTACCTGGCAAGAAAAATATAAATAAGGTATGTTTTAAGCTTGAGTGATGGGGTCCTAAATTTTAGAAAAGCATCACTATACCTAATCCACATCAGATTGATCTTTTAAAAATCTGACTGGAGAAAGACAATGACTGCTTCTAAATCCATGGAAGAATGGTACGCCCACTGCCAGCCAATGCTTTAATCACTGAAGCTACTACATGAAACCATCCAGAAACAGCCTACTTCCACAATGTAGACATTATGCCCACTCAAGAAGACCATCATGATATCTGAAAGCCAACACCTGCTTATCCAGTCCAGCAACTAAATGATAATGCCAATCCATAACTACAGAGCTCTGTGTTAACTAATTATTTTTCTAAGTTAAACTCTCACTTAAAGTTCAAAGTTAGTTAAAGATAAAATTAATGTAATTTTTTAAACTCTATAAAATAATTTCTTTATAAATTCTTGTTAAAGTAAATAAGGTATAATGTATAACTTGCCTATCTCTTGATAAAAAAAATCTTATTTAAACTAAATGTAATCGAATTTAAATTCTTTGTCTATCACTGTGGTTGTGCCTATCATATTTCTTTATTGTTAATTTGTTATTTATATGCCAATGCCTTGAAGCAGCGAGCATTTAAATGTAATAAATATTCAAAGATATAATTGCAAATATCTTCCCGTAACTGTTTTCTTAATGACATTCTCCAAGCTTGCTGGTTCGAATTCCTATAATTCTTATTTAATTGTAAATGTATTGTGGTTTACTATTAAATTTCTGTCTTGTTGAGATTCCTGAATAGAGTAATGTACTAGTCTTAGTAATATGAAAGTATATGCAGTAATTATTTGGCCAATTTATCAAATATACTTCCCCCCTCCCTTGTAATAATCTTTATGTAAAGATTGAAACATATAAACAAGAGTTTTATCATATTTCATTATCTCTCTAATGTCGCTTGATTGTATGGCATTGTCAGAATTGGCTCTTAAAAGTAATATTGGCCAGGTTATTCTTGTAATTCTCAAATATTAATTAAAGTCGTATCTTTGCTTGGCGAATTAAATATTTTAAATTATTGTTCTATGTTTAACATTTTGCTGCCTCTTCTCCTTTCAATGGGGCCATGGGAAAGTCCACCCCATCTTATCTTTTGGGGAGCACACAAGTAAGACCTGACATATAATTCAGGCAGTAATGTTAGTAAACCCCAACCTTTTAGCAGCAAGACACTCAGTCTCAGGGTATCAGTTTTGGTCACAAAAATCCTTGACTCTAATCTATCCACAGGGCACCATTATAATTTGCCAAGGCTGTAGTGGTCAGTCACCTTGTATAGCCAATTCTGAGTCCTATAAGGTAATTATTCAGGATTGGATTAAACTGAAATTTATATATTTTGGTTTCTAGGTTCAATCTCAAGCCTTAGCTGGTTTATTCACTCTTAAGTTATTACATTAATACTGTTACTATAAATATATTTCCTAAGACTAATACATTTTATAATAGTAGCTACCACCAGCAATAGGAATTGGCATAATCCAAATGTAGATACCACTTAGTGATTCTTTAAATATGTCAACTCATGTTAATAATTAAAAATTTAATGAGGAGACATGCGAAATCCTAATGCTGTAAAGCCTGTGTGCTTTTCCACCTTAATCTTATGTTCTATTTATTTAATAAATATATGTTAAATGTATTCTGGTTTCGTGTGATTTTTCATTCCAATTTCAATCCAATTCAAACTTAATTAATTATAGATATGTGATATAACCATGTATGCATTAAGTATCATTAATTATAATTTCTGAATGTTATCTTTGGTTTCATGCTGGTAGCATTTCAATTAGTTAATATAGATTTAAATCCCAGAGTCTCCTGTTTTCCTCTGTCCTATGCCAGCCATAAAAGATGAGTATACAATGTGTAACCTCAAGCATGGTCGTTTATAGAGTCTTGAATCTTGGAGTTCTGGCAGATGAACTGAAGCATGGTTGGATTCGAGACATTACACTCCTGGTCCAGTCAGTTTTGGTCTCTTTGTCTGGATTCTAGATTCTGTTATGCAAATGTACAAAACTTGACCAGTACAATATATATATATATATATATATATATATATCTATCAGTTCAATATATATATATATATATATATATATATATATATATATATATATATTGAAATGGAATCACTAGGTCTTATTGCCTGTTTTAGATGTATACAATTCAGAGGATTTAAACCCTGGGGCTAGGAATAAAAACAGATATCTTTAAACAATAACCTAACTAAAGATGATCAGACTGAATTTTCAGCCATATTTCCTGACCATCACTGCCATCAACTTGTCTAAGTACAGAGGTCTGTCCCTTGCCACTATAGATGATACTTATTTATTTAAAACATATCTGCCATTCTGAAGATTAAGGTGTCATTTCTAAAATAAGAAACATCTATAAATCAGGTTCAAATCCCTGCCTGCTTTTTAGATGTTAGTCTCTCCATTTATCCACTACTAATTAAAAAAATAACATGGCAATGAATCACAGGGTGTATGTAGCTATATTTAACTAAACTGTAATCAGAGAAAGAAATGGACAACTAGGCTTAAAATAATATAAATATAATAAAATAAAATTTATTTATAATATTTACACATCATATATTTAGGGATGAATCCAATACATAAAAAATAAAGTGTACATATATATTTTAGGTGAGGATGTATTTATATTGAAGAAAATTCATTTAATTAAATTGAATTTAATTTGTGAGTTCCAGTGTACTTATATCCAATATAAAACAATCATACAGTTATTATTATTTAACCATAATAATAAAAATAAAGATTGAGAAAATATAAATGAATTGTTAATAGCCATATATAAGTCATAATAAATGTTAAGTATTAATAATTGAATGAGAAATGTATTCTAAATTTTATTTGCTTTAGTGTTGTAAAAAAAAATATATATTAAGAAAAAAAAATTAAATATTTAAAGGGAAAACAAAATTTTAAAATTATTTAGAGAATATTGGTATTAATATATGCTATAAATATTATTTTATTTTCTTATAAAGGCCTTTTAAAAATTTATCTTACCATAGATCAAAATTCTGAATTTACATTTTACTAAAAATATAGGTTTGAACCCTTTTTAAAGATTGATCTGTATGACAGTTTTAAAGTTTAAAGCTTTATACAATGTACTTTTCTTGATTTATTATCCATCTAAAATGATGGTATGACTGGATTATACATTAATCATGAAAAGGCTGCTGGAATTCATGTGAAAGACGACAGTATTGTTAGTTCTACATTGTCATTGGTTGTTGTATGCTGGATTGAGACGTTTTTTAAAATTGGCATCTGTAGGAAGCTACATATTTTCAGATTTAGTTGGCTAGTATACTAATAAAGTTTTCACATCATTATAATGTCATTTTCAGCTATTGGATAGTTTTCCATATTGGTTATATTAATAATTCATAAGTTAGTCCTGGTGTTCTAATTGGCTTAATTTTTTTGACTGCTGTTAAGCAGTTTTTCTGGATGAAATGATCAAAAGTCCTTGATTATGATGATGTTATAACTTTCTTAAAATAAGCAAGCTTTATCCTAAAATTTTCTTTCTAAACACAACTGAAACAGATTGTTGTTTATCACCACCTTTTTTTTTGTTTTTATAAATGTTATTCCAGGTTACATGTAATAAATCTGGAACTTTTATTTATTATTACAAAGTAATTTAAACAAAAAAATTATATATATTTTTTTTTTCTATAAAAAATATATATGGTATGTCTTACTGTTTATAAATAGGAATAAAATAAATAAATAACTTGTGATTTTTAGAAAAAGAAATCAATTCTGACCTGGGTACTCTTGCTTATATTATTTCTTTTCTTTTTTTTTTTAAATATATCTATATCAGTGTAGGAGTGAAAATCATGTAAAGTCAGAGTAGCTTTATTTTAAATTGAATGGAATCTAAATTGGTGTATTATATATATTATAACAATCGGGGTGAAGTGGAATCTTAACGTATCTGCACTACAGGGCGACATTTGAACCTAGAAAATTTATATAGTAGGCAGATACGTAAGTTTAAAAAAATTTTTTTTTTTTTATATTGGTTGATTCTGACCATTAGCCCATTATCACTAGCTCAGTGGAACAGCAGAGATTTATATTTTATAAATTCTTATCTAAGAATATTTTTTAAAAAAGAATAAAATAAGCCACTGCCAGTAATTAACACACAAACATTTATTTACATATATATATATATATATATATATATATATATATATAAGATTTAAAATTATTTTAGAATAACTTTTACCTTTGGATTTTAACTTGACTTTAGAATTTGATTTTACATTTTAATTTTTATAAGCTATTATAAGTTTGCACAGATGATTTTAGTATTTTTATTTAGAGTGTCAAGTATGAATAGACTACATAGATTGCACTTGAAAAAAAATTATTCTATCCCTTACTTAACCTTAGGCCAAAAGTTCGCAGTTAAACCAACATCAATCCATCTGATATATCGATGTATTCAATGTAATACGAATATGGTAGCACAAAAACAGGTTAAGAGAAGAAATTGACTCTTGTCCAGATAGGAATACTACATCTATCTGATGAGAAGAGCAATAAAAAAAAAACTCCATAGGAAGGGACTGCGGTTCTTTTTGCCGACTTACGATCCAATTCCATAGGCAAAAGGGGGTGTGTGGCGTATACTAGCAATTATGCCCATAGCGAACCTCATACTACATCTACTAATTACACCAATATATCCAAACCATTGACCTAATTCAACTATAAAACGAATAACCTAAGATTACCCTCCCTAATAAAACTTCACAAATCTATATAGCCATTCACACCTGACTTAAATTTAACATTTATATAATTTAGTTTAACGAAAAACAGAAATCATAATAAAAACTTAAAGAACAAAAAAATGGAAATGATTTTACAAAAGAAATACATCAAATAAAATTATAACTAATTTAGTCAGATAGGAAATTCTTCTATTTAAATATTGAAAAGTTTAGCATTTAGAGTTCTTTTTGTTTAGAAATGTTCATTAATTATATATTCCTTACTGTTTTGAAAAATGTCCGTAGTCTCTAATTTCTTGTAATGGAAGGTGTTAATTCCCACAAAGTCATAAGGAGATCAGTGTGCAGTTAACCGTTGGTCCTTTATGGTTGATGGTATTCTTCTGGGCCTTGATGTCCTGAGGTCCGCAATATCGGAAAACGATGTTTCATTTTTTTGAACAACTGAAGGAATTGAAAGTGCATTCTTTCAATCCCTTCTCCAACTTAACACATCTCTGTCTTCTCTTAAATTTTCTTCACTCACTAAAAATTTATTTCCAAACTTTTTCTTTTATATGTAACTTTCAGATCCAATGGGCATTACGTCATCAATGGTGATGGTCTTTTCGCTGAGGTCTGATTCCCTGATGGATTTCTTTAATTGGCCATTCTGTTCCTATTGTTTTTCCTCTTCTATCTGACCTTTGCTTATGCATTTTGAAATGCCCAAGGGCTGGTTTACTTTTACTAATTAAAATTAATCATTTCCATTTTATACAATAGAATTAATTAAATTATTTTGCAAACTTAAAGATATATATTTATCTCTAAATCTTTTTAAGTTTTTGCTTTTAAAATACTTTTTATATTTTTAATAAAGTTTTATTTTAATAATTTTTTTCATCTGTGCAATTTTATATATATACGAGTTTAAGATAGAATTAATTTTCAATTTTTATGTCTTAAAAAAAAAAGTTTTTAAATGTGAACTTTTTATTTTAATTTCATGTTTAATAAAAAAAATAATGTAACGGCGTATGTGCCCATTACATATCAGTAAACTTGCTTAAGAAAAAAAAATTTACTTAGGATTACTAATTACAGTACATGATTAACAAAAATTTACAAAAACATTCGGTTAGTAATTTTACAAAAATACTATATACAAAAAAGAAAAATGTTGACCATCGTTTTCCTAAGAACCATCTACATTTATCCCTCCCCCCCCCCCCAAGAGTTCTATTTTTTATACATTTTATTTTTTTAACAAACGGCATGACAAGCAAATTATATAAATTATTTATTTAAGAAGGTTGCATTGAAGTAAATATGTTTTATGAAATAATGGGTTTATACGTGTATATTTGCAGTGTAATTATAAATACCACCAACTTATTTATGACTGATTAAAATGCTTACATAGGATTACACTGAAGTAAATTCCCAAAAAGTACTCATCGTAAGGTACCACATTTACAATCATAAACTTACATGGCTGTGCACGCCTATATACATTTAAAAAAAACGAAACATATTAATTGCAACCTTTTGACTTTTTTTTTAAAAAAATTAGTTTTAACATCATTTATATCTTTTCTTCTCATTTTTAATATATGTGCTGTTTCTTTCTGACAGTGCTTTTATAAGATTTAATGTATACGGTAGATAAAAACATTTCATTAAAAAAAATGTGCGCAGGGTATTTGTGGTTTATTAAAGATCGGCCCATGTTGGGAGTCCAATTATAACGATCAGAGTGAAGGAAAGACATATCGTATCTTACCGCATCTGCACTACAAGGCACCATCTAGGCATTTTAACCTAGAAAATTTATATAGTAGGCAGATATGCGATGACAAGATCCCACTTTATTTTATATTTAGACCGTTAGCCCAAGTCACTAGCTCAGTGGAGATGCAGAGATAATAAAAAAAAAGTTAAATTAATATTTTCTTTAATTCCGAATTTATGAGACACAATTAAACTTTCAAGCTACAAATTTGAGATTTAATAATATTATTTCCTATATTTAATTCCAGTATAGCTTTATGCATTAGTTTAATTTTTTTATACAATCAGTTAAGAGAATGTCAAGATTATTTTAATTTTACTTTGTAATTGTAAAATGAAAAATTGATTATTTAGAGGTGTTGCAACATCTAAACACATTTAGATTTATGCCTGATGTTTAGAATAGTTCTGAATCTCTACTTCAAATCATAGCAATGATAGGGGGAAAGGCAGTTTAACCTTTTTGATCTGTTTCAGTTGGAACTTAATAATAAATATAAATAATGCTTCTGGAAGGTTATATTTATTTTCAATATAACTAACTATATGCATTAATTTAAATACATACATCCACTTATGTATAAAAAAATTCAACACCACATAATGCTATACTAGTAATGATAAATAAAATATAAAATTATATCATGTTAATACTAATCCGAAAATAAAATAATACTAAAATTTTCTGATGATCATGGTTTTTTTATCTATTAACAAATAGATCTTTTCAAGTTGAATTTCAATTGTTAATAAATAAATCAAGGTTGTGTGAGAATTTTTGTAAAAGTTTGTTTTCTGGCAAATATTTTAATGTTATATGATGTTTTATTTTATACATAGTATAATGATGGGCTGACTTGGTTGGATTGAATAGAGATAATGCTCAATGTGCTTATTTAAAATATATGTCGTATATAATATGTATATGAAAAATATAATCTACATGTACAAACTTATTGTTTTAAAAACATAAAAATGTAAAAGTTTGACAAATTTTGATTTGTTGTAAAAATTAATTGGGGGGGGGGTCATTGCACCACTAACTCAAATTGTTTTACTCAAACCATTTAATGACTATATTATCTGATATGAGAATGTGATTAGTTCAGAATATTAAAATAAAAAGAAATAAATGTTTACATGTACACACACCACATTCACTCTTAAACAAAGGTTTATCTTTTTGCTCCATAGTCCAATCATATTATCAAAAAAATGTGTTTAGAATTCATCAGGACTTAGATAATTTTTCAAGAAGACTCAGATTAAGAGAATTTTTTGGAAACTTGGATTGTAGTATTATTAGTAAATTACGATCTGATTGGACACCACCACATCAAAAAAAGTTTTATTAGATAAATATATTGATAATGTATATCAAGATGTTATTAATGAAATTAGGCTTAAACAACACATAATGTATAAAAATAATTTGACATTAAAAGAGAAGTATGCATTATACAATTTAAAGAGGAGAGAGAACATTATTATAAAACCAGCCAACAAGGAGAATCAATAGTGATCATGAATAAAAATGAATATATTAAGAGAGCTCTGAGACTTTTAGAAGATAAAAATTTCTGCGCCTATTAGACAAGCTACTATAGTAAATTATTCAATGGTTTTTAAGCCTAAAAAAATATAAAAACAAAAAGTGTATTCAATTTTATAATGCCAACCAGAAATCATCCCAATAGGTTTTACATTTTTCCAAAAATTCATAAATCAGATTGTCCTGTAAATAGATAGCATTGGTTGTCCTACAGAAAATATTTCAGCATATGTTGAAGATTTTATTAGTTTTATTCTACCATCATTTAATTCATACATTAAAGATTCTACACATTTCTTTTTCAATTTTAAAAAGTATTAAGTTTTAATTACAAGATAACTATTTATTAGTTACTTTAGATTTTGTATTTCTGTACTCTTAATATTCCTCGTGATGGGGGGAATGAGGCCAAGAAATGTGCTTTATAAGATAAAGAATATGATGATCATTCTTATTACAACTGATTGAATTAATATATTTAATCTTAAGGAATATTTTTTTACTTTCAATTCTATATATTATTTACAGAGACAAGGTACTGCAATGGGTGTAAAAATGGCACCAAGTTACACAAATATTTTTATGGCACAATTAGAATCTTCTATACTTAGAAATGCTAGGCTGAAACCTCATACTTGGCTTAGATATATAAATGATATTTTCATTATATAGCCACATAATAAAGTTGAACTTCATAAATTCTTAGATTATATAAATAATTTTAATAAAAATATAAGTTTTATGTGAATTTTTTTGAAAACAATTGCACATTTTCTTGATGTTGAAATTATTCTCACTAATAAGGTTCTTAAGCCAATAAACATCACATGATCACCATTTCTTATCTTGTTTATAATTGTTATTAAAACAGGCAAAACTCTCTATACATATTGCCACTCAGTGCAAGCCAGAGTAATCAATGGATGCCAGAAGGCTTATGCATAAATTCCCCATCTAGTAGATGGGGATTTTATGCACAAGCCTTCTGGCATCTATTGGTTACTCTGGCTTGCACTGAGTGGCAATATGTATAGAGAGTTTTGTCTGTTTTAATAAGGTTCTTATTACTACTGTGTATAGAAAACTGACTGATAACCATCACTATCTACATTTTTATAATAATTATCCTAAATGTTTAAAGACTAATATTTTCTATAGTCAATTTTTAAGAATTAGAAGGATTTATAATAATGAGAAATTTCTTCAATAAAATAATGCAGTTCTATATGATAGATTGATGAATATGAGATATCGTAAAACATTGTTAGATAATGAAGTAAAAAAATCTTCAGTAAGTGAAAAAAAAAAGCTTCTCTTACCTAAGAAGAATAAAAAGCAGTTAGATGTTTTACCATTGATTATTACTTTTAATAGTGTTTTACCTAATATTATCTGTCTATTGGAAAAACATTACAACATATTACATTCTATAGATTATTTAAAATCTATTTTTCCAATTGGCCTAAATTTTATATCAAAGATATAGATACCTTAAAGATATACTTATTATAACAAATTGTATTAGCAGTTCTGTATCAGGAAAAGGTTGTTTTGTATGTGATGATAAAAGATATCTTATAAGCAAACATATTATTGTGACAAAAATGGTCCAAAACACTGGTGGTAATTTTAAATGATATATCCCTAATTATGGCACATATAAGAGTATAAATTTAATATATTTAATAGAATATAATAAATGTTTGAAACATTATGAAGGTAAATTGAAATAACAAACATGTCAGAATAACAAATCATAGATTTGACATTTTACATAAAAATGAAGAAAGATCGATATCAAAACATTTTAATTTTTAAGATTATTCAATTGATGATTTGAAAGTAGTGATATTACAGAATGATTTTTCTTCCACAAGAGAAAGAAAACAAAAGAAAAGTTTTTTTATATATGAATTCAAGATTTTATAGCCACATGTGATGAACTTAAACATAGGCACTATCACATCTTTAAATTACCTAGCTTCCTAATGCATTCTTTTGTTTTATCTTTGTATATTTACATTTATATATGTGTCTATAGATATACACATGTCCCTTTAAAATTAATATTTAATTGTTATTAATATATATTCATTTTAGTTTGTATTATCTATAATATTTAATTAATTTGAATAAGTTTTGCATTTAGCTTATTTATACAAATTTTAATATGAGTACAGAATAATTTTTGTGTATATACATACACATTTGCTTATTTATACAATCATATACATGGATATTTTTGTGTACTTTTTAAATTGAGTTTGCAATTCTTTGTGTAGCTTGATTAGTAAACAATGCAGTTTTTTTTTTAATGTACACTAAAATAAATTTCCATTGGTTGATTAAATTTTCTTTGTAAAATTTTTTAACGAATAAGGATTTTTGTAAAATATATTGCATATGACTTGTAATTTTTGCACACTGCCATTTTACTGTATTATTTTTTTCTGATGAAAATCAGTCCTCTGATTAAAATATAAAAGTACTTTTACATTTAAGTAATTTTGCTTGTATTTTATTTTATTTTTTGTGTGTAGGTATATATATATAGTATTGTTTCTGGAAGCTTCCATGTAGTAAAAATATAATTGCTAAATAACTGATGTTTCACTACAATAACAAGTACTTTCCTCAGAACTTTTTTTTAAAGGTGTATGATACGATTTAAAAAATTTTTTTTATTATTATTTTCTGCTCATTCTCAAATTTTATTGGATGAAAAGTTTTAAAAAAATGTTATCCTCCAATAGCTTTTTCCAAATATTGTTAATTTTCTTCAATTCACATTTTACCTCTCATCCAATAGAATTTGAGAATGAGCAGAAATAAAGGGAAAAAAGTAACGATTTTAAAATCTCACCACAAACATTTTAATGATTTGAGAAAAAGTTTTAGTACTTGTTATTGTATTGAAACATTAATTATTTTGCCATTATATTTTTACTAGATTGAAGCTCCTGGAAATAATACTATGAATTTATTTATCCATGAGAATATTAGAATTAACATATATATATAAGTATTGGGTATAAATAACAAATATGAAATATGAAAGAGAAAAATATTGATTAAATATTTATATATTAACTGCTAATTGATTTTATTAAAAAACATTAATCTCACTTTACATATATAATTTTTGTCTAAAAATTATTGACATAAACAAGCTCATAAACGATGTAAAATTAAAATTGATAATGAATAATAAAATCAATTTATTGTCTGTAAATAATTGAATTATAAACAAAGAAAAACATTTCGTTTGAAATAAATGAATTTGTCAAAATTTAAAGAGTTATTATCAGTAAAAGTACAATTAATTAGTAGAAGAAAAGAGGTTTTGCTTTAAAAATGTCAAAACTAAAAGTCTAAAGATCAATTGAAAGGGGGGGGGAGAATTAACATAAAAATTTTAAAAAGTAAATAAGAGTTAAAATATAACGGTTCAAGAATAAATCTTTTTTCAAGTAATTAAAGGTACTTTTTCTCTTCATTTAAAATATTAAAGAGAAAAAAAGAGGGAAAGACAAGTTGAAACTAAAAGCTTAAAATATAAATATTTTATATAAATTAAAAATATCTCTTGTTTATAATGAGTTAATTTTAGAAATATATATGTGCGTAAATTGATGAGTTGATTTTAAATATAGCAAAATGTGAACTTGTTGATAAAATAAATATGTGCATGCTAAATATTAAGGAATAAATGAAAGTTAAAAAATATTGTATAATCATAAGATATATAAACACAGAATTTGCAATGGTACGAATTAAAAATCCACAAAACAACAAATTTGCAATGGCTACCAATGAAAACTCATAATCAAAAGCTTATTGAAGGAATGTATTCAAAAACAGTGGAAAATTTTCAACAACAGAGATAGCCAGTGGACATAAAAACCAATTACCAAAATGACAACAGGTCATCATATAAATAGTCCAGTTTTCCATCGGACAATCAATTGAGTTCAATCTATCAGTGAGTTGAGTTTAGAGTTGGGTTCAATCTATCAGTGAGTTCAGTTCAGAGTGGAGTTCAATCAATCAGTTGAATAAGTCAATCAGTTTTACAATCATGCAGTATTAATCATTGTCAGAAACATATGACCTTGCTCCAGCCCTCATCTAATGAAGATCAGCAATTTTGCCCGGTAAAAGTGATGCCTGCTTAACAACAACTTAAAAAACTGTCAGAATATATAACTCTCTAAGAATAGTACCATAGAATAGCAAGCATATAAATCTTCACAAAACTTCGATCCCAACCAGTTGGAAAGATTTTCAATTGAAGCAACAACCAGCAAGAAGTCAACGTTCAAATCCTATAGGTAATGAGTAACTTTTATTATTTCTATTTCTAATATTAAAGTAGCCATTGCAATCCTTAAAGCCTCCCAGAGTCAGTTAATAAATGAACTCTATAGCATGCATAAAGAACTATTAATGTGCATGTTTTGAAATGTCATGTATGTGAATGCTTTATGATATTTTATATTGATTTCATGTGTTTATTAAATGCCTTGTATTATTTAATACTCTTTCTTATATTATATTGTCTATCTTGCTATAATATGTGTGGATCTGAGATGGTGATAAGTCAGTGTTTTATTTAATTAAGATTCATATAAGTAGTTTAAAAGTCGTGATAATAAGTACATAGTTAAAATAAATTATCTTTAAACTTAATGCTTGTCGATCAATTCTTTTAACACTAATTGAAGCAACAATTTGTTATTGTATTACTTTTGATTGAGCTAGTCATGGGATATTTTGAGCGCTGGATTATGGGCCTACTGTTCAGAGCATGTTAGTTACCCGTGTAATTAGCTGGCACCAGAGGTTTACCTCAAAAACAAATAAAGTGCTTTGGATAGTGGGGGTTTGAATATGGCAGTCAAGGTAGACCATAGTCTGGAAATGTGATCATGTTATGCATTGTGGTATGATCATGGGTATCATTGATAGCTCTGCCATCGATGGTATTCTTCCCTCTGCTCGAAGGGCTGGTCCATTCACGTAACATTTATAATATAAAAATATAAATTATGATAAATAAGGTTTAAACCCAGTTAAACCTAGCAAATAGAGTATGCTAGATCATCTTTCAAATGCACCCAGTACAATATATACCATCTGTAGGTATATTATAAATATTGATATGGATATGTACATACATACATGCTTTTTATACAAAAATATTTCAATTACTAAAGTTATCTTTAATATACAGTCTAAATTATTTCCATAATACCGATATTTAAATTTTCTGTGCTTGAATATAGAAAATACAAACATTAATTATTATTTATTAAACATTTGCATTTTGATCTGCAATTTAACATATGAATAATTCTTGGCAGTAAAAAAAAAATATTTGACATTTTAAAGTTATTCAAGTCTATAAGCAAAAGAAAATTTTACAAAACCTCTAAAAAAAATTTTTTGTTTATATTTTTGAAAATTATAAATAAAAAGTATATTCTCAAAGCAATCTTTTACCAATAGCATACTAAAATTAAGTAGACTTATATTGTGTAAATATATTTTATCTCTTATAGGATAGTATAAAAATGTATCCAATTTCATTATACCATTGGAAAAATATTGCCTTGAGGTTGCATTTTTTATTTATGGTTTCCAAAAATATAAATAAATATAATATCTTTCTATGAGATCTCTACTATCATCTGCAATTGTTGATTTTTTTTTTATAAATTTTTTGTTTTAAAAGTCAACTATTGAATGTAATTAATAAAAAACCTATTTGACTTTCATATGTAGATGATATATTTGTTATAATATTGAAAGGACATTTTGCATTCCTTTTTTTTTTAAATGAATGGCATTCTCATATAAAGTTTATCATGGAAATTGAAAATAATAAATATAGAACTTTTTTTTCTAAATACTTCAATCATTAAAAAACAAAATCTGTCACAATCTGCTTTTAGAAAATATTTACACAAACAGATATCTAAATTTTAATTCTTATCATCATTTTGCTTATATATTTTCTGTGTTTAAAAATCTTTTGATGATAAGACATCAATTGTCTAACAAAGATCATCTTAGCCAACAAATAATTGTAACTGAAAATATCCTGCTGTCTAATGACAGTAAGGACATTATAAACAAAGCTTTATATAGTAACAATGGAAAAACAATGAGATTTAAAAAAAAATTTGAATCTGGAATAATTCTATTTTACATTAAATGACACTGATAAAGTTAGCAATTAGATGTTTAGTTTTAATATTACAATTTTCTTTACTACTGACAGAAAGCTGATTTTCTACTAGGCCTAGGAATCAACTTCTTTTAGAATATCAAGGTATCTATAAAATTTTATGTTTCTGATCCCAAGAAACTATATAGGTTAATCAAATAGATGTATTCATGTAAGAATTAGTGAACATAGAATTACTTTTAGTCAAAAATAAATATCAATTTTTATATTGTATTTTTTAGGTATTAGTGAAAATTCTGATTTTGATAACACCAAAATACTAGATAGACTGCAAAATACTATGAGAGAATTTGTTGAAATTTTGAAAAACTTAACAATTTAAAGAATGTAAGAAAACTCGTATATTCCAGCCTTATAGAGCTCATTATTTTATTCCTTTTTTCTCCTCTAGCAATTATTTTTGAAAAATTAGTTAATTATTAAACAATAAAAATATATACAATTACAGAAACTTTTGTTTATCTTTCTCTGAATGTAATTGAACAACTATCTAATAAAATATCTAATGAAAAGCATTTAATTCATGTACAGTCTCAATATTACTTGACAAGGATGCATATTTTATTGAAAAATTGGTGATTTAAGTTGAATCTGACTAGGGACTTTTTTATATATTTTTTAATAGGATTTTTTTTGACTGTTGATCATAGAAATTTCTCAATATTCAGATCTAATAGGTGATATTCTCCGAAAAGTTTTTGAATTATATATATATATTCTAATATTCTTAAGGATAAATAATGAATTCATAGCATTATTTCTGGGTATGTAATAAAAATATAATAGCTATTATATTTTATTACATGGAATCACCTGAAAATATTGCTATATATATATATATATATTATCACAATAGGCATATTTTAGCACATTCTACTTCAATTAATCATTATATAAAGTAAAATAATAGAGCAAAAACTTTCTTAACACACTCACCATACACATTTCAGGTAATCCTACCCACTCTCATGTGCTACAAGTTTAAATATAAAATAACTAATCTAAAATTGCAGCTTGAATTTCAATCGATTTGTCAGAGATCAAAGTGTGAACATATTAACATACAATTACATGTATACATTATGTTTATTGTTATTATATATATGTATATACTGGGCTGCTATTTGTAAGCGCAATTTTTTTTTTTTATGCTTTAGCTTTTTGAATGAAAAAAAAACCAATTGACACTTTATATTTTTATATATTTCATTTTCATTGAAACTTTTTCCAAGTTTTTCCGTTAAATATTCAAAGTTTATTTATTTCATATCTCCTAAGGACAATTAGTAATATCAATAGTATAGTAACTTTTGTAATTTTATTTCATAAAGTGCCTAATTTAATTGTTATTAATTTATAAGAAAGTTAATAAGAATTTTATTACTTATTTCAAATTGATTTCAACGGATGTTATTATTAATTTCATATTTCCTTCACACTATTTGAATTGCGATATTAACTTCAAGCAATTGCCAACCTGCACTGTGGTAAAGTGAATCTTTAATAAAATATTGTACTTTTAGTAATAAGGCAAAATATGATCCATTTATATTATATGAAATATTATTCCAATATTAAATAAAACTGCAAATAAATAAAAAACGATATTTCAATTAGAAAATTAAATATTTTAAAAGCATAATTAAAATATAAATTTACATAATATTTCTGAAGCAAATGCGTTTTATAATAGTATAAAAGATTTATCTTTATTTCATACAAATGATATTAAATAAAAACTGATGGTTAAGATATTTATATCTATAGAAGATAAAATTAATTTATTTAAAAATTTTGAAATTAATTTAAAAGATGTATCCAGGCTAAATTGTACAATAATCATAACATTAAATACTTTATCTTTTTTTTTTTGGTTTTTATTTTTTATTTTTTTTTAAAAAAAAAGATTTATAAAATTTCATTTATTTAAATTTTAACATTTTGCTTTTTAAAAAACTTGTATGGTTGTTATTTATAATATATGTATGCTATTTTATAATTGGTTTTGTAATACTATTGAATTTACAGCATGTGTTAGTTGATAAAAACGTTAAGAGATATGTGATGTGATGAACAGTGAAAAAGAAAATTTAAAATTAAAGATAATAACTTTAATTTTAATCATATTGATTTATATATATATATATATATATATAAATTATTAATCAATGTCTGTATTCCAATTATAATAAAATATATATAATTATTCAAAACAATACAATAATTAATACAGTAACAATATTTTAAACAAATATATACCAATTTAATAGAAGTACTTTCAACTATCTATGTAGTCGTTGTCAACTAGACTCAAATTGTATTAGAAAAAACCGTTACAAATGTAAACAAAAGCAATACGTCATACATCAATTTTCCCACAATTCATTAATTTTTATATTGGCTGTCTGTCTATTTATCAACTGTTGCTTTTCACTTTTTATTAACATAGCTTCTTTAATTTTGCGTTTATTATTATTTCTTTCAATACACAGAATTTTAACTTTATTAAAATCAAAATCAAAACCATAATTACATGTTACATTATGATCAAAAAATACTGATGGTGATACATCATCATTTCTAACATTCTCTTGTCTTGATTTTTGTAATTAAATGTTCTCCTGAAATATCAAAGGAATTAATACAAAAAGTGAATGTTAAGAAATTTAAAAATAGAACTAATTGCAATTGGAATTCGCATATATTTAGATTTAAAAACTTTCTTCATGATAACGATCTTGTTTGTTTAAAAGAAGATAAGGGGTTAAGGTTATGTCTTATGTCAAAACTTGATTACTACGATAAAGTTTTAATTCAAATGGAAAAGCTTAAATTTAAACAAGTTGGAAAAATAAACATTGAAAATTTACGTGTAAAGTTTATTGATGATATTTTAAAAAAAGCTAAAAAGAATAAATATATATATGCTCATACGTATTATCATCTTTATCCATCTGCTGCAATTTGTCCTAGAATTTTTTCGAATATTAAACTACATAAACAAGATAAACCTTTAAGATTAATGATTGACTTTGGCGGATCATTTTACTATGAAACCTGTAGATTTATAGAAACATTATTAAAAGATGTTCTTGGATTTGGAAAATATACTATTAATTCATCGTTTGATTTTGTAAAGAAAATTCAAAATATTAATATTAATAATAATGATAGTATTTGTACATTTGATATATGTGAGATGGAAGAGTTCAATAGATAGATTAAAATCTATAAAAATTATATTAGATGCTTTAAGGTTAAAAAAAGTTGATGTTAAAAAAGTAAAATTTGTAAATGATGTATTATATTTTATTGATAAAAATATATATGCTATATTTAATGAAAATTATTATAAAATGGATTACGGATGGCCTATGGGACTTCCTGTAGTTTCACAAATATGTAGTTTTGTGGTATCAAGATATGAAGATATAATTCTTAATACTAATATATATTGCCAAGGTATTAAAATTTATTACAGGTATGTTGATGATGTTTTCGTTTGTGGAAGTTTAGATATTATAAATGTATTATTCAATGAATTAAATAGTTTAGAAGGTTTAAAATGGAGTAAATCTTTTGAAGAAAAAAGTCAATTCAGTATTTAGATATTAAAGTTACACGTAATAAAAATAAATTAGATTATTGTATGGTAATAAAAGATATTGAAAAAAGAGGATATATTCCTTGGTATTCAAATGTGCCAATTGCACATAAATTATCCAGTTTAAAATCATTTTTATTTAGGAATAATAAATTATGTAAATATAGTTCTGATAAAATAAGTAACATAAATGTATTTATTATGGATTTGTTAAATGTTGGATATGATCATAAATTAATTTATAATATTGTTACTAAGTTTAATAATAATAGAAATATTTTAGATGCTATAGATATTGATAAAATAAAATATACTTGGATATCAATACCATTTATTTGTAATGAACAGGTTAAATTTATAAAACAGATATATAAAAATATATGTCGAGTTGCATTTTATACTACTCCTAATTTAAATAGATTAATAAATAATTCAAAAAATAGGTGTGGTATTTTAAATCAAAGTTGTGCAATATATAAATGGCTATGTTTTTGTGGAAAGGCATATATTGGGGAATCTCGATGTACATTGGAGAAAAGATCAAGGGAGCATTTGTTATTATATAAACGAGTGCAAAAATCAAGACAAGAGAATGTTAGAAATGATGATGTATCACCATCAGTATTTTTTGATCATAATGTAACGTAATTATGGTTTTGATTTTGATTTTAATAAAGTTAAAATTCTGTGTATTGAAAGAAATAATAATAAACGCAAAATTAAAGAAGCTATGTTAATAAAAAGTGAAATGCAACAGTTGATAAATAGACAGACAGCCAATATAAAAATTAATGAATTGTGGGAAAATTGATGTATGACGTATTGCTTTTGTTTACATTTGTAACGGTTTTTTCTAATACAATTTGAGTCTAGTTGACAACGACTACATAGATAGTTGAAAGTACTTCTATTAAATTGGTATATATTTGTTTAAAATATTGTTACTGTATTAATTATTGTATTGTTTTGAATAATTATATATATATATATATATATTATTATAATAACTTTAATTTTAATCATATTGATTTATATATATATTACCCATTACGTTTTTATAAAACAAATGTATATAAAAAGTTTTGGGTAATTTAATAATATTTTTAAAAATTGATATAGTAAGGTTCTCAATAATCATTATTTTTTTCTTTTTTTTTATTTATCTATAGAACTTTATGACATCTAATTCTCACTTCTCTGTCAGTCTATAATCTTTCTACAATTTTTTTTATCCTTTTTGCCAATTCCTTTTTTAGATATGTTAATTTTGTCTCTTTCACTGGTGTCCATTTCTATGTTTTGTTTTAACAATCTTTTCTAAAATATTCTCTGTAAATGCCCAAAACATTCCAATCACTTTGTTCTGATTTTATTTATTATACAATGTTACTATTCATTATTGCTCAAATTCTTATATTGTTTATTCATTCTCTTCTTCATATTGTTAGATCCTTTCAACAGTTCTCATCATTAGCACCATCTATTGTAAGATTTGAATATGTATATCTCACTAAAAAAACAAATACCAGAAATCAAAATTGGGGTTGAAGATTAAATTATATCATTCATTAACTACCTATTAATCAACTTTATACAATAGGTGGTGCAAGAGTAAAGAGCTACTCTTGTTTATAAATTTTGATTAGAAATGTTATTGAAGTTTTAAATTTTTTACCAAAATGTAATTTAAAAATAATAATAATTAAAAGAAGCTTGCCTAAAATTTGTTTCAGTAATATATAGAGAATAATGAGAATTATAAAAAATGTACTATATACACATATAGATGACATATTTCACAAGTTCATCAATGTATGGTTTTAATTATAAATATATTGATGTTTTGGCTTGATCACACAAGTCATCAACTGGATGACAATTAGAATATTATAAAGATGGTTATAGAAGTGCTATGAACACTGATTAATAACAGTGTTAAAGTTCCATCAATAAAAAAAAAACATCTTTAAAGTAATATGCTTTTAAAAATTCTTCAAAATAAGAGGAAGTTTGCATGGGTTATCACTTTTGTTGATACAATTTGGTCTTTTTAGTATCTCAGTGGCTTCTCTGATCTTACATTGTTAAAGAATGTCACATCTAGACTTTGTTATGATGTACTTTTTTGATAAGTAGTATATGCTGTTTTTATATTGTAGCATTTTAGAATCCATCCAATACTGTCTATAGTTTTTTTATATAGGGAACACAAATCCTAGTAGTTGTTTCTTCTTTTCGTTTTTTAATTTGATTATTTTGAGCTTGAATTAAGGCTTACTGAATAATTTTATTATTATAATCATTAGCTAATAAAACTCTACTTATATATTTTTTTTTCTTTCATATATGACTTATTTGAAAGGTTAATTGCTTTAGTGAAAATGTTTCAATGGATGAAGCTTTAAATGTAATTTCTCAACATTTCCCCAACATACTATTGCCTTACTAAACATTGTTTTCAAACATGTATTTTATATACAACAGACAATATGCAAATTTTTGGTATTCCTATGACCTCACCTATCTCAGAAGTAATAGCTGACTTATTTAGGTAAAATATTAGTACCTTTAAAACCTTATTTGGCTAATATATATAGATGACATATTTATCATCTGACAATATGGGAAAAGTAAATTATATGATTTTTTTTCTTACATTTAAATAATATCATCCATTCAATTTACAATGGAGATAGAATCTGATGGAAAACATCCCTTTCTTGATGTACTCATCTTCACTTTTCAGGAAAAATATATACACAGACTGATACTTACAATTTCATCACAATCATTATCCAACTCAGACTTTTTCTGTAGCCAGAACTTTTCACTAGAGCAATTAACCTTTCAGATAAATTGTATATGGAAGAAGAAATAAATCATATTGATTGTAATAATAGAATTATTCACCAAGCCTTAATTCAAGCCCAGAATAATCAAAATAAAAAACAAAAAGAAGAAACAATGATTAGGATTTGTGTTCTTTATATAAAAGGAACTACAGACAGTATTGGATGGATTCTAAAATGCTACAATATAACAACAGCATATACTACTGATCAAAAAATTAGTAAAATTATGATCAAATCTAAATATTTAATCCCTCTTGAGGCTTGTGGAGTCTATGAAATTTTGTGTGGCATTTGCAAATCTTCTTATGTAGGTATGAGTAATTATCAGATCAGTATTAAAAGAAATGAACTTGCTAATGCAGTTAAGCAACACTCAACACTATTCTCATTCTATGCTATGGATTCAGGTTACAATATTGATTTCTCTAATATCAGAATTCTATCCAGATGTGACACTCTCTACCAATGTAAAATCAGAGAAACCATTGAGATACTAAAAAAAACAAATTGTATTAACAAATGTGATGACACATACAAACGTTTTTCTATTTGGAAGAATATTTTAAAAAACATATTACTCTGAAAATTTCTTGATTTTTATTTTATTTTTCCAATTTTATATACCTGTTTTTTTCCTCTTAATGGAACTTTAACATTGTTGTGAATCAATGTTTACAGTGTCGCTACAGCCATCTTTATAATATTCTATTCATCACATAATTGATGGCTTGTGTGATAAAGCTGAAGCATTAGTACATTTACAATCAAAGTCACACACAAATGAATCCACAAAATATATCATTTATATTTATATCTTGGATTTTATATATATATATTGTACCGGATTGAACTGCTGAAACCACTTATTTACACATATATAAGTTTTGGCTGGTTTCAAACTTCTCCATAATACATTTACAATTTTGTTTACTTATAAATGTTACGTGAACAAACCGGCACTTTTCGAGCAAAGTGGGAAATATTATTGATAGCTTTAACTATTAATAATGGTCCGCCTCAGCTGCTAGATTCAAACCCCTACTATGCAAACACTTTATTTGTTTTGGAGTAAACTCCAGGTGCCAGTTAGTCTCAGACTAATGTATTTGGTCAGTAGGCCCATAATCCAGCACTCGAAACGATCCCAAAACTAGCCAAGTCTAATTTTAATCAATAATAAAATATAGAAAAAAGAATTTGTCACAAGAGATGGATAAAAGGAAATTGATAAAAAGATTTGACTGACAAATAAAGTTTAATTTTAAAGACAATTTATTAACTAACATTAATTTACTAAATTTAAACATCTTTATAATTTTTTTTAACTAATATAACACACGCACATTTAAATTAACACATTATAATATATTTTATGAAAAAGCATAAATAATCTTTGACATTTAAATTATCTAACATTTGCAAACACGCACATCAATAGTTCATTTTATGCATGCTTATAAAGTCCAAATTACTTGTCTCTGTAGGATTTACGAATTACAGTGGTGGCTACTATATATAAATGAGAATAATAAAATGTTTTACCTAGGATTTTTGGAATGTGGATATTGCTTGTTGTTGGCTGCTTCTGATGGAGTATATCTAACCGGTTAGATCTGATGTTTCTTGAGGAGATTTGATACTAATCCATTGGTTTTATTCTTGGAGACAGTTGAACATTTGACGGAGGATTTCTGAGTTGTTATGCAGATATTATTTCACAGGCAGGTTTTGATGATCTTGTTGGTCTAAAGGGCTGAAGTAAAGCATATATTCCCAAAAGCTGCTCACTGCTGCATTTCTGTTTCTGGATACATAATATAAACTGCACTGTTATCTGAACTGCAACAGGACTGACACACTGAAAACTAGGCTGAAACTGACGTCCGATAAAAATCTGGCTATTTATATATGCAAAGTGCTTTTGTTTTAATATCCTCTGGCAAATATGTGTTGTCAAAATTTCATTGATAATCCTTTGACAACATATTTTGGAAGATTGTTTAATTAGTAATAGACTTACTAAACGTGTTGTTTTTATATCTTTAATTAGTAGCCCACCACTGTGTTTTTAAATACATTTCATTTCAATATTTATTTTCATGTGTTTTTCAATATGATTTTAACACGCATTTATTATATATCTTATTAACAAGCTTACATTTATTTTTATTTATCATCGCACATATAAACGCATTTATTCTAATAAACTGGAATGAAAAGAGATTTATATTTTAACTTTTAATTTATAATAATAACACTCTTTAACTTTTATGAACTCTTAGTTTTATCTTTTCTAAACAAAACTCCCCCTCTCCTCTTTTAATCAATTATTTTCTAACTTTTATTTCAAACTCTTTTACGAAAGATTTTAATAATTTTTTTTTTTAGACAAAATTATTTTACATACATGTTCCAATTTGGCCTTGGCACAATATATATATATATATGTGTGTGTGTGTGTTTCACTTTGTACAAATATCAAAGTTATTACACTCATAACTTTGACACAGACTAATTCGGATAAATACATTAACGATTATTATTATTTATTATAATAGTAGAGATTGACATGATTAATGCTTCTGTATACCTGGCTACACATTGATGCATCAAATATATAATGATAAATAAATATGTGTGTATTTTGAACTAAATAAAATAAATGGATTGAGAACAATTATTTATCTTATAACCATGTGAGCAGCAATTTGTAATTGAATAGATTAATTCAAATCAGTAAATACTATAATGAGTTGTTATATATTCAAAAACCCTCTTAACATGTAGTCATTTAACATGTAGTCACTAAAAAATACTAATATGTTAATATTATTCATTCATAATCATCGAGATATTCCTTGTCAATTAACTTTTATTATATGTGTGAGTTTTCAAGTGCCTCTTTCTACAGACTTCTCATAATCATTATAAAAGACATCATTTAAATAATTTGTAATTATATAAAGTCCACACATATAGAGTCTATTACCATTTTAGATGTTTAGTTTCCCACAAAGCAAGAGTTTTGAGGGGCATGTGGACAATACGTATGAGTAAAATATGTAAGCTAAAATATGCATATGCAATTATAGACAGACAAATGAAATAATTTTAATTAAATCATTAAACAATAGATTTTTTAAATACAATATACTTTACCCTAGAGTTTATGTGTATTTATAGGGACCTAAACCCTGACCTTTAAGCTTCCCCTAGCCATCCAATCCATCACATACAACTGATCCACATGACCACACAACGTGAAAAAGATAAATGATCTCCAACATATATATTTCATGTTGAATCAGCACTCAATGGTTGGTCCAGATCATCATCTCCAACACATACATATAATGAGTTCTTGGTTTATATTAATATAGCAAATATTCAAACCCTAATGGACAGGCCTTCATCCACTCCACCATCCAACTCTTCAGCTTTCCATACCATCGAAAATCTGATGATGGAACACCCAAATCCCTTGATGATGTCAATATTATTGTCATGCCCATGTTGACCATAAGTCATTCTGACTTCTCATGTATAGGATCATATCCATTTAAATACCCAGAAGAGAGATGGGCAGGATACAAGCTGAATCTATAATATTTAAATGTAGGTACACTTTATATATATAATATTGTTAATATAATAAATGATCTAGTTGATTTTGACATTTTCAAATCAATATCAAATATTACTTAATATAGTACATATAGAAACAGAACAGCACAATGGTAGCAATGTTTTTCAGGTTTTATATGTGTACTAGATGCACCTGGTCCATGTAAAGGCTGTTGTTCTTTTTAATAGGTTTCTTTAACAATTTTTTTAAGATTTAATGTAAATTAAACAAAAGATGTTAATATTATATAAATAAATGTGGAAAATGTACTTGGCCTGAAATGCCATCATTGCCTGCAAGATATTAATAAAGCTAAATTAAAATCCTAAATTTTAAATATACTTGTTATATTTGAGATGTGAATTTGACAGTATTATGGACATCTGCTCTGTAAAAAAATTAGTTAGTTAATGGCAGAATTATTGTAAATTTGACAGCATTATGGACAAACATACCTTCACCAATCAGACACAGAGAAAATAGTGATTTTACATATATATATATATATATATATATATATAGAGAGAGAGAGAGAGATATATATATATAGAGAGAGAGAGAGAGAGAGAGAGAGAGAGATCAGCTAATATTAAAATGACCAGTAATAAGTTTTAATATATTAATGCAAAGACACATGACAATTTATCAAACTTTTAAATTGATGCAGAATTTTTCTTTAATAAACACATTTAATTATTTTGACAATGCATGATTTTATGATTATAGATGTATTATGTAATTCCAATAATGTGCATATATAATCAACACATCCAAGTTTTTTGTTTAATCGTAAATATTCAATTTTGTTTAATATAATACAACTATCACTCAAAGTTAACTTTTAAAAAAAATGTAAATTAATTTATTTTAAAAAAATATTTTAGTTTTAAAAAATTAAAAAAAAATTTTTACACAATATTTTAAAACAATTAAATATCCATAATCAATGAGAATTGCCAATTCCTCAACAAGCTTTGTAATAAATGCTTAGCCAGAGCCAGCATTTAAAATATCTCTGTCAAGACCCCCCCCAAACCTCTGACCATGGTTTCATGCTTTGGCACTCCTCAGAGAGGTGCTAGGGTAGGTTCAAACACTAGATCTAAAAATACCAATCCAAAGCCAGCATTTATCTAGAAGTTATCTATTGAGAGGAAAATCTGAAAATTTCAGACACCTACATGTACTCAAACCCAGCTATCCAACTCAAATAGCTACATGGTGCTGAGAGATCTTCAGCCATACCATATATTAGTAGTCTTAGCAATATAACATTGCATAAGACTTAAGGCAGAGACTATAAATAGTCAAAATAAGAGTCATAGATCACATGACCCAATTCTCTTAAGCTTGTAAGATATAATCAGTGAGGATTTCCAATTCCTCAACAAGCTTTGTGATAAACTGCCAAAGCATGAAACCATGATCAGAGGTTTGGGGGGGGAGGTCCAGACAGATATTTTAAATGCTGGCTCTGGCTAAGCATTTATCACAAAGCTTGCTGAGGAATTGGCAATCCTCATTGATTATATCTTATAAATTTAAGAGAATTGGGTCATGTGATCTATGACTTTTATTTTGATTAAGTAAATATCCATGTTTGACAATCTCCTCAGCTATATCTAACACATATGATTTTCAAAATAATAGTGTCTATGTTACCAAATTCACCAATTCCTTTATTTTGCTGTAATATCTTATATCAATGCAAAATATCCACTACTTTGAACACTTTTTAGAAAAATCTTTTATTGACCTATATGCAGGACAGTTGAAACATATGATTGTGCAAGCATATCAGTCAATAAAAGGTTTTTGCTAAAATATGTTCAATGTAATGAATAAATTGTGTTTATA
Source organism: Epiperipatus broadwayi (assembly GCA_028023455.1). Classification (NCBI taxonomy): domain Eukaryota; kingdom Metazoa; phylum Onychophora; class Udeonychophora; order Euonychophora; family Peripatidae; genus Epiperipatus; species Epiperipatus broadwayi. Next base: position 34,901 of record JAQFVV010007065.1, on the reverse strand, counting down.
ATAGTGTCTTATGTGTTTTGTAGTTCATTGGTCTTTTTTATCAGCATTTTGCCAAATCATAGATAAAGAAAATTGACAGCAAGTTTGTAAAATATTCTTGTCTGTTCTTGACCAATTAACTTAATAAAAATAATTTTAACCAATGAGAGAATATCTGAATAAAGAGATTCCACAGTGCAGTAATGTATTATTTAATTTGACTTGGCATTTCAAAAAATTCTGCCACCTTTTTCATATTAAACAAATACTTTTCTACTTTTAATATATTTTTTAGATATTGTCTTGGACTGCAATAGCAAACAATTAACTAAAAGTATCCATATGTTATTTTTTACACTGATAGATTTATTATAATTTGACCCATGTGGGATCAGAAATTTATAAATTCTCACAATTTTTCTGAAATAAAAACTTATTAATAATCTGTAGTAAGTAGAATATATTTAATCACACATTTCATTTTTATTGTTCTTGATCAGAGAATTGCTAAAGTTTTTGCCATAGATTATTATACAGATAGGTAGTGGTAAGATTAAAAGTTGAAATATCTGTTATACAAAGTAATTATAAAAATCAATATTAATTATTTATTAGTTTCAGCTTCCATGATAAATTGTCTATGAAGATGGGCGGAGGGGGGGGGGGATTATGAAGAAAGATAAAAAAATATATAAAGTAAAACTCAGCAAAGCCATATTATAAATATAATATTTTAAAGCCAAATGAAAATTTTCATTTTTATTGTACCCAACCATTTTTGTTTAAAATAAGATTAGAAATAACAATTAAAACAAAACTTCAAAAACATAATGTATTTCTACATGCTTTAAAAAAAAACATTAATTTTTTTCATAGATCCATAAGAAAAACGTTTATTAAATTAATTTTAAATTAAAGAAAAACAAAACTTTTTTTTTTTTGTAATTATATATTGGACTAATTCCCATTATCTAAAATGAACTGTTAATTGTCTTTAGAAAAATTCAAACTTATTTAAAACTTTCAATTACATTAATCAGTTAGTAAATGATGGAAGTAATCCAACATATAATTATAAGTGGAATGCATATTTTATAATTTTTCTTACATACTTCCATAACAACAAAAATAAAAATCCCTAAAACCCACACATTATCATTATTTAAAAATTATCAAAACAATTTCCATAGGCACAATAGTCTGAAAATTTTTTAAAACGTTTTGAACACATCCATGGACAATTATATATATATATATTAGTAAAAATCAGTCACATGTCACATGACCTATATAACTTGCATTACCAATATGTAATATATAAAGATCCTGCTAATAGCTCTAAACAAGCTTATTTTTTTTATTTTTTTTTATGATAAGTGCTACAAGAGAAAGTACCTGAAGCCTTTATCTATGATTGTCTCCATCGCCATACCGGTATTTTCTCTTGTAGCATTTATCATTAAAAAAAAAGCTTGTTTAGAGCCATTAGCATACTCTATATATATATATATATTACTAGATCTAAGTCCTATTAATGACTTTCAACAATTTGACATATTTTGGTATAGACTTTGAAAAATTATCTCATTTAGGATTCCAGTAATTTAAAGACTTTTTGAATTTACTTTTTATTTGAGAAAATATTTAATCCATATGTATATAATATAATTTTATTTAAACTGAAAAGAATGAAATACTTTAATCAATATTATTTTTCCTATTCTCTGCAGAGAACTTGAGAGCTAAATACTCCCCAATCAAAATTCAACTAGTTACTTCTGGTGTTCGAATATCACACAGCTTTTCAAATGATCAATTTTTTTTATATTGTAATTGTGCTCCCCCCATTTATTACAATAGTTTGGCTATAAACTTTAGCTCCTAATAAGGTTTTATGTCATTAATATTCACTATTATTGGATAATATGTTATCTCCAATAATAAAGGATATATAATCCTGATTGAGTTAAAACAGGCAAAACTCACTATATGTATTGCCTCGCACAGCAAGCTAGAGTAATCAATGGATGCCAGAAGGCTTGTGCATAAAATCCCCATCTAGTGCCTACTCATCCAATATCCCCAGACTAGTTTCTGGCTTGTGGCCTTCATCAGTAAGGAGCCTTGGATCTGATAGCACTCTGATCCAAGGCCTTGGATCTGAGTGCTATCAGATCCAAGGCTCCTTATGATCTGAGTGCTATCAGGTCCAAGGATCCTTACTGACGAAGGCCACAAGCCAGAAACTAGTCTGGGGATATTAGATGAGTAGGCACTGGATGGGGATTTTATGCACAAGCCTTCTGTCATCCATTGATTACTCTAGATTACTGTGTGTGGCAATACATATAGTGAGTTTTACCTGTTTTAACAACAGTTATACACAAGCATAAGAGGTGGTGGTCATGTGATGTTTATTGGCTTAATCCTGATTAAGAATTTAAAAAATTTAAAAAGGAAACTATTTAAACTCATTATTTCAGTTTGTGATTCTCTGCCAGGCATTTCTACCAGTGTATTTACAATTATCATTTATATTAATTTTAAAAAAATAATACAAAAGATAAAGCTATAAAAAAATTAACATATGTATTTTAAATACTAATGCATTATTATTTTGTTTTATTGGTTTTTTATTTATTTAATCATTTCTGTCGTTAAGATATTAATAAAGACCAAGATAGTTTATTATTATTTTAATATTAATTAAAATATTTGAATTTTAAATTATTGATTGATTAAATTAATTTGATAAAATAATAGATTTATTGTACTTATTTAATTTAAGACAAATAAAATACAAAAATAAATTAAATGTAATTATTTTAAACCCTTTTTAAAATAATTATCAATTAAAATATTTCACATGGAGTAAAACGTGGTCATTAAAGTTGCTTTTATTATCTCTCATTTTAAAACAAAAAATAAAATAACACAATTAATTATGTTTTCATATAAAATTTAACTGAATTCTCTTAGGTTTGTTTATGTTATAAAAAATACGAATGTATTTCTTTGAATATTCATATGTCAGTTTACATTCAAACATATTTTAATTTTTTTATAAATATATATTAACATTTGTGATAAATATATAATTAATTATTTCTGAGAATGTTTGTCTTAGCTTTCAATAATTTTACACCCAATTAACAGCTACAAAACTATTGCTTAATAATTTATAATGACCATTATTTATTTTAAAAGGTTTTTTAATAATAAAAAATAATAATAAGGACTATTTTATTATTTTTCAGTGAAAAACAACTCTTTTTAAACTAGAATATAAAATTTTAGAAAAAACTATTTTTTTTTTAAATATATGTATATTAATAAGTATGATATGGTGAATAGAATAACAATTAACACACATTAGTATAGATACAAACATTTTTTAGAAAAAGAATATGGTATATTCTGAGTATTCATTTCTGAGTCATTATATTTACCTATAAAATTTAGAAGTGCAAAATATAATTATTTCACAAATAATACTTACGTAAAGGTTGATGTAATTTTATATTTTAGAAATTTATTTTTTTACTTCTTTATTGAATAAATACATTTTAATATTTTTGAATAACTAATTAATCACTACTTATACACTAATATCAAGTACTCTTTGAGTTATACTAATATAAATTATGAATATGATATATCAAAAGCATGATACGCAGTAATAAAGCTAAATATTTGAAAATTACCTGTTCTGCATATGTGTTCATTAACAGTCATTCATTACATTAGCTCAGTAAAAAAATAAATAATTTATAGTTGAGTGCTAGTAAAGAAAGAAAATATGTCTTAGGTGATAGTGATTACATATAAATATAAATCTCTACAAGTAGTCCGTGAAAAAGAAATAGTTAAAGAAAACACTTTATTCAACAGGCTAGACAAGTGACTTTTTATTTCATGGTTTCATTCCTTATCTAAGAAATAATAAATGGTTAACCATTTATTATTCAATAATTAATAAACTACATGCATTGTATTCATAATTGTTATGTACACAAACTATGTGATTCTGTGTGTGTGTTTAAATATATAATACAAATATTACATATAGAGCTCGCAAAATAAGCTCTTAATAAGCTTTGCAGAATATCCCCAACCCCAGACCAGTTTCTGTTACTGGCATCCTCAGTGAGGTGCTAGGCATTAGATTAAAAATACCAGGACAAGCCCAGCACTTTATCTTATGTATAATTTTTAAGTGGAAAATCTGAAATTTTCAGACATCCATATGTCTTTCAATCCAGCTATCTAACTTAAATAGCCATATGGGACTGAAATAAGTTCAGATACACCATATATTAATAGCTTTAGCAATATAAAATTGCCAAAGCCTTAATAGCAAAAAATAAAATTATAAAAAAATCAAGTTAGATGTCACATGATTTAATAAGCTTGTATTTACAAATCTTACATATATGGTTTATTAAATTAGGTCACATGACATCTGACTTGATTTTTTTTTTGTAATAATACAAATAAAATATCCGTTAATTAAAAACTATTGTAATAACAATAAAAATAATAAATATAACAGTAATTAACTATTATACACAGTTTCAATCTGCAGAAGTACTTTCGGTAAATTCCTTAACCCTCTTTAACTTCCCTTAAATTTTAATGGCAGTTGAAGAGGGTTAAGGAATTAACCAAAAGTAATTCTGCAGATTGAAAGACTAAGTAATTACATTATATAATGTACCACTAGGCAAGGTACATATTTGTGAAATTGTTGATCACAATTATTAAAAGTAAAATTTTTATAAATAATGCAAAAGTTTTAAAATTGATTAATAAACAGTAAATTATTGCAGAATAATTTATCCATAAATAATTGGATTAAAAAGAGTCAAAAAACATCTCATTTGAAAATAAATAAATTTGTAGAAGTTTGAAGAGTTTTTTTAGGTATTATTATTAGTTTAAAACAAAATACAACTTGCTAAAAGTCAATTAATTTATAGTTTTACATATTAAAGAGTAATTGGAAGGGGGGAGAGAATTTAGCTTAGAAAAGTTAAAGGTAGTTGAATTTCAAGTAATTAAAAGTTAAAGTTATAGCAATTTAAAATTGTGTACATAAAATTAAAAATACCTTTTTCACTTAATTTAAAGAAATGTAAATATATATGTGTGTTAATAGTGAGAGGGTAACATAAAAAATAATAATAATAATAAAATGTGTAAGTGTTAAAAGAATGAAATATAAAAGTTAAATATTAAAAAACAAATGAAAGCATATAATTAGAATGTCTCTAAAAGATTTGCATATACACGTAAGCTATATAAAAACAGAATTAGCAATGGCTACTAATTAAAAATGGAATTAATTAATTAATTAAAATCTTATCAAATTTAATTGAAAGCAGTGGACAAATTTTCAACAATGGATATAGCTGGAGGGTATAGAAACTAATTAAAAAAATTACAACAGGTCATCACATAAATAGTCAGTTTTTTATCATTCAATCAGTTTTACAATCAGTTTTTAACATCAGTCTTGTCATATATCTAAAGTCAGTGTTTTTTCATGACAATGCAGTGTTAGCAATCATCAGAAGCATATGACCAAACTCCAGCCTCAGTCTGATGGAACATCAGCAACCTGCCTGATAAAAGTGATGCCTGCCTAATAATTTGAAACCACCAGAGATATCTAACTGTCTTGAATAATAGTATCATGAAATAGCAATCATAGGAACCTCCACAAAAACCTCAAATTGATCTGATTGGAAAAACTCATGTGAAGCAGCAAACAGCAAGAATTCAACACCTCAAAATCCTATAAGTAATAAAAAACATTTTTTATTCCATTTCCGATATTAATGTAGCCATTGCAATAATCTTGAAGCATTCCAGAGTCAGTAAAGTAAATGAACTCTATAGCATGCATAAAATGAACTATTAATGTGCATGTTTTTAAATGTTTTGTATTTATTTAATGCTTTATGATATCTTATATTAATTTCATGTATTTATTTAATGCTTTGTGATATCTTATATTTTATTGTATGAATTAAGAGTGTGTGTCTGGTCATTATATAAAATACCATTGTTAGAATAATTAAGAAGTTATAAAAGTAGTTTAAAATTATAATAGTAATCATTTAGTTAAAATAAATTGTCTTTAAAACTTAATGTCTTTCGGTCAATTCTTTTACCACTAATTAAAGCAGTAATGTATTATATTATTCCTTTGATTGAACTAGTTGGGATTTCTTAGGTGCTGAGTTTGTTCAAAGTGTATTATTTACTCTTTTGGGGTAATTTACTGGCACCTGAAGTTTTACTTTGAAACAAAAAAGTGCTTTGAATAATAGGTGTTGAATTTTGCAGCCAAGAATATCTGTCCTTCAAATGTGGTCACAGTTATATATATATCTTATATGTAGCTCTGGCTTGGGCATAGGTACCCTCTGGGTATTATGCTTCTCTGCCTAAGGGGCCAGTGTGGTGCAATAATTAAATTGCATTGGTGAAGATTGAATATATAAGTTTATAATTGTAACATTTTTTGTTGTATAAAAGTAAGTTGTACAATGTTGTTTCACAATTCCTATTTTATTAAAGAGTTAAACATTCATGCTAGATTGATTTTCTATTCAATCTATTATGCCACCCAGTTCAATATATATATATTGAGACAATATGCATTTTTTTTAAATAAAGACAATTATTTTTCAATATTTTAAGAATAAATATCAGCAACTTATTTGAAGTTAATAAATATAATGTTCCAAATATGTAAACTATTTAATATTAATTCCTATTGAAAAAGTCTAGTGATTTATTTTTAGGTTGTTAAACAGCAGTCCATTTATCCATTTTCCATTAGCAATTTACCACAATAAATGAGATGTCTTTAAATAATAATTAATGAATTAATTGATAGTTTCTGGTTTATCAGCTATTATTTATCATTTTCTTAGTATGATGAGCAGTCATTTTGCCTAGTAAAGACAAAATGTCTAGACTTGTTATTCTATGATGAAGACAAACAAAATGGCTATTTTAAAGTTTTAATCTGCTTAGGTCCTGAATGGAATAAAATTTTGTAAAGACTGTCTGGTTTTCCCAAAATTGGGCTTTTATACCTGTTTGATCAACTGATGTCTGGACTGCTTGGAAAGCCATTTTTAAATGCTTATAAAATTATATTTTCTGTTAAGCAATAGGGTGAGAAACTTTTTTTTACTTTATATTCTATGCTACACCACCAATGACAGACAGCAATGAATATATTTGAAAATAAATCCAATAAAAGTTTTACACTTTAATTATAAATAGACAATTTATAGAAGCATCTATAAGGTTACAATATATATATATATATATATATATATATATATATATATATATATATATATATATATATATATATATATATATATATATAAATAAAGTCTTTTGTGTTAAACCATATATTATTTTGTTTAAATTTCCAACATTTTAATGAAGTATTATTCATCATTGTCAAGATTAAGGTCTTACTGAAGGACTGTTAGGTATTAAGTAATAATGAGATTAAATGTGAAGTAAAGAACAATCATTCTTATGGTTGTTTATTCAGAGTAGGTGGATTAACAAAATTTTATTTGTTTCAGTTTTACAATTAATTGGTTTCAAGATGATTTTATAACGAAGAAAGAGATCAAATAAATGGTCTTTGTAATAGTGAAATATGTTGTGCTGCATCAAATTTATTTAAACCACCCGATCTTTTTAATATTTTAATAAACTCTCATGATTCTCAAATCATACTTTTCCAAATTTGCAACTATTTTAGCATTATCAAAGTGAGAGGTGTGACCAATTTCTAAAAAATGTGAAGTAAAGGCTGATGTATTTAACTTTTAATTAAGGATATTTTTATGCTCCCTAATTCTGACATTAATTTGTCTATTGTATTGATCTACATAGCTTCTTGAGCCCTGAGAACATGGAATTTCATAGACACTCTGATATTTGAAAAGTACCAAGTCTTTAGATTTACAAAAAAAATTACTAATTTTTTTGCTAGTAGAAAAGACAGCCTTAATATTGAAATTAGATAGTCTTCTACTGATCTTATCAGTGTACCCTTTACTATGGGTAAAATAACTCTATAACTAGTAGAATTGTCAACTTTATCATATTTCTCTTCTTAGTATCAATGTTATGTAAAGCTTTACTTATGATGATTTTATTCTAACCATTAGAAAGCATAATGTTTTTAGCTTGTTATATTTCTTGAGCAAGAAATATAATATATACATATCAGATACAGTAGTTTCCAGTGTTATATATGGAATCTCTTGTTTTGATGACTTAACAAAGTGCTGTTGAATCGCTTATTATTTTTCCTGTCTTTGTTAGACTGAAGATCCAATGCAAATGCAAAATGACCATTTACATATTGAAATCAACTTTCTCATGTGAGCATGATCTTAAAACTAAATAAATGGAAATGGTGTATCTACATGGACAATTTCATTTTTCTTCATTAAAATATTTTCCAGACTTACTATTTCTATATACATCTGAGGCTGCAAATATGAATAATTATTTTATTTTTTACATTGATGTCTACCACAGACAGGAATGATGAAAAGTGATTTAACACTGTTCTAATAAGTTGGCAAAACTGTAAATAATATATATATATGTGTGTGTGTGTGTGTGTGTGTGTGTGGAAAAAAAATTCAAGCATAACTTCATTGCAAAAACAATGTACATAGAATTATAACCACCCTTGTATCAATACATTTATCCACTGTAACTATAAGCCTCTTATTCATAATTGCTTAGCAATGACTATAAATCAATGTTTCTAGCTGTTGATGAGCAGTTATATATATATATATATAATTATTCAAAACAATACAATAATTAATACAGTAAAAAATATTTTAAAAAACAAATATATACCACAATTAATTTATAATATTGTTACTAAGTTTAATAATAATACTAATATTTTAAATGCTATAGATATTGATAAAATAAAATATACTTGGATATCAATACCATTTATTTGTAATGAACAAGTAAAATTTATAAAACAGATATATAAAAATATATGTCGAGTTGCATTTTATACTACTCCTAATTTAAATAGATTAATAAATAATTCAAAAAATAGATGGAATATTTTAAATCGAAGTTGTGCAATATATAAATGGCTGTGTGTTTGTGGAAAGGCATATATAGGTGAATCTCTATGTACATTGGAGAAAAGATCAAAGAGCATTTGTTGTTATATAAACGAGTACAAAAATCAAGACAAGAGAATGTTAGAAATGATAACATATGACATCAGTATTTTTTGATCTTAATGTAACATGTAATTATGGTTTTGATTTTGATTTTAATAAAGTTAAAATTTTGTGTATTGAAAGAAATGATAATAAACGCAAAATTAAAGAAGCTATGTTGATAAAAAGTGAAAAACATCATTTGATAAATAGACAGATGCCAATATAAAAATTAATGAATTGTGGAAAAATTGATGTATGACATATTACTTTTTGTTTACATTTGTAACAGTTTTTTGTAATACAATTTGAATCTAGTTGATGATGACTACATAGATAGTTGAAAGTACTTCTATTAAATTGTGGTATATATTTGTTTTTTAAAATATTTTTACTGTATTAATTATTGCATTGTTTTGATTAATTATATATATTTTATTATAATTGGAATACAGACATTGATTTTATATATATATGGCTTGTAAATTTATTATATAGTTATAGAAATATGTGAGTGATTATATTTTTTATACATATACATATATTTCAAAGTGAAAATTTTATAAATAAAAGATGTGAACATATATTATAGATTTATCTGTGTATATATTTGTTTATTTTAGCTGATCAATATATATATATATAATCAATAAATCGAATTCTCTCCTTCATTTAAAATTACATAAACTAAATAGCAACAAATGCTCAGAGATAGGTGGTTTCATCTGAATGGAAGCTTCAGTTACATATAATCTGAGTTATTTATTGTTTGCACACACACACACATATATATATATATTGTTAAAAGGAGGTTGCCTTGACAACAGATTGAAATTGTTGATTGTTATTGATATGGAGATTGTCTAAGTGTTGATTGGTTTTTAATGATTTATATATATCGTTTTTAACCATTATCCATTCATTGCAGTAGAAATATCTCTGCAAGTTAATCCATTTTTTTCTGAAGCATACACATCAATGAATTTTCTTCTTTTATCCATTCATTTCATATGTGATGTCTTGTAAATCTCTTGGGATTCAGTTTAAGTTTTCAATTGGTCATTTATTATCATCTCTTCTTGCAATATGTTCATCCCATCTCCATTTCAGTCTCTTAAATTTTTTTAACAATGTCAATAAAATGTCTGTTTACTCACACAAGTATTTAACTTTTGATCTTTTTTTTTTTTGTTATTCTCATCACAAATCTTTTTCCATACTTCATTCGGTGATTTAAATTTTTTATATTATTATTCTGTTAAATATTCATGTCTCATTGTTTAAAAACCTTTTATAAGTGTATAGATGTATATTTCCTTTTAATATTAACTTATTTCCACCAAAAACATTTTATCCAAATTAAATTCTATGCTTCCAACTATATTAATAATTTGATTAAAGTATTAGTAGTTGTTGACTTTATTTCATGACTATCAATTTTATTTTCTTCTTCTGAAAAATCTTTAGTTCTACTTTTTTATTTTCATCTGACAACTTTTGCAACATTTTCTGAAGCTCTGAAGTATTATTTGCAAAAACAATCGTGTGTCGTTTGCAAAATCTAGATGACTTAAATAATTTATATTTATTCCCTTATCTTTCCATTGTAATCCACAAAATATTTTTTATACAATTGCTACTTTGATAATCACACTGAGATTATTTATAACTATAAAAATATTAAAAAGAAAGGTGTGCAATAAATCCTATGATATATCTATAGAAAATGATTACATTATTGAAATCAATATGTCACTTCAAAAATACCATCTGCTTTAATGTAAGTAAATTCCACATTTAGTCACAAATCCTCATCTTAAAATATCAGTATTGTTTTTTTACTTTTAAATTGAATATGTATTTGAAACTTGTAAAAAAAAAAACAGTAATTTTTTGGGGGCAAAGTAATTATTATGTTTTTTAGTGTTAAATATTTATTTACAACTTCAATTTTATATTATTATTTGAATGTGTTCACTTAAGATTATAAAAGCATTTATCTTTTCATGATGGATAACATCCCTTAAGCAAGACCTATTTAGCTAGTAATAATTTGTAAATCATTTTTTTCATTGTTGATAATTAGAAACTATTATGTAAAAATTCATCAAAAATTGAAATGTCAGTTATGCTGTTCTATCGTACAATTATAATAAATAATAAAAAATTATATACAACAGTATATAAATATAATTTGTAAAACTTGTATGATTTTATTATTTATTATAATTTATGTAAAAATTAAACATGAGTTTTGTATTCTAGGCGTTTTCCACCAGATAATGCTGTATAAAATATAATGAATGAATTAATATGGAATATCTAAAACAAAAGAAATAAAACAATATGTAAATAAATATCTGATTTTTAATATAAAGATGAGCAGAAAAGAATGATGAATTTCTAATATTAAATATTAATGCAAAATAGAAAAAATAAATAATAGGCTGAACTATTATGTTAGCTTTATATTTAACTCCTACCTGCTCGTCTCTGAATTTTTAAACACGATAATATAGCATTAAAATATTTTCAAATTCATATTTATCAAAATGCAATAGCAGTGAGGAAATTACACAGTGGAACTAAGATTAATACTTAAGTAAAAAATGTACAGCAGGATAGTTTCAGTTTTTCCAACTTTTTATGATTAGTTTTATGAAAATTATTTTGTAATTTAAAATGAAAAAAAAAATGATGTTACTTGAATTATTTTGTTTTGAAGGTGATGTGGTAATTGTTTACTAATAATATTTAAGAACTACAGAAAATATTTACAAAAGCTATTAGATGAAAGCATAAACTAGAAGTAAAAATAAATATTCAAAAAGCCAAACTATAACATATTTATGCAAATATAGCAATGCTTTTTACATATACATGATAATCTTCTCTAACAATCACTAGTAGAGAAATAGTGAAGGCATTATTTATCAGGTTTTGTCAATGTCATAAGGATTTGAATGGATTTTATCCCACACTCTAGATATGGGATATCCCCTTTCTGACTATTTTTGAATAGTTAGTGAATTTAGTTATCTAAAAGAAAAATTGTAAGACAATTAGAGCTAGGATTTAAAACTTTTTTTATAAGGGTGACAGATAAAACACTACTTCTGAACCACAAGACTCTTTATTTTAGATAAATATATAATAAATGTTTAAATACTCATTTACTTATTTACTTTCCTATTCTTTCAATTGTTTACTTGAATGAGTAAGAGGATCCTTTTTATTCCTGCATAAATACTATATCTTGGATTGAAGAGGAAAGTATTCATTTATTTAACACTCTCATAAGGCGCGTGCTCAATTAGCTTGAAAGGCTGATATTTGAATGTAATATAATTGTAAAACACGGCGCTTGATAAAATAATTGCTTATTTACTCATGAATAGTATAATTATTTTTTTTAATAACGCAATAAAGTTATAATTTGTGAAAAATATTTTCAGTTTTTTAACTGATCGATATTAAAACCATATAAACATATTTAATTAATTTTTGTGTAAACGTTGAGATAACACTTTAACAAATATTTCCTTTTACTGTTTTTAAATGTTATACCCAATTAGCATTTAAAAGTATTAATAGATTAAAACTTTTTACCCTTCAAGCAAATTTCTTTTTGATTATAGTTTTATTTTTATTTTTTATCTAAAGCGAAAATTATTACGCATTTATGATTTAATTATTAATTATAAATTACTTCATAATCTCTAAAACATTTAATAATGGCTTTTCCCTTTCTTTGCCATGTTTACTTTTAACTTCTAACAATGATTTTCTTTTGATATCTACGATTAATCTTCTGAAAAAAATATGTCTTTCTGAATAATACTCTCATGTAAGAACGAAAATCTTGCTTTATAAAAATAACATACTAATGAATGGAGAGCAATCCCTTACATTAGATGTATTACTTGCTTTAGAATAGTAAAGGACATTATTTTCCTTTAATCAATAAAACCATGTTCTTTTTGCTTTAATTTTGTTGAAAATGTATATAGTACAAAAAAAAGAGAAAGTAATAAAAGTACATTCTAAAATTTGTATATATTCTATTATTACTCATTCCCTGTATATATATATATATTAGTTAAATGGTCATACTCATTTACGATGACTATTAATGAATAAAAAATTTAAAAATTGATCATTTGCATCATTACTACTACACTACTATTACTATTATTATTATTATTATTAAAAGATGTTATAAGAAGGGGGACTATATAGGTCTATGTAAGATAATTTCTAATTTTGATTTGGGCCCGTTATATTCCTCAACAGATGTTAATTATAATATGGACTTTTTTAATCAAGTATTTAATGATCTGATTGATTTTTATATAACAAAAAAAAAACATGACTTTCACAATTATTATTTCCCTTTTTGGTTCTCAGATAAACTTATAAAAATTATTAGAAGGAAATTGTATCATCGTAAGCAGTACATTAAAACATGAAATATACTTTTTTACAATAATTTTTTTAATTATAGAAGATTGATTAAAGCTATTCAGAAAAATGATTATCAAAACTATATTAAAAATATGGAGCTCAATTTGTCAGATAATCCTAAAGAATTTTGGTCTTTTATTAAAAGTTCTGGCATTACCAAAAGAAAGTCTCAAATGGATTATAATTCATCTTTAAGTGCTGATGACTTCTCAGTTCACTTTTTTGAATTATTTGGAAATTCTTAATTGTCTGGGTTTCATTTGGCTAATGGATGTTTTAATGATAGCATTTCTATTGATTGTTTCAATAATAGTGATATTATATTGGCTGTCAAAGAACTCAAAACACATTCAAGTATAGGTTATGATAATATACCTTTAAAGGTTGTGCAGAATATATTGCTGTTCCATTATGTTATATTCTTAATTGTTCCATTAAAAATTGTATTTTTCCTAACTCTCTAAAACTTTCCAAAGTTATAGTTATTTTTAATAATGGTTCAAAAGATAATGTTAATAATTATAGACCAATTTCTGTGCTTCATACAGTTGCATGCATATTTGAAAGATGTGTTTATGAGAAAATTGTTAATAACATAAATAAGATTTTGGTTCATGTGCAACATGGTTTTTTACCACGAAGATCAACTGAAACTAATCTTTTAACAATAACTGATCACATTGCTAATGCCTTTGAGAATCAATGTCATTTAGATGTTGTTTATTTTGATTTATCCGAGGCATTTGATAAAGTGGATCATTCCAGGTTGCTTTTCAAAATGTATAAATTAGGTTTTTCCTATAATTTGGTTGCATGGGTTGAATATTTTATTAAGACAAGAACAGCTTATGTAAAGTTTAAGAATAATTCTTCTAATCCATATTATTATAATATAGGATTACCTCAGGGCAGTATCTTTGCACCATTATTGTTTAACATTTATATTGATGAATTGGGGGAGAGTTTGGAATTTTCACATATTTTATGTTATGCAGATGATTGTAAAATTTTTAGGAATATCAACTCAATTAATGATTGCATATTATTACAAAAAGATATTAATAATTTTGTGATATGGTGTAGAGATAATAAAATGGATATTATATGGATAAATGTTCAACAGTTTCTTATTCCCAAAAATCTGAAATGATAATTTGTATTTATTATATTGAAGATCATAATATAAAATTTGTTGATATTCAGAAATGATAATTTGTACTTATTATATTGAAGATCATAATATAAAATTTGTTGATATTCAGAAAGATCTTGCTATTATTTTTCCAAACAATGGATCATTTTATCATCATATTGCAAATGTAGTAAATAAAGCTTTTAAAATTATGGGTGCAATTTTAAGGCATGGTAGACAATTTAATAGTTTTACAAAATATAATTTTTTTCTCTCTGGTTTTGCCTATTTTAAAATATGAATCTGTTGTTTGGAATCCCAGTTCCAAAAGGGATATTATTAAAATTTAATTGGTTTAGGATAAATTTTCCAAGTATATTAAGTTAAATGACCATTATCTATTCCTATTCGTTAGAAGAAAAATGAGAGATCTTAAAATGTTATATAACCTTGTCAATCAGAAAATTATATTAACTAACAAAATTTCAAATATTAATTTTAATAAATCTCTATATAAAACATGTACATTTACTTTATTTTATATTAAGGTTGTCATTCTAAATATTAAAATTTTCATCTTTGTTTCATTTGCCTAATACCTATAATCATGATTTTACTAATGAAAATATTTTTACTTTAGACTTTAAAAAATTTGTTAGTTATCTTATAAAAAAAGTATAGCATATAATTATATTAATAATTTGTCATTTTTACTCATTTATGTATATTATTGTATAGTTGTTATGGTGCAATTCTGTAATTGACTTAATGCTGTAGTTTTATACAGTAAATAAATTGAATTATTATTATTATTATTATTATTATTATTATTATTATTATTATTATTATTATTATTATTATTATTATTATTATTATTATTATTATTATTATTATTATTAATAATAATAATAATAATAATAATAATAATAATAATAATAATAATAATATATCAACAATATAATATATTGCACAATTAAGTAGATTGCATATCATATCACCAGAAAAAGTACACTGATAAAATAGATTTACAGATTGTACATGAGTTCATTTGTATATTGACAATCAAATGACTAGTCCTTGTTCATAATTTTTTGCCATCTGAAGCTTCATTATAGCCTTGATCTTTTCTTGATCTTGGACCAAGTGGCTGCATATACATCTGAGGGTATGATCATTTTGTCCCTATTTTGTATCTGCATTAACTTGTTTTGAAATGTTGATGGGTGTCGTCTAGTATTTTTCCCAATTAGAAAACCTGATGCATACAGTAAAAATGTTGCTGCTCTGATGGTGGGTATTGTTTTGCCTTTATAAGCTTCCATTAATTGTTCAATCCTGGTATTGTTTTTCCTGTATATGTTATGTATTATGTCTCTTATTTGATTTAGTCCTCTACAGTGGTCCATTATGTGCTTCAATGTTTCTTGTTTCATGATGTAATCCACAGAAAGGATCAACAGATATGTACATCCTTCTGTGGAATAGAAAATTGGTAGTTGGTAGTGCATCCAGGTTCATTTTCAGGACAATATCAAAAAACTTTGGTTTCAATTTCCATTTTTTATATTCTTTTATCATTTTTTATTGGTTATTCCTATTATTGTCTCCACTGTTGTTTATATGTATCAGATTGTATATTTCCCAATATTTGTATTTCTGTATGTATTGATCTGGGATGTTCTTTTCTATTTTACATTGGTATATCATTAATTCAATATATGAACCCTTGGGTGGTGGTCTGTCTGTAGGGGTTATTTGTAGTAGAGGTTTCATTTTGGGAAATTGATTGATTGTGTGGTTATTACATTTCTAAGTTTTTGTATGTGAAGGATGGTGATATCGTGTAGGCCCAGTCCACCTATATCTGTTGGTTTTCTAAGTTTTTTATGGATAGTGCAACTGTTTTTCTGGACCAAATGACTTGATTGCACATTGAGTTTATCTTGGATTTGAATGCATTGGAAAAAGAAATTATTGGTATATAATATGCTATTTTAGTTGTGATTAATCTGTTAATCAATTGTATCTTTGAATGTATTAATAGGTATGCTTTGGTTAGGGATTTTTTGTAATTTTTTCAGTTTCTTCTTTCAGTTTGTTCTGTATATAGCATCCCATTCCCGTGCTTCTCATATAAAATGGAAACCCTAAAAATGAGCTTGGATTTCCCTTGTATATGGATTCATACTGCCTTCCTGTGTATATGGACCAGGCTGAAGTTTTGGTTGTATTAATTTTAAACCCATATTCTATTGAATAATAGCTTAGATATCTGTTTTTTGGAAGTCAGGAAGACCGTGATATCATCCATGTAAGCTAGGGATGTTACTTGTTGCATTGTTGCAGGTATGTTGATCCCTCAAATGTTTGGTTGATCTTCTCAATGAGAGGGTTAATGTAGAAGGCAAACAGCAATGCACTAAGAGGGGACCCTTGTGAGAATGATTGAGTGGGGACAAAAGATAGTGAATTTCTCCCATTCACCATGAGATGTATTTCACGGTTCACTAAGAGATTTGCTGTTATATATAATAACCTCCTAGGAATGTCTATCTGTTTGAGCATCTGCAATAGGACTGGAATTTTGACTGAGTCAAACACTGATGCTATATCTATTTGCACCACCACTGGACCATATTTCTATTTTTCTCTAACCGTTGTCATTATAGCTTTAAATAGGAAGGCTTCCTGTACCATTGGTGAAGTTTTTTTTGCAAATTTGTGTTTTTGAGATGATGGGTAGTAGGTATGGCTCTATCATGTCTTTTATTACCTTTTTTAGAGTTTTTATTGGTAGAGGGCCCATTGGGATGGGTCTTAATTCATCTAGAGTGGGAGTAATTGTCTTCTTTTTGTTATATGGAACTATTGCAATGGGGTAGACCCCTGCATGTGTATAACCTCTTGGGTCAGATAGTTGGCCAAATTAGTAAGGTGGTTTGCTGTAAACCATCCTAAGTGCTTTAGCACAAATAATGGTATTCCAGGAGGTCCAGGGTGATATGAGTTGCTTATATTTTTCATTTTTTAATGAAGATTTCTTCTTTGAATATTGGTTGGTCTTTGATTGTGCCAAACATTTGATTGCCACATTGAGTTGTTTGGTTTGTTTGCAATTTGTTTTTGAAGTATTTAAATATTGGCAAAATCATGTTATGCCTGGAAAAATTATCATTATTACATTAAATAGCTAGTGGCACTTTTATACCAGGTGCATAACGCAGTGCATATTTGATATATTTCCATGTCTGTGTTGTTCTGTGATACAGATCTTACTTTTCTTAATTTTTAAATAATCTTTGAGAGCATCACAAGCCTTATCATATGCATGTTTTAGTTTATAAATATACCGTTGTGTATTTTGTGTTGGCATGATTTCAGTTATTCTTCTGTGGAGTTGTTCAGTATATTCTAAGATTTTTGATGGTGGTGGCTGTTTTCTAACCAGGTGGTTTATGTTAAATGATAGTATGTTTATAAAAGCTTGATACTGTTGTATAGGGTCTAGATTCATTGATTGAATTTTGTTTAGCATAATATAGGATTCTGAAAACAGAAATTCAGTTGTAGTTGCAGGTAGAAAGATTCTGATTGTTCTTAAGAGTGGAAGTGTGGTCCTCTGTATATTATTCATGATGATTGTGATCATTTGGCCAGAGTATTCAGAAAAGGTTGTTGGGATAAGTTTAATCTTGATGAAATAACACAATACAGGCAAACAAAAACAGGCAAACAAAAACATAGATCAATTAAAGATGCAAACCGGCCATTGTGAAATGATATCACATCTGCTGGTAGAAAACCTTGGCCACTCATAAGTGAAACTGATATTTTGTGTAGCCATTTCTTTGTAAATTCCTGGTATGATGCATTACAGTCACCGACTAAAATTGTCAGGTCTCCTGTGGTTGCTAGCCTTGAATTTATGGTTGATTTTATTGTCTCATTTTTTGTGTTTTGTATTGGCATGTAGATGAAGACTATATTGATTGTGATGATTTTGTGATAAAAGTTAACAATTAGTACGTGTTAATCTAATGTATTATTTTGAAAGTTATGAATGGGTAGATATTGGTAATGACTAGGCCAGGCCTGCCATGGGGGAAAGGGTTTGGGAGGGGAAAAACGCATTTAGATATCTGCTGGGATCTACTTTTGATGCTGCATATATTTTGGTTTCAAGCAGCCCTATAATATGTGGCCTTGTCTCTTTGATCCAGTTTTTAATTTTGTACAATTTGGAGATCGCTTTTAAGCCTCTAACATTAATTGCTGCTACTTTTATTATTATTATGATTTTGTTGGAGTGTATTGTTATTTTAATCTCTGTTGTTCATTGATAGTATCTCAGATGCATCTACATAGTCCAGCTCTATTTCTTCATCAGAAAATTCACCTGGTTGACAAAATGGGTTGGTTTGATGATTATCTATTTCTTCAGTTTTTATTTTTTTTATATGTCTATTCTTCTTTGGGGATTGGCCTGGCTTTCTTTTTTGCTCTATTTCTACTGATATATTTTGTGATATATCTGTAGTTATTCTTCCATAATTTGTATGTTAGTCTTGTTTATTATTCTTGATATTTGTGGTATATTCCAATCCTTATTTATTTTGCTATTATTGAGTAACTGTGTTTCATTCATTGCTGTTTTGTTTTTGCTTTTTTTTTTGTTTATCTAAACTTCAAGTCTCTTTGCCTTGTTCTGAAAGTTTGTTATTCACTATGTTTGTTGCTTGGTCATCAATTCATGAGTTTGTGTTTATTATCTTGTTTTGGGTGTTTGGTTGATCTGATTCCTGAATGCTCATTTGGTCTTCTGGGTTTGATATATTTATATTATTAGATGTTTTTTTCTTTTTGTTTTTTTTTTGTTTCTATATCTATTTTTTAATCTTATTGATATCTGTATATTCACTATTTTCTATATTTAGTAATTCTTTATTCATCTTTGCTATTTTATTTATTGTCTGCTTAGCATTATTTTGTGGTCTGTCTAATAGTATTGCCTCATCTTTTGTGGTAGGTCCCAGATCTGTTCCCTGCTCTGGTTTTTTTTTAGGCAGATCAGCTGAGGTTAAGTTGTTTTTATTGTTTGTGCACTTTACTGCTAGATGCCCTCTGATTCCACAACCATAGCATTGTGGTTTCAGGCCTTTTATTTGCAGAGTCAAAATAGCTTCCTGATCTATTATTTGGTTAGGATGTTTTCAGGATTGATGTTGTCATTTAGCTTAATTTTAAAATGAAAACTGTTGGTGTAGATTAGAATTGGTGTGTCTGTGCAGTAGATCGGTTTGATGTATATAGGTTGACTAAATGGTTGTATTAATTTTGTAAAATCTTGCATATTATAGCCAAAGTATGTATTTCTCAATATTCCTGTGTAATAATTTTGTAATTTTTTATCTACTATAATGAGAGCATAATTTTGGAATGATTTAATTTTTTCTTGGAACTCTACACATTGCTTTTCGTTAAAGAAATCAACCGCTATATATCTAGAATTTGGGTGGTCTCCGATTGTTTGTATGGCATGCCACATTTGTTTCTCATCTATTTCTTTATATAGGAGGTCCCTTGGGAATTTATATAAAGTTAAATTTTTGTCAGTAACCGCTAATACTATAGATTTATTCGAGAAGAATTTATTAAATGTTTTAAATAATTTTTTAGGTATGGTTTCATTAAATTTTTGGTTGATCTCTATCAAATCTTCTTCAGTCCACATTTGGAATTCTGGTTCATTAAAATTTTCATTGCCTTGGCTGATATCCTCAATGTCATTTTTGTTGGCTCTTCTAAATCTTGTAGTTTGTGTTGATTCTATTTTTTTTTTAAAGATAGATTTGTTTTTATCACATTTGTGTACGTTTTAGCATTCCCTGCATTGTTTGAATTATTTCTCTTACGTTAAATAATGTAAGATTTTTTTTCTTTTGACGCCATGCTTGCTTTTTTGTTCTGACTTAGTTTTATATAATAAAAGTAATTTTTTTTACTTTTTTAACAGAAAAAACTCCCTTGTGTGTGTGTTTCCTCTCTTGCTTTTTGATGAGTTATGTTCTATTTAAAATTTTGTACTTTTTATTACTTTTTGCTGACTTTTTGGTAGCGCTAACATTATGATGATGATGATGATGTATCATCAAATCTAAGTGAATCCCCAGTTATCATAACTATATTTCTACAAAAGGATCTATCATCTGTTTGTTTTTAGACTGAATAAAGGCATATTCATTATTATAATAAGTCATTCATCTTATTATAGCTGTTCTTTTTCTTTTTATAACTTCTCCAGCATTATATATACACTTTTCAAATAAATAATTTACTTGACAATATGATGAAAAACAAGATAATTCAAATTTGGTTGTTTCTGCTTTCATTAAATATCCACCTGTTCTTTTTGCCTTTATAATAGTTTTCTAAAGAATTTATATCAATATTCATTAATGTTCAACTGTGACATCTATAAAATGTCTTAAAAAATGTCATCATTTAAATAATTGTAATCTTTATTACATCCAACGGACCTTTATGACTTTAATTGGCAACTCTTCCCAATATAAATCTGCAGTATATCTTTTGATTGATTGATATTTTTGATCAATAATGCAAGCAAGGATAAGTATTTAGGAAAATCTTATATGTCTTTTCTATCAAGTTTATATGCAGGCACTGATTACATTTTTATAATATTTGTTTTCATTACATTTTATCATACCATCATATTTTTTAACTTTTCTAGAATGCTTTTTAGCTTGGCTCAATTTTTAACTTGAAATATTATTTATCAGCATGTTGAAAATTATCATTTTTTCTACAAATCATGAGACATAATTTTTCATTGTAGTCTTGGGTAAGTTCTCTGCCAATCAACAAAAACCTGTTTTATCACAATGTTATTAAACATTAGACTCTAGTCCCATATAGATATTACTCATAAAAATCAAATTAGCATGTATAGCGTTTTTCTGTTATTTCTTAATCTTTCCAATTAATGATTATACCTCATCTGTGATTCTTTTTATTCATAATTCTGCAATTAGATTGTACATCCAGAAATTGTTTCAATATAAGTATCTATTATGTAATGGTTAATGCTTTTCATCTTATTCACGTATAATATAAAAAATATTTTACTTTTCTTTGGCATAGTAGCATAAATTTTATTTAATCAGTAAGTCCATAGTTTTTTTTATGATTTTCCATTATTAATCTTTTCTCTATATAGGTAAATATTTTCATTAAATTAATCCTACCAGAAATCATCACCGATGAGGGAAAGTGTGTGGTGTAGCAATAATGCACTCACACAAACATAAAGTTTGATGAACATGAAAACAAAGTATTTTTAATTCTTTTATACAAATAGATAACTGCAATTAGATTAGAGGTATTCATACCCAGTTTAATCAAATAGTGAAGATTTGTACTTTTAAATACAGTCACAACTGTATTAACTGGATTGGAAGTCTAAACATAGCATAAAATTAGCACAGCTGACAATTTTCCATTGTATTTTATTGTTGATGATAATGTGTCCATTGATCTTTTTTTATCAAACCTACACAAAGTTGGACCATCTTTTTTCAATTCAAGAATTTTTTAAAGGCAGTTTTTGCTTTTCCTTGCTTGTATTTATTTACAATGTATTTATAAATGTTTATAAGTCCTGCTCCTTGACTTTTCTGGATACACTTTGGAATTTTCTATCCAGCTCCCTTAAAGTAATACTATTCTCTTTAATTTCTTTTTTGGATTCTGTTTGTTTGTTTTTTTTAATCTTAAACAAACCTTACTTAAATTTGTCTTCAATTATTTCTTTAATGTCCATTTTAAATTCATTTTCTTTACCATGATTGACATTGAAAATCTCAAATCAATATAAACTATTTTTAAAAGCAATAGATATTGAACCAGCTTGTGGTGCTTTTTTAACTTTATATGAAGGTTGCAGATGAATAATTCATGTTCACTTTTACAATATTCTATAAGCATTTTGAAGTGAAAAAAATATAATCTGATTTCCATAAACACCATTCATAATGTTTATATGCAAGATAGTACTTTGGCTATTTAAAAAATGTTGTGGCAATGAACATTTACAATTTCATTTTTTGATGCTGATTTAGTATGTGCTTACCACCATTTTGAGTTTTAAGTACCAGCCAAAACCTCTGCTGATACTTCCAAGCAATAAATAACATTGAATAATCCACATGGAGTCACTTGTATGTGTCAGTGGTGGTTTGGTCCTTAGAACTTAAAATCACAGTGAGTGCACTAAATTCTAAATGTTTATAACTTCTAAAATATGAATGTTATTAAATAATGATAGGGCAAAATGCCAGAATATTTGGGAAAGGGGGAAGGATGGTTTGTCAGGCAAAAAACACTGGAGTATGCAAGGGGGGAAGAGGATGCAGAAGTTTGTTCAATCCAAGCTTACAATTTCCAAATACTAACAAATTATAACTTCTAAAATATGAATACTATATGCCCATATGAAATAAAGCATATTATTTTTACTAGCTTATAATTTTTAAAATATGAAGTTAAGATACTTAAACAGAAAAGATAAAGGAAAAAAAATGAACACATATTAATTAAAAAAACCCACATGTTCAATAAATGTAAAATTGATCAAACGTTATATTGTAATAATGTAAATGTCAAATAAATTTAGAAACAACTACCAAAACTTATTAATTCTATTATTGATAATATCTTAACATTAGTCAAGAGAATAATTGTCTAAAGTAAAGAATATTAATTTTACAATTAAAAAAATTAATAAACCAGATTTTTTTACCAAAGTGAGTAAGGTTGTGTGCTTAATTTCTCACATGTTATTAGCTGGCAGATGGATAAAAAAAATCTAAATGAGAAATTTATTCATTAAATTTCTCATAGATGATAACGCTACTGCTGTCAGTGAAAAGATTAGTGTTTATAATACCTGTTTTGCATTTGAAATAATTAACAAATTAATTTTAATAGAAATTTGTTGATTATTTTAAGTGTAAAACAGGGTATTGAATTTTAAATAAGATAAACTATTAACCTTTTTACTGTCAGTAGTAGCATTATCACCTTTAAGAAATTTAATGAATAAATCTCTCTCATTTATATTTTTTATCCATCTGCCAGCTAATAATAACAGGTGAAAAATGAATCTAACAACATAACTCAATTTTAAGCCAATAAACATCACATGACCACCATCTCTTATGCTTGTATATAACTGTTGTTAAAACAGGCAAAACTCACTAAACATATTGCCACCCACAGAAAGCTAGAGACTAGTCTGAGGATATTGGATGAGTAGGCACTAGATGGGGATTTTATGTACAAGCCTTCTGGCATCCATTGATTACTCTAGCTTGCTGTGTGTGGCAATATGTATAGTGAGGTTTGCCTATTTTAATAACTCAATTTTGTTAGAAAAAATCTGATTTATTAATTTTTTATTAATTGTAAAATTAATATTATTTTCTTTATACGATTATTCTATTGTCTCGTGTTAAGACAAAATGCAATTTATTATAAATTGTTTAATTAATATGTTTCGGCAATTGTTTCTACTATTATTGATGTTAATTATGATTAAAAAACAAATGTTCATATCATGATCACATGTGGATTATTCAATGTCATTTATCAGTTAGTGGTGGTTTAGCTGTGTTTTTAAATTTCAAAATGGCTGTGAGTGCAAACTAAATCAATATTCTTTTTCTCTCTCTCTCTAGTTTATATTGACCAATTTTTTTCTAACCTTAAGTAATCCATGCATGACAAAGATCTCACAGGCATTTCCTTCTAGAGAAACAATTAAAGATAACACTTTAAAGTTTGATCAGCCATCAATTGATAAATCTTTTTGTTGTTACATAACTAATTCCTATTTCCGAATCAGGAATACAATGGCTAGTTTCTTATGTATATTTCCTTTTCAAATAAGTTGATAAAACTATCAATATTTTTGTCCCAGTCAAAAATAAAATATCTTCACAAAGTAGGTAAAAATGTAAAATAATTTAAAATTTATTTCCGAACACATCAACAATTGGTAATAGATTTATTAAAATTTCAGAAATTATTGTTACAACTAGTATTTGTTTGTATGATTGCTAGGTTGTCATGTGACTCACATTAGTGACTGTAATTCCAGGAATGATTAATCAAAAATTTTCCATTGCTTTAAAAGTATTACCATTAAATAATGATTTCATTTCAAGTTGTAGCAAAGGAAAATCAGTCAGTTCTCACAATAGAGAAGAGGTAATTTAAAATTACAAATGAAATTGTTTACTGATTAAGTACTAACAAAAGGTTTGTAATTTAATTGACTATAAAATTCTGAGGAGATATTGCTTATAAAATCTTCAAAAACTAATTATATTGGATCACTTAATTTTATTGATGTAAAAAGTTTAGTTGATAAAAAGTGAGTGCAGCTAGAAAAAGTTATAATTTGCACTATTAGTATACGATTTCCATTTAGGTAACATAGATAAAAAAGTATGTCCAAGACTGTTTTCAGTATACTCCAATTTAAACTAATACCAATTAATTACAGAAAATATTAAAGCTCTTAAATTTTTAGTACAGTAATAAAATCATATGGGAAATTTGCATGGTGTTGAGCAGTCTAATGATAGACAGAACATTTAACATTATTACTCAGTTCATTTATCATTCATTGGTGGGAGGTGCTAAATCTTTATCTCTGAAACTACTACTGTGTCATTGAGCTAGACCACATAAGGCTTAACACAGTGATTAAAATATCAATCAAATAAACAGCATGTTGAGTTTTTTCCCCAGAAAATTTTATATTAATAAGGAAAAACAGTGTGTGAGTTATCTTTTACTGCAGAAGTCAGATGAAAAAGCTTAATAATAAATAAATTTGATATGGTGATTCAGTTTTTTAAATAAAGAAACTTAAATATAATAAAGGAGATTAGAAAATATAAAAACATATATAATATTTCAACATCAAGAGATGTTATTTGCAACATCTATATGTAAATGCCTATTAAAAACTAATTCATAAACTGAAAATATTAAAATAAACCTTTAAAAAAAAAAAACAGTTCTATAATCTATAATATTTATTAGGGATCATACCACTATGCATGTGTTGCAAACTAATAAACAATTTTTGAGGAATAATCTCCTTTCCAAACATAATATAAAGTCTTTTGAAAAGACAGAATGAATACACTCTATCTTTTTAACCTAAACATATATGTATAGGCAAATCTTAAGTATTTGAAAATGGCAATGTGAAGATATTAATTAATCACTTTTAATTTCATTTATCTTGTGCTTGGAAAGGAGACTAGTCCTCAAAATTCATTCAGACTATTATCTTTCTGACAAAAGTAAAATTATTTTTTTTAAAATCGTTTGTAATAATTATTTTTAGTCACAAATAATCAAAATAATTTTTAAAATTACTCTCAGTAAATGATTTATTGGTTTAATCTAACTTTTACTGATTATATATAAAAGTTAGATTAAACCAATAAATCATTTACTGAGAGTAATTTTAAAAATTATTTTGATTATTTGTGACTAAAAATAATTATTACAAACGATTTTAAAAAAAATAATTTTACTTTTGTCAGAAAGATAATAGTCTGAATGAATTTCTAAGAAAATTAAAGTAATTAGACAATGGAATACTATAACCATAGGGTAACATTTGCACCTCATTATTGATAATAATTTGCCATCCTCTTATTACAATTTATTCCAGTCTTTAATTTTTAGAACAATATTATGACATTTTTATTTCATTAGTAATAATGAACACATTTTCTACTACTACTACTACTACTACTACTACTATTATTATTATTATTAGACACTGTTGGGGGGGGGGGGATTATAAAAAAAATGTCTGCTAGGAGCTATCATATTTAATATTTACATTTTATTTTTTTTATTATTGTTATTTTCAAAAAAAATAATTGTTGGGAAAATTAGTCACAATATTTACTGTTTATTTTCTTTTTCTTTTTTGATTAACTTATTAACAGAAACATATATATAAATACAAAATTTACACTTTATTTATGTTGGCAAAATGCAATCATATCATGACCATTAATGCAACATATTTTGAGTAGGCAGCAGTGTACCCTCTAAGGTGTGCATGTGTGCCACACTTAAAAAAATAGTGTACAAAGAAGATACACCCATACATAGTAAAATTCAAAAAGAATTTTTTTTTGTACTGACTCACTAATGATCAGACTGCATTTGACATACGTGGCTTCCCCAATCTTGACCTTGGAATGATCTTCTGATATTACATGTGCCAAATACAATTTTCTCCAGTATATCACATACATTCATTTAACATGGACACTTTTCTCTACCTTTATATATTTTATGAGAGTAAACTTTTCATTTTTATTTATTTTTATCATTATCAATAAGGCATTATAGGTACATTAGTTTTGTTAAATAAAACTATATTATTACTGCATTGTTAAATTTATTTATTTTTTTACTTGATTTATGCACACAAAAAATGCACAGATTAAAAAAAAGCACAATGTCATTACAAAAATTTAGAGGGAACCTAGATGGGCAGGATCGCGTATCTTTGGAAATAGTCCACTGTATCATGTTCTGTGATAGGAAAGTCCCAAATTTTTATCATTATGACAATTTATTAAAAAAACTGCTGACAAAAAAAAAAGCTTAATTGAAC
Organism: Epiperipatus broadwayi; assembly: GCA_028023455.1. Taxonomy (NCBI): domain Eukaryota; kingdom Metazoa; phylum Onychophora; class Udeonychophora; order Euonychophora; family Peripatidae; genus Epiperipatus; species Epiperipatus broadwayi. The sequence goes on along the minus strand of JAQFVV010007065.1, from coordinate 7,342 downwards.
AAAACTATGACAATAGTCAAGCGTTGTTAGCCGAGATGTCATCACAGCCACCTTGCAAGCAATAAGTTGTTTGCAGACGGTTGTGGGTTCGCGTCCCGGCCGATGCTATGACATATGAAAAAAAAAAAAACTATGACAATATTAATTTCGTTATACTAAAAGTAAAAAAAAATGAAATACTTGTTAAATTAAAACAAAATTAATAAATCGATTGTTAAAATTAAGAAACTTTAACACATCTTCGGTAGATTATAAGCCCTCGAAACAGTACATGTTCAAAATTGGCATCTTGGTTTACAGTAAAACTCACAAGTAACTATTATGTGTTTATTTGATGCTGTGTAATTTATGCAAGAAAATAAATTGCATTAGAAGTTAATGCAGTTATGAACTTAAGCTAAATGTTGCAGCTAATACCTTGTTAAGATCTAATTTACTTTTTACTTTTAAAAATTTATTTATCCTATAAGACATATTTGAAGGGTTTCCATATTCATGACTTAGATTTGATTCAAAATCGAGTAAAATTTATCACATTTTCAGGTTCCAATCAGGTTTTCACAGACAGATAACCATCTAGTACTGCTTAGTAAACTAATATTTAGCTATTTTCCTGGAGGTTTGTGATGATGGTATTTTAGTCGCATTTAGATATTGGAATATTTCCATCATCTATTATTAAGTATTAAATGTCTTTAGAAAAAATTAACTTTATTTAAATATTCCAATTAATTCAACTATTAATAATAGCACACAGGTTAGTATATACACAATATTTCGAGAGATATTATTCTCCTTTCTTCTTCAGGTGTTGCTAGCCTGACTACTAGCATGGGAATCGAACCTGAATCTGTAGATTCTTGAATATTGAATTTTAAAATAATGCTCTAACCAACTGAATTATTCTGTCATTAGAAGATAAAACAAAGAAATAAAACCACTCAAATTTCCACTGTCTGCCAATTAATACATTGGATCCTTAATCGTTTCTTCATTATTCCTTATTGGAAAAAGAGATTGGAGAGACTTTTATCCTACATTGCTTATTTAAAGGGCTGCTATATATATTATAATATATCCTAAAAAATCCTAAAATGTTTTGAGAGAAATGTTAATAAAAAAGAAGATTGCGAAATATCAGTAGACTACATGAAGTGAAGCACTTTGGTTTTCTGAATCTAAAAATATTCTTTATTTTTAGTTACTGTTTAGTTCTCGATAAATTATATATATATAATTTTTAAAATCTTATTTATGATTTGAATTAACAATAAATAATAGATTTAAAAAAATAATCTGATTTAATATAATTTATATGTTTGTTTAAAATTTTATTGGAATGGAATTATTTATACAGTATTTCAATTAAATACTAATCTACATTTCAGTTTTCCAAGTGTTTCGTTTTGTTTGTTAAAGACATCATGTGATCGCCAACAAATTTAATCAAACAATTTAATAGTTAGAAAAATGATTATCTTTAATTGGCTGATTATATACTTTAATTAATTAAAGAGGATCGTTTAATCACGTCAACTTCAATTATGTTTTTTTTTTAAAAATTACTAGTTGATAAAACATAAAAAAAAGTTTATTTTTAATAAAATTATCCTGATATTTTGTGAATTTATAAAGTTATAATTTAATTGCTTTCTAAGTGGAATTTTAATCTTTGTTAAACTAATTTATTAATTCTAAGCGCTAGGGACGTTCAATAAGAAAAGCTTTCAGTGTAGACGTATGTTAAAACTTGAGCTAAGCGTTTTCGATATCTTAGTTACGATATCGTATTCATAGCAATGACTGATACGTTTACACTATCTTATTTAGCGGTTCTTTAGCATTCAGAATTAATTACAATTCGTTTAAGAAAAGCTTATCAATTTATATATACAATTAAACTAATATATAATTCTGCCATTCATGGCTTTACTAAAATATATTTTATAGATGTAATAACTTGTGTTAATACAATAAGTAGTTATAGATATAATCAATGTATTCGGTAAAATATAACATGTTTGAGACAACACAAAATTCCAATCATGACATTTGGTCATTTCTCAGATATTGAACGCTTTAGATAATAATAATTGTGTGCTATTTTAACATATGCATACATATATAGATGTAAATGCAAATACTTATAATAACCCACCAAATAAACAAAGGTTATTAAATCATCATTATTATTTTCAACCACTATAAATCCATTGCAGGATGGTCTCTCCAAGTTCAATTCATCTTTTTCGATCTCTAGCCTCTCTTCTCCACATCACCTCAGCATACTTCTTTATTTCATCCAAACATCTCACATATGATGCTTTTCTAGGTCTTTTATAATCTCTTGGAATCCAGTTTTAAGATTTCAACTGTCCATTTATTGTCATATCTACTTCAGTCTTTTAATTTTTTCAATGATATAAGTAACATCTGTTTGTTCTTTCATTCATGTATTTGGTTTTAGAACTCTTGTTACTCCTAACATGCATCTCTTCATTCTTCTTTGAGTGGTCTGAAGTCTTCGTATTGCTTTTCTATTAAGTGTTCAAGTCTCAGATCCATAAGTAAAAACTGGTAAAACATATTTATTAAAAACTTTTCTTTTTAAACACATAGGCATATTTCCTTTTAATATTAAGTTATTTCTACCAAAAGCACTCCAACCAAGTTTAAGTCTATGATTAATTTCATCCATTATTCTGCCCAAGGTTTTTGGATTTGTTAACTTCTTTTAACTCATCATAATCAATCTTTATTTTCATCTTTTGAGAACTTTATCTTTAATCCTACTTTCTTACTTTCATCAGATAACTCTTGCAACATTTCCTGAAGCTCTAAAGCATTATTTGCAAAAACAACTATATCATCTGCAAAATGTAGATGATTTAAATAGTCTTCATTTGCTTTTATTCCCTTGCTTATCATTTTTATCCACAAAATACTTCTTGCATAAGTGCTGTTAAAGTTTTGGAGATATGGAATCACCCTCATATACATCATACTCAATGTTAACCTTCCTAGTATCGTGATGTAATCTAATTGTTACTGTTGCATTTTTATAAATATTCTTCAGAATATGATAATATTCTGTATCTATATTTTGATGATACAGGGCTTTAATCACTGAATGAATGCTTATAGAATTAAATGCCTTTTCAGAAATTTACAAATCCAAAGCATAATGGCAACTCATATTCACTGGGTTTTTTTATAACTTCTCTCAATACTCGAACATGATCCTCTGTACTAAAACAACCTTTAAATTCAGCTTGTTCTTTTGATTGGTTAAAATCTGTAGTTTATTGTACATGCGTTATAATTATTTTGGTAAAAAATTTGTATAACAACTGATAAAAGACTGATACTTCTGTAATTTCTAATATCATTTTTATCATATTTTTTAGATATTAATATTAATACTGTATTTTTCCAATCATCTGATACATCTTTATCATTTAGACATTTGATATAGAACTTTGCCAACTATCCACACTATCTCATACCACTGATACACATGACCACACATATATAGGAAAGATAACTAATCATCAATATACATATTTTGTGCTGAACCAGCACTCATCAATTGGTCCAGATCATTTTCTCCTACACATATATATAAATCAGTGTTCAGTTTAAATTCAGATTACAAATCTTTATAACTTTAATGGACAGGCTTCATTCTACTCCAACTCTTCGGCCATCTATACCATTGAAAATCTGATGATGGAATGCCCAAATCCCATGCTTATGCCAATATTATTGTTATGTGCATATTGAGACCTCAAGTCATTCTGACTTCTCATTTATAGGACCTTATCCATTTAAGTACATAGAAGAGGAATGGGCAGGATACAGGCTTAATGTGTAATAATTGAAATATAGGCATTCTTCATATATCTGGAACTTTAGTGTAAACATAGGGGATTTGAATATAGACTTTCAAAACACCTTTCAACCATCCACACTATCTCATACCACTGATACACATGACCACACATATGTAGAAAAGATAAATAATCACCAATATACATATATGATGCTGAATCGCACTCATCAATTAGTCCAGATCATCATCTCCTACACATTTATATAATCAATGGGGTATGGGTGGCTGAAGAGTTGGAGATTGGAGTAGATTGATACCTGTCAATTAAAGTATGAAGATTTTCTATATTAATATAAACTGAGCACTGATTATATATATGTGGGGGGGGGGTGATGATTTGGACCAACTGATGAGGGCTGGTTCAGCACAAAATACCTATATTGGTGAATATCTTTTCTACATATGTGTGGTCATGTGTATCAGTGGTATGAGATAGTGTGGACAGTTGAATGGTGCTTGAAAGTCTGTGTTAATATTTACAATTAAGTTACAGGTATACAAAGAATGCCTGTATTTCAAATATTACATCATTTTAAACTTAACAAAATGGCAGATCGAATGGTGTGAGACCAGTAAGTGAAATATGTATCAATTCCATGCAAGCTCAGTTTAAAATCTAAACTTCTCAAAAGGGGCACAATAGGAGTTTTGGAAGGTAAAGAGTTGGACAATTAAATCAAGAAAAATAAATAATATTTAGGAGGTGACAATAATTTCATAACTCATGAATAGAGTTTATATAACAATTTTACTTACATTTTAAAAGATAGAAAGTAATGCCAATAATAATTATATTCTTCTTTACTCCTAGTTAATATTACCAATATTATATACATACATACATATTTCAATATTAACTCATAACCAATCTTTATATTTGTTACAGAAGTCAGATGATAATAATTACCATCATATGACAACCATTTATTATGCTTACACAAGCTGTTTACACAGAGGTTAAACTCTCCATATAGTAGTGTCACCAGTGAAAGCCAGAATAATCAATGGATGCAAGGTTTGTACATAAAATCCCTATCTAGTGTCTACTCATCCAATATTCCCAGACTAGTTGTTAGCTTGTGTCTTCATCAGTGAAGAGCCTTGGATCTGAGAGTACTGCACCTAGATCTTATGATTTAATGCAACCCTCCAGCAGTCACCTTGTACCTTATTAGCTAACTATAAAGCTTTGAGTCCAAACTGAAAACACAATAATATTTTCAATTCAAGCTCATTAGTTTGAACTTCAACAGTGAGGAAAATACTGCATCTAGATCTTAGGATCTAATGCAACCCTCCAGCAGCCACCTTTTACCTTATTAGCTAATTATAAAACTGAGTCCAAAATGAAAACACAATAATGTTTTCAATTTAAACTCATTAGCTTGTAGAGTTGTATAGATCTGAACTCAATTTAACATCCATACTTTTTGGTGTCTTCGGTTCTTTAATAATCACAGTCACCATAATCCCATTGGACAGGATTGGTTTTAAACTATTAAACATCACATGATCACCATTTCTTATGCTTACCCAAGCTGTTTACGCAGAGGCTACACTCTTCATACAATAGCACCACTAATGCAAGCCAGAGTAATCAATGGGTTCAAAGATTTGTGCATAAAATTAGTATCTAAGGCCTACTCATCCAATATCCCAGACTAGTTCCCAACTTATGGCTTCATCAATGAGAAACCTTGTACTGAGAGCAGTGCACCTAAATCTTGGGATCTAATGCAACTCCCCAGCAGCCACCTTTTACTTTATTATCTAATTATAAAGCTTTGAGTCCACAAAATGAAAATGCAATAATGTTTTCAATTCAAGCATAACAGCTTGTATGGCTGAATAGATCTAAACTCAGTTCAGCATCCATACTTCTTGATGTCTTTGGTACTTTAATAACCACAATCACCATAATCCTATTGGTCAGAATTGCTTTTAAACCATTAAACTGATCACCATTTCTTATGCTTATACAAGCTGTTTACACAGAAACTAAACTCTCCATACAGTAGTGCCACCAGTGCAAGCCAGAGTAATCAATGGATTGAAGAAACTAGATGATTAAAAATGATGACGATGAATAAATGAGTTTTTCAAAGTTACACACTGCTCACTATTAAAATCTTTTTTCTAGCATATTATTATTATAGATAAATACCAAAATACTTGAAAATATATACATGACAATTTTAATATATTTCAAAGAATAGAACAATAATTAGGATTTTTTTTTTCACGAGTGATTTTATTCAAGTTGAAAACTGTGGCATTTAAGTGTAATTAAATAAAGAAATCTCATGTCACTTGCAGAATCTTGAAATCTCTTCTTAGCTTTATATTGCTGCTACGTCTTTTTGAGTTGTTTTACGAGTATTGGATTAAAACCTACTTCAGTATTTTATATACAATCAAAGAAGAATGTGATAGTTTTTTTTTTTTTTTAAAGTAACTTTTCAAAACATCTTTCATCATACTATTAGCTATGATAACAAAAGACTACATAATTTTATTAAAGTTGAAAATGTTTAAAGACGGGAATAACTTTCAAATGTTAAGAGTATATCAAGAGTTGCCATTTACTTCAGTTATTTCAAAAATAATATTGATTTTATATGTAACACAAAGTTAAATATAGAGCATAATTGGAATAATTTATTAATTAAATTGCAATTTTTTCTTATTATTAAAAGATTGAAAACGGTTAAATAAACTGATATGAATTTATATTAAATGTTTTTTGTTGTTGTTTTTTTTTTTTAAATTATAAGAGAGTAAATCAAAAATTGAATGAACTCTAGCTGCAGATTTTATTTTAATAAATTTGCAGGAAAAAAAACAAAACATTTTTTGACATAATCTTCCTTATTTTTAATGCACTTTATTCTTATGTCAACAAGCTTTCATATTTCTTCGTGGTAAGTGTTACCGCGCGCCACGAATGTACCTATGTTTTAACCTCTTGGTTACATATGAATCTTCGTTCTCGTTCTCATAGAGCTTTCAAAGATATATTAAACTGGTGATAGACTGATGGGGGAAAGATCAGGACTATATGGAGAATGTGATAATACCTCCTCAAAAAGAAGTTTTGGGGGATGTTGACAGTGTGGGCAGTGATGTGCAGACATGCATCATCACACAACAACATGCTTTATATACCAGTTCTCTGTGTTTTATCCAAATTGAAGGCTTCAGTTCTTCAGTGAACATTTCACTGTAATGAGCACTGTTAAACCTTTTTTCCTGATAATGTTTCAATACTGGCCCCTGAAACTTTCAGAAACACTGTGTAAGCATCAATTTTTCTACTGATGATTGACTTTTCAACTTTTTCTTGGTCTGTAATTGTAAGATATTTTCATTCAATATTTTGCCATATATTTTCTTCATAAAGTGATGAATCCATGCATCAGTAATGACTTTATTTAAGAAATTTTCACTTTA
>JAQFVV010007064.1:76225-181267 GCA_028023455.1 Epiperipatus broadwayi | reverse complement strand
TTAGACCGGTATGCCTTCAGGGTAATACGTCATCAGGCAAATTATCCGTAAGTACCAATGTTTTTTTTTAGAATTAAAAATATTTGTAAAAAAATTAATAACAAATTTAATATTAAATTACTTCCTGTATATAAGAAAAAGAAAGATTTAAAAAAGATGATTAATTATAATGATAAGTTTAACATGTTTTAAGCAATGAAAGGAGTATATATTATTAAATGTTTAGATTGCTGGAGTGTAGGTAAAAGTATTTCTTATATTGGAAATACTAAGAATAAATTAGAAACAAGGCTAAAACAACATTTATCTGATAGGAAATCTGCAATTTATTTTCATAGGTGTAAATTTGGTCATACTAATTACAAAATAGAACTTTTGGAAACTGTAATTAATTATAAAGAAAGGTTTTTAAAAGAAAATTTTTACATTAAGGAATTTAAACCATATATGAATAGAAAACTGATGGATTTAGATAAATAATTAAGGACTAGTTTGAGGAATTTTATCCATTTATAAATTTTAACTGTTAGTTTTAAATAAAAGTTTTTAGTTTTTGGAATCATTATTGTTTTTTAAAATTTGGGGAAGGTAATGTTTTATATTTTATTTTTATTTGTATTTTTTTATTTTTTTTATTTTTTATTTTTTTATTTTTTATTTTATATATTTTTTATTTATTTTATTTTTATTCTTTATTTTTTATTTTTAATTTTGTTTGTTTTTTGTTTTTATTTTCTTGTTTGTATTTTTTCACAGTGGCTTGAAAAAGACTATAAGGATAGAAATAGTCGAAACGTTGCTTATTGAATTGTAATCTTATATAGTCAAATAAAGAACAAGTTTTTTAAAGAAAATGTTGGTGAATTTTTTTGATGAATATTAATGATGAGTTTCAGGAATATTTTTCAGTCCTATCTCTTTCCCCCTCCCACTATAACTTATAATTTTGACAGAAGACCCAAGGGAATTTTCTATTTACATCAATTTATAACCCTTTAAATTTCTTAATAAAATATTATTTCAAGTAATAACTTTTGGATATTAAGTTAAAATAAATCTTAACTGTAAACATATTTTGAATAACGTGATATAACTTTAAAACTTATCTCCTATACCGGAGTATATGCATTTATAAATGATGATTTTAATGAAAATGTACATATATTTTATAATAATACCCACACACAGTCCAAAATCCAAGGTTTGAACTTAGGTAAAATGATACTAATGGGTGAGAGGTAACAAATTGATAGAACTAAGGTGAAACTAAGATTTGGATTCAAATCTTACTGTTTCAATACTTTAATGTATCAACTGTTGTTAAACCTTACATTGAATACCAAGAGAAAGTGGAAACAGCAGAAGACATCTAAAATTATTTATACCAGGTAATAACAATTTAGTAAATGTTTGGACTGGTGAATAATTAAGAAATAAAGCAAAGAATGAACTGAAAACTTTTATTATGATAACTAAAACTAATTTTTGGAATAAAATAAGCAAATGAACACACAAAAAAGAATAGTGTTAAGTGATTACCTCCTGAAGCATATAATCAAGTATAGACAAACTGAAATAACCATAATGGGTTAATAATCATTGAGTAATTAGTATGAAAGTAATGTACTCATTATGATGACCGTGAGAGATGGGTAATGGGGATGAGAAATTGATTAGTTAAAAATAGGAGCAAAAATAAAATATTTTGGATTATTTTTTGGAAATGTGATATCATATAAAATAAGCTAAAATAAAATCCAAAATTTTCATTTTTATAAGTTTTATGGAAGTAAAAACAAAATACTTTCAGTATCTTAATTTATTCTAGTATCTCAATATTAATTTACATTATTAATTTTAATGCCAAACAATTCTTATTCAGATTTATATTACTTATATTGCAAGTACTAATGAATTTGTCTAAGTTATTAAAATTAATGATGTTCCTCTAAAAGTGAAATGCTATGTCTGCTATCCAGTCTAGATATCATTAATAATACAAATAAATATCAAAATAAAGAAAGAGCAAAGTTAGCATATATAAGATTTAGTAAACCTAAAGCTTACTAAAATAATGATAATGGGGTATAGCTTGTACGAAATCTAAATATGCTTCTGAAATAGTTCTATTTGCTGTGATCTGGAAATATCTAATTTTATTTTATAGTTTTTCATCTATTGACCCACATTTCTCTGCTAATCTTTTTTGTATGTATTTCTATTCTTATGAATTTCCTGATAACAATGTGTCATATCATTAAGAGATATATTGCCATATAGTTTACCTTAATTAATAACAACTGCTTATGATCGGTAAACAATTATTTAATTCACATTAATTAGATTTAATATTAACAGCTACCTGTAGTTTGATACAACTCTGATATTTCATAAATGATTGTTCTAAATAAATTATTTTAATCTTTGTTCACTTTTTGCTTAATTTCTTAGAAGCATTGATTTATCACATCCATACATCAGTAAAGTAAATTACTTTAAAAAGCAATTAAACCAAAAGGAAAATATGTCCTACAGCTAAACATAAGCTGTTTAAATTTTAACTGAGCAAATGCCTCAATAAACAGTACTGACTTATTGTTTTCCTGAAGGTTTGTGATAATGGTATCTTAGATGTGATAATATGTTGGACTATTTCCATTATTTACCATTAAATGTTGAATATTTAGAAAAATTAAACTTTCCAAACAGAAGCACTGTTAGTAATAACACACAAAGACTAACCTGGGTTGTCTTGATATTGTACCGGTCGAAAATGTATAACCATTTAACAAGATTTAGAATCTAAGCAAAAGTACCCCAAATCCAATCATGCGTGAGATACCCAGGTCAAGAGCAATCGTGAATTCTAACCTATTTGCCCATTCCCCAAATCTACAACACTATAGATAACACCTACAGTGATATCATGTAAATTAATTATTTCATGGCCCAGAGCTGCAGCATATTACATGAGACCTACAATGATATTGATGATTTTGGAGATATTGAGTGAACCAAAAGATAGCTAAATTCAGATCTAAAAAACTATGTTAACCAAATGATAGGATTCGAATACAAGATATTTGATGACACAGATTTATTAAATGATTCAGACATTTATACTTTCCGATTTTACGCTGCGGATTAAGCTTACAAAGAATCACAATATATTTACCATTGGTATCTTTAATACAGACAGATACGTAGTGCAGTTGCATATATAAAACTATTCAAATTTTACACGATTTATCAATAATAAAATAACAGTAATGATTTTGTTTGGACACAATTATATAATGCGGATGTACATGTAGAAATATTCAAAGTTACACATTTATAGATGAATAATAAAATAGCATTTAACAGTGGTTTGTTTGGTTTTAATACAATTATATAGTGCGTGGGCGCACATAAAATATTCCAAGTTTACATGTTTTATAAATGAAACTAAAATAGCATTTAATATTGAGTTTGCTTTAATGCAGTTCGGTAAGGCGGGAGCGCACGTAAAAATATTCAAAAGTTTACAAGTTTTATAAATAAAAGCTAAAATAGCATTTAATATTGATTTTACTTTAATACATTTCTATAGTGCGGTAGCATATGAAAAATATTTAAAAGTATACTTTATAGAGGTAGTATATTTATCTGGTTGTAGACAAAATTCATATATATAATAGCCTTGAGGCAGGAATATGATTGCAAAGGTTTTGCTAGCTCATTAAATAATAACTTAACCGTGATATTACGTGGAGATACTTTTCATTAATATTATTTTAACAAAGTAATTCACAAATCATTTTAAAGGAATAACGGTTATTTGAAACATATTGAACTAAATAAATTTTTCACATATCTTCGAATTACACATATGAAACAACTTTGGTACCTTTGCTTGATTGTAAGAGGGAAGAGCAATTTGAAATAATTGGATCAAAATTCCAATGAAATTACTTAAGAAATGGTTGGTAGGTGTATTATCACTATAGATTTTACTAACTAGGCATATTATAAATATAAGTGGGGAATGGTGGTGCATGCATATTTCTTAAGAAGGAAGATACGACATCTTGGCCGATTTACACTTTATAAATCAAATAACAACGACAATGAAGTATGCTGCTTCAGGCAGACTAATACTTAGAAAGAACTTGCTAGGTGTGAAGTTGCAATGCTCCCACAATACTAGCTAAACATATCCAGGAGCTAGGTCATACTCCTGATTTGGACCTATGACAAAATAATTCAAGATTCCCTGGAGTGAGGTACAGGCGAATCAGGAATATGAGATTCCCCAGGGTGAGGTACAGGCGAATCGGAAGAGAGTCGCTTTCTAATTTATGCAAACAATGTAGCGAGCATAGTCATCTTTTGGACCTTTAAAAATAATAATTATAGCCCATGAATGGTTTAGCAAAAATATAGCGTGAATACAGTTTCCATACTTCCATATAAAATTATAAGACTAATTCAATAACCTTGTAGTCATTTTATTATAACTTAAATCTCTCCCACCCTCCTAACTTATTTTTATTTAAAAAAATGTTAACATCATTTACACGCTAAAAAGGGAGTACTTATTTGCCAGCTTTAGCAAACTTGGACACATCAATAAAGAAAACAAAAAGATTTATAAATCTACCCCAGATAAAATAAGAATTACAATAAAAATGCATTAACCCACACAATTACAAGTAGAAAATAAATTTTACTATTCATTAACTCAACCCTATGAGCCTAGTGAAACGTTAAATAAATGATTTAATGCAATCTACCCCCCCCCCTATTTCGATAGAAATAGAAATATGGCAGATATAATTGGAGTTAACCAATATTCTAAATTTCATTTACATATAAAACATCAAAATAACTGTTAATATTAAAATTATACCGCATAAAAAACCAATTATAAAAGCAAGCATGAATCGGATGAATAGAATTACATTTAGATAATTTATGGTTCAGAATCAATAAACATAATGCTCACTATTTGGCAAGTTATTTAAGAGATTAATTAAATGCTAAAACAAATATGATTTATAAGCCTTAGACAGGCAAGAGATTAGCAGCAATAAGCATTGTAAATGTGTACATCTACATGCTTAACTCTAGCAGTGATGTCTTTAAGGTAAGCAGGGATGCATTCTTTGGATGGGCATCAAGTCAGGTGCTGGCAGCACGATGTCACTCCAGCTCAGCATGGTAAGGAGATCGTTTCAGGTCAAAGGGGAATGGTGGTTTGAAGTTCCTTTCTACTCAGACATTCTGGGAATGATCGATGTGAAATAGGTTAGCAACAGAAATTTAAATTTAGCTCTCCTTTCTTGTTTTGGGTTCAGATCCAGCAGCATATATACTTTTTTTTCTGATGACTTTAGAAAGCACTTAGCTGCCAGACCGGAGGCACTTTATCCACTTAGCAGATCTGTGTTTTCTAACCAGATGCATCCTTTGTGTGAATAAAATTTAAAGACAATGCAATCCTGTCAAAGCTTTTCAAATTATTGTTTTAAAATGTAATCTTGTGATTTTAAAACAGAAAATGGGTAAATTTCCACTAAGGGATTTTTACATTATCTTATAAAAATTATAAGTTTTAGATGGATAAATGGGTTTCCAGTAATTGTCTTAATTATATTCGAGAATCTTCTGACAAGGATTGCATCATCTTCAACACCACAATTTAAATAAATAATATATTAAATATAATTTTTGACATATATATTAAATATATAAATTTTTATTTGAAATATATTTTAACAGTAATCTCGCATCACCTATAATATATATACACACCCATTACGCATGCACATGAATTAAAATACAATAAAATAAAATATTCACTTGTTAAAATTAATCATTGTAAGACATATATATCTACGTCAATTATCACTTTATTAGTTTAAATACAAATATATACCTTAATAAATACGTATACATGTGTAAGGATGGAGTATGAATATGGTTTGATGGTGGGAGATTCTGAGTGGGCTACGAAGCTCGATCTGAATATATCAGGTCGACTGCTTCAATATGTTATTACTAACAGATGTTTCTATTAGGAAAAGTTTACATTTTCTAGACATTCAACATTTATTGATAGATGATAGACATAAACTAACATAGTATCACAAATCACTGACTTATGATTATTATATCAGTGATTGTAAAATGTTCATTTTTAAGGAAATGATTGATTGATCAATATTTTGTTACTTGATTTGATAGCATTACTAAAATAAAAAAAATACTTCAATGATTTTGTTGTTCAAATGGAGACCTTCACACTCCAGTCTGACACTCTATACTGCACAGAAATAAAGAGAGCAATAGCATTACTTACTATTTGAACCAGGGGGGAGGGCTCAAAATTAGTTGCACTTGGGGCAGATCAAGTGTTTAATCAACCATAGCATATAATATATAAAGGCATCAATGCACCTGTTTTCCTACCATCATCAACCATTATCAATCTACTGCAAGATGAAGGTCTCTCCAAGTTCAATCCATCTTTTCCGATTTTTGGCTACTCTTCTCCACATCACCCATGCACACTTTCTAATTTCATCCATCCATCTTACATGTGGTCTCTTTCTAGGTCTTTTACAATCTCTTGGAATTCCATTTAAGATTTCAATTGTCCATCTATTATCATCTCTTCTAGCAACATGTCCAGCCCAACTCCAGTCTTTTAATTTTTTCAATGAGGTTAGTAACACCTGTTTGTTCTCTTACCCATATATTTTCCTATAGGTACATATACATAGATAAATTAATAAAAAAGTTTGATATTGGAATAACAAAACAAAATTTTGACATAATATGATTACAAATACATATTAAACAATGTTAAAGAGCTATTTATTAATCATATCATATATGTGCTGTATGCACAGATAATGAAGCAAATATAAAATACTATTTAGTAGCTATGAATATGAGAGCCAGAAGTTCTCTGGAACAGTCAGCTAAATAGTATATATTTGCTTTCAATTATATATACTTGCGTCTTTAACTGCATGTACATAATATTGTATTTTATAATTTAATGAAATAAATAATTCAATTACTAATTATTATAAGAACACGATTCTTATATTAATAACATAATTCGAGAATTATCTTATTTCTTTAAAAAAAAACAGTTGTGTTTATATTAACCATTTAGTGGTAATACGCTTTATTACAGAAAATATAGAATACTTCATAGATCGTTGTTATTGGATGTAAGAGTGTATGGAATTCAATAGGCTATAAGTGTTTTTAGGTGCATTCGACTTACTGATCTTACACCTTATCTGACGTACTATTACACAGTGATAATTGTAAGTTCCTTGCTGTACTTTCGAAAACTGTAGAGTAAAAAAAATTGCAAAAGTGTAGGTCGTTGAAGCATTTGACATAAGTCACGCGAATGTCCACGTTTGTGGGAGAACGGTTACAAGAGCTCATTCCAGCTAATATCATTTAAAAAATAAGAGAAAACACATAAGATTTAAGTTAGATCGTGGAAAGATAGATATCCAAAAAAACAGATAGAATAAACAATCTAAAAACATCAGTTGTTAAATGATTATGATCTAAAAATTAATTGTTCTTAGGATGTAATTAATAATCGATTCAGATCATAATATAATGGTCAAACGTGTATAGTTTGCTAACAGGACCCCATTAGGCTCCCTAGTTTCTACTATTAATTAATAACCTTGGCGTTAACACAACTTCTCATGTTTTATATAGCTCTGCTCACCTCAGGAATATGCATGCATTCTTAACTGAATCATTACTTAACTCTACTGATAGGATTCTGATAAGTAATGAGAATTTCAATAAATAAATTAAATGAATTAATGTTTATTAGTAACTAATAAATCAACAGAATGGCTTTTTTGGTACACATTATGGTTAAGAGCTGATGTCTCTTGTGACACAAAATAGAGTTTGTATTTTTATTAAATTAATTCCTTCATCGTTCAAGTCTTACAGATTAAATAAGATTAGTTGAAAAATAATAATTAAACATTTTTGTGATTTGGTGCCCATTATTAAAAAATAAAATCTATAAAATATTAAAAACTTAAAAGAACTAGTGCATATATATGTTTACGGTTAGAAAATTGTTTAAATATACTGAATTTTTATATTTCAAATATTAAAACTTTATGAGTTTATCGGCATCTTCGTGTAGTGAACAAATGCGCTGGATGGTTTTGTGGATTCTCCATCAGGGCAATGATTTATTGGTAAGGCAGGCAACATAGTCTCTCTATCAGCATTGGGGCAACTGAAACTGGAAAAACCAATGTGAAACTATTTAATGCATTTTACAAATTTTTATACTATTAAACTTGGGAATCTTTTAAACTTCAGAAGATAATTTTAGATTTAAACAGTGAGGACTGCCAATTCCTCTACAAGCTTTATGATAAATGCTTAGCCAGAGCTATATGGGGCTGATAGATCTTCAGCCATGTTATATGTTAGTAGTCATAGCAATATAAAATTGCATAAGACTTTTGGCAGAGACTATAAATAGTCAAAATAAGAGTCATAGATCACATGACCCTATCTCTTAAGCTTGTAAGTTATAAACAGTGAGGATTGCCAATTCCTCTACAAGCTTTATGATAAATGCTTAGCCAGAGCCAGCACTTAAAATATCTCTGTCAGGAACCCTTCCTCAAACCCCTGACCATGGTTTTGTGCTTTGGTATTCCTCAGAGAGGTGTCAGGGTAGGTTCAGACACTAGATCTAAAAATGCCAACCCAAAGCCAAGCACTTATCTAAAAGTTATCTATTGAGTGGAAAATCTGAAATTTTCAGACATCTACATGTCTTCAAACCCAGCTATCCAACTTAAGAGATAGGGTCATGTGATCTATGAATTGATCTATGACTCTTATTTTGATAATTTTAGATTTGTTACATTAATAGGTTTTTCTTTAATTGTTTCCTTATTTATTTATCCTTCTTATTCTATTTTATCTTCGTTTCCTGCCTCTTTTCTCTTCAACACAAAAGTGTTGACCATAATTATTTTGCTGATTCTTACAATTGAATTTCAAATAAGGAACCGATTTACTACTACTTAGGTAATGGATTAATTTCATTAGCAAACTTTTTCCTATTGTTTTCTAATTTACTTTAGGTAATTATTTATTTTAACTTGCGTTTTTACTTTTTTTAAGTTTACTTTCCATCTATTTCCTACTATTGCACACACACGCCGATTATTTATGTCTGTGAGAATTTAAGGAAAAGATGGCAGAATTTTAAAAAATGAAGTAAGCATATATGCGAGAATATATGCACCACTTCAATAGTTGATTCAAATCTTCAATCTTCCACCGTATTAAAAAACTACTAAATCCAAGAGACATTTGATTAAAAACATTAAATTATTTTAAGGGATATTTTTGAGAATCTAATGAGTTCAAATTAACAATAAGGATAAGTTCAAATTAAACACCAGCTGATTGATAAGTTATCCTGACAGATTTATGCTGATTATTTTCAAACTTAAGTTTTAATCAGGACATCCTTACCTAAACTCCACTATATTGCAATAAAACTCAAATCACCCTTTTTCATTACGCATTCATTTCATGATCAACTTCTTTTTATCAAGTAAGCTAGAGATGACACCCTCCCAATATTCGACAATTTCCCATAACTTTCCTGTCAGAAAATAAGGATATAAAAGTATATCAATGTATTTTCATTCAAAAGATAAATCTAGTTTTGGAAACAGACTCCCAATAATCAATCCTTGATTAATCTTTCCACCCTTACACTATACTGTAGAACAATAACTCAAAATCAGGTATTTAAAGACTATCTACTAAGTATCAATAGTGTTTTCCATCATTTATTTAAATTTCCCATCCATATCACATGTGGTCTTCTTCTAAGTATTTAACAATCTCTCGAGAACCAATTTCAACTCTCCACATTCTATTATCTCTTCTAGCAATTTGTCAAGTTGTTTGTTCTCTCGCCCATGTATTTAGTTTTTGACTCCTTTTCTGTTACTCGTAACATACATCTCTCCATATACTGAGTGATTTGAAGTCTCTGTATTTCTTTTCTGTTGAATATACATGTTTCTGATCTACAGGTAAAAATTGATAAAACATATTGATTAAAAAGCTTTGTTTTCAAACACATATACATATTTTCTTTTAATATAAAGTTATTTCTACCAAAAGCAATCCAAACAAGTTCAATTCTCTTATTAATTTCATCCATCAATATTATTTATCTGACCTAAGTATTTGGAGTAGCTAGCTTCTTCTAATTCATCATTGTTAATCTTTATTTTTTTGTTTTGAGAAAATCCATTGAATATTGCTTTTGATCTTACAATTTTTTCAAATTTTCCTGAAGCTATAAAGCATTATTTGCCAAACAACTATATCGTTTAAAAAAATCTAGATGACTTAATTAGAAGGGATTCAAACTCAGACTTTCAAGCTCCCTATAGCTATCCAATCCATCTTATACAACTGATACACATGACCACATACGTGTGAAAAAGATATAGGATCTCTATAATACATATTTTGTGCTGAACCAGCACTCATCAGTTCATCCAGATCACCATCCCCCCTACACACACACACCCATATATATATATATATAACCAGTGCTCAATTTATATTAAAGATATCAAATCTTCAAATTTTAATGGGCAAGCTTCAATCTTCTTCATCTACCAACTCTGCAGTCATCCATATTTCTGAAAATCTGACGATGGAATGCTCAAAGCCCTTGATATCACATGGGTATGACATAATATTGGCATCATCAAGGGTTTTGAGCATTTCATCATCAGATTTTCAATGATATGGATAGCTAAAAAGTTGAAGAATGGAGAAGATTGAAGCCTGTCCATTAAAATTTGAAGATTTGCTATCTTAATATAAAATGAGAACTGATTATATATGTGCGTGACAGATGATGTCAAGACCAAGCGATTAGTGCTGGTTTAACATTAGTTATGTATATTGAAGATAATTTATCTTTTTCATATGTGGTCATGTGAATGGGGGTTATAAGATCGACTGGATGGTTTTGTAGGAGTTTGAAAGTTTAAGTTCAAATCTCTTTTAATTACATTAAGTGCAGTATAGACAATAAACTTGAATTTAAATATTACTAAATAATTTAAATAATCTCTATTAAACTTTCATTTCCTTAGTTTTCTGCTTTAATTCACAAACTACTTCTTGTAAAACTGCCACCAAAGTTTTGGAGATATGGAATCATCTTGTTGTATACTCTTCTCAATGTTAATCTTTTTACTATCATTAAACAATCTAATCATTGCTATTACATTTTGATAAATATTCTTCAAAACTATCACACTATCCCATCGATATTTTGATGCTCCAATGATATAATAATTATAAAAATACTTATAATTTCAAATGCCTTTTTATAATGTACAAATCCAAAACTTAATGTCAAATTTATAATCATTGTTTTTTTTTTATATAACTTCTCTCAATACTTGAATGAGATCCATTGTGCCAAAATCACTTTCAAATCCAGTTTATTTTTTTGTTAGGCTTAAATCCAATGTTAGCTGTAGAGAAGTCATAATTATCCTGGTAAAAATTTTTTGTAAAGAACTAATAAAAGGCCGATAGGTTTGTAATTTCTACTATCTTTTTTATCATCTTTTTATAAAATATTAATATTCCTACTGCATTCTTACAATCATCTTTTATCATTTGAAATATAACTTTAGCAATATTTGAGTGTATTTCTTCACCTGTTTCTTTTAAGATACCGAATACAATTCCATCATTATTTGGAGCTTTTCCCTTTTTTATACATTTAATTGCATTTGTGACTTCTTCATTTTGAATATGAAACTATTCAGATGTAGTAATTATAGGGATAATTAGTTATGCTATATGATTCTTAATAAAACTCTTCCACACATTTCACAAAGTGATGTCTCTTTTTATTAGTAGTGTGCCAGTCAAAAGGTTTTATTCCGTCCCAGCTGGAGGTCATGGTTCACAAATTCTGACGATTGCAGAATGGTACAGATGTGATTTGATATTGACTACTAATAGTTTAAACCGTAACAATTATAATCATTTATGGCAACATTACAAAGAAGTGAATTTAAATCAAAGAAATATTATAAATAACTAGGGTAATTAATATTAGAGATTCGGAGTAATGACAAACAAAGCTAATTTAAAATAATAATATTACAGGAATTTATTAAGAAATTGAGTTATTGGCAATACAAAATAAGTTTGAGTTTTGTTTATACAACTATGTTATACTTCTTGAATTCGCAATTACATACTTTAAATACTCATTAGGTACATTAAATAAATTTTAAAATAAAGAAGTATTTGAATATTTCAATTTAACAGGTAATTGCATCCAACTAAGACCGTAAATTCGTTTTGATGCGGCTAAATGCAAGGCATTTGATAAAAGTAAAAATTTGTTAACTGGTCTGCCAAGAACCAATCAGCAATAAAATTTCATTAGCCCTATTAAAGAGATTACAAATAAATCTATTATATATATATATAGATAGATAGATAACAAGACATGAGCGATGTGTATTTAAAACACTATTACATTTAAATGAGTTGTATGTAATAAGTGTGGAAAGCAAAATAGTTCTTAAATAAATAATTGACAATTATATAGTCAGATTTAATTAATTAATTGGGTTGGTTGGTGAAAGACGTGCCATCATGGCAGAGAGCATTTCAGGTTTGTATATATATATATATCCTGACCGTTATAGTATATATATATATATATATATATATATATATATATACTATAACGGTCAGGATGTATTTGGAAATTGAAGTCTTACCGTATCTGCACTACAGGGTGCCATTAGGTTACTCAACCCTAGAAAAATTATAGAGTAGGCAGATATGTGCTGTTAAAGATCTCATTTTTACATAGGTACTTTACCATGGCCGTCAGCCCTTGCCCCTAGTTCATGGAGTAGCAGAGGTTTAAAACATATTTATTTTTATTTAAAACATTTCTTCAATATAAAAAATAAAAACCACTATCAGTAATTATCACACAAACATTTATTAACGCACATATAAATAAAATTGAGGAATAAAATTTATTATTTTTGATTGGTTATTAATTTTTAAATTAAAATTTTTATTTTAAACAATCCGCACAGATGAATTTAATATTTTATTTGAGTGTCAAGTATGAATAAACTACATAGATTGAATTTGATAAGAAAATATTCTATCCCTTATTTAACCTTAGGCCAAAAGTTTGCAGTTAAACCAACATCAATCCATCTGATACATCGATGTATTCAATGCAGCATGAATACAACAGCACAAATACCATACTGTCAGGAATGTATATCTGAACAGCATGGTTGAAGAGAAGAAATTGTCTCTCATCCAGTACAGGAATGTTACATCTGTCTGGTGAAAAGAAAAATAAAAAAACTCCATAGGAAGGGATTGTGGTCCTTTTTGTCGACTTACGATCCCATTCCATAGGCAAAGAGAGGTGATCCACAGAGCAGAAAAAATGTCTGCTTCCCATGGTCAGTACGAAATGGGCTTATTTTGCCCAAGGGTGGTGTATAATATGATCCTGCCCATAGCAGACCTCAAGCTACATTTACTATTTACACCAATATATCCAATTGATTAACCCAATTTAACTACGAAACAAATAACCCAATATTAACCCTCCCTTAATTAAACTAATACAACTTTACAAATCTATGTGGCCATTCACACTTGACTTAAATTTAACATTTATTAAAGTTTATAATAAAACTGAAAAGAACAAAAAAAATGGAAATGATTTTTTTTAAAAAAAAAAAAGATTAAATTAGCAAACTCAAATGTATAAAAATTATTAATTGATTTTGAAATCTTAAGTCAAATAAAAGTTCATTTTAAAAAATTAGGTTTAGCTTTTAAATCTTGATGAAAGTTCTTAATTATTATTATTATTTTTTAAATTGTATAGTTCATACTTTACAGTAGAAGAGCTCACGATTTCTTGGTCCAATTCCTGCAAAGACTTTATTAGTCATAACTTCATGTAAGATTGGTCTGTTATTCATACCGTAGTTCTCAATCCAGAGGCTGCCTTAGCTGGTTCAATGCTGGTACTATTTTATTGTAGGATCCATATGATTTGGGTCTACAATAGTGCCATTCATAATTCAACAGTCATTTTCTTTGAAATAAAAGAGAGGGTGACAAGTGCATCTTATCACCCTTCTAAAAAAAATCAAGCTGGAACTATCTTTTAATTTGAATTTTCTTTTTATAGTAATCCTCCAGATTCAACAAACAAGACATCACTAATCTTAGAGTCTTTTTGGTCCATGCTGTGGTTTGGTGCTTCCATTGATGAAGCTAATTCTTTTTATTTTCTTATCTATATCTGACTTTTTTATACAAGAGCCCGAAGAGCTAGTTTGCATTTTGTTTAATTTATAAAACAATCATTTCCATTTACTGAGATTACATAGGAATCTTTTAACAAAAATATTTTGTTCAAATATATTTTTTATTTTAAAAAGAAAATATTTTTAAAGTTTTCATTCCATCTGTGTGAATATATATAAGTTTAACAACTCTTTAATTTTATCTTTTAGTAAATTTATTTTTATTTACCAACTTAAGTTTTTATTTTAATTTTAAATTAATGTAACAGCATATTGCATACTGTTACAATATATAATGATAAAGGCAGTATGATATAGATTACAACAGAGAATGAATGAGGTCTGTTACGATCCTCTGGGTGGCTTTGCTAAAAAGAAATTCCTAGTATATACAGGCAGATGATGAGAGAAATGCTGGCCCTCCAGCCAAAACATATCTCTGAATAGTAATAATAAATTTGATGTGCTGAACTTCCCATACACATTTTAATGGCAATGCCCGAAAAAGGGTCCCTTAGTAGAAAATACATCTACTTTGAGAGAGTGTAAAAGATTGAACTGGTCATATTTAAAATTCCAAAGGTCCTAAGAGGTAATTAGCAAAGCAAGAACAATAATAATAAATGAATGATTGTAACTCCAAAATACATAATGCCTTAGACATATATATATATATATATATATATATAGATAGTGGATCATTAACGATCCTAATCAATTAAGTCCTGAATAAAATAATTGACTGTCTGACATAGTAGAATGTCCCCAGAAATCTTGGGCAATTAATGAATGGATCACAAATTGTAATATAAAAAAAGCAAGAATTAAAACTAAAATGTAAATTGTTTTCACACTTTTTAAGTATTTCTTATATTAGTAAGTTATCTAATAATTCATTATCGAACATTACGAAATAAGTCAGTCTTTTTAATTAACATAAACAGATTGGGCAATAAGTATCAAACTCACTTCTGGTGAAGTTTGACAACATATAGCATAATAAATATATCACAATCTTAATATTTTACTGACAAATAAAAATATATATATATATATATAAAACATATACTGATAAAATGCTATGATAGATGCACTTTCAATGATTCTCTTTTAAGATATTTGGTTTACAAAAATTATGATAGATTTTACTTAAATGATTTAATAAAATATATTATTCTCTTAGAGATAATTATGAGGGTAATTATTAGTTGGAAATAAGATACTTTTAAAATAATTTCAATCTTTTAAAAATAAATTTATAAAACTAAACGAGCTTTCTCTATTAATTAATTTAATGGAAATGTCTCCTGTAATGATTTTTAATTGCACTTTGAATTTTATACTTGGCAGTTTCAGTAAGTCAATGTTATAAGTAAACCAACAAAAATTAAGATAAATTTGCAACATCAAAGTAATGTGAAATTTTTATAAGAATTGATAATTTTAAATTTAAGAAAAAAAAATTAAAAGACGTATTTTAAACTTAAGTTGTATAAACATTCATCATCATCATCAAGATCAACCATTATAAATCCACTGCAGGATGAAGGTCTCTCCAAGTTCAATCCATCTTTTTCTAATCTTTAGCTTCTCTTCTCCACATCACCCCTGCACACTTTCTTTCATCCATCCATCTCACATATGATCTCTTTCTGGGTCTTTTACAATCTCTTGGAATCCAGTTTAAAATTTCAATTGTCCATCTATTATCATCTTTTCTAACAATATGTCCAGCCCAACTCCATTTGTCTTTTAATTTATTTCAATGAGGTCAGTAACACCTGTTTGTTCTCTTACCCATACATTATGTTTTTGATCCCTTCTTGTTACTCCCAACATGCATCTTTCCATACTTGAGTGGTCTGAAGTCTCTGTATTGCTTTTCTATTAAGTGTCCAAGTTTTAGATCCATAAGTAAGAAGTGGCAAACACATTTATTAAAAACCTTCCTTTTCAAACACAGAGGCATATTTCCTTTTAGTAGCAAGTTATTTCTACCAAAAACACTCCAACCAAGTTTAATTCTATGATTAATTTCATCCATTATGTTTCCATCTGTATTAATAATCTGACTAAGATATTTGTAACTGTTAATTTCTTCTAACTTATCATAATCAATCTTTATTTTCATATTTTGAGAAAATCTATTAAACATTACTTTAATCTTTTTAACATTTATCTTTAGTCCTACTTTCCTACTTTCATCTGATAATCCCTGCAACATTTCCTGTAGCTCTAAAGCATTATTTGCAAAAACAACTACATCATCTGCGAAATCAAAATGACTTAAATAATCTCCATTTATTTTCACTCCTTTAGCTTCCCATTTTAATCCACAAAATACTTCTTGCAGCACTGCTGTAAAAAGTTTTGGAAATATGAAGTCACCCTGTCTTACATTCTTTTCAATGTTGATTTTCCTACTATTGTTATGTAATCTTGCATTTTTATAAATATTCTTTAAAATATGACAATATCCTGGATCTATACCTTGATGATCTAATGCTTTAATCACTGAAGAAATGTTTATAGAATCAAATGCCTTTTCATAGTCTACAAATCCTAAGCATAATGGCAACTCATATTCATTTGTCCTTTCCATAATTTCTTTCAATACCTGGATATGATCTACCATACTAAAACCACTTTTGGTTGGTAGAAATACAGTGTTTTCTATAGATGAGTTGTAATTATCTTAGTAAACATTTTGTATAAAACTGATAAAAGGCTGATAGGTCTGTAATTTCTAATATCTTCTTTATCACCTTTTTTAAATATTAATATTAATACTGCATTCTTCCAATCATTTGGTACATCTTTATCATTTAGACATTTGGTATATAACTTTGCTAAAAAAATTTCTATTTCTTCACCTGTTTCTTTTAATATATCAATTATAATTCCATCATTAACTGGAGCCTTCCCTTTCTTCATAAACTGAATTGCATGTTTCACTTCCTTATTCAAAATTCTGGGCAATTTGGAAGATATAATAGATATAAAAGGCACTTATTCTTTATTACTATATAATTCTTGATAGAAGTCTTCTACACATTTCATGATGTCTTCTCTCTTTTTAGTAATAATGCCATCTTTTTTTCCTATTGCAGATTTAAATTTCCTACCAATACCAAAATGTTGTTTTACACTCTTTAGACTTTTATTATCTTCTACAGCTTTCCTTGCTAGTTCACAATTATACTTTCTTATATCATTTTCAACTCTTTTCCACACCATTTTATAAAATTTGAGATATTCAATCTTTTTTAATGCATCATTATTATATATCCTCATATTCCTTCTTTTCTTCATAAATTCTCTATTCTCAGTAAAAAATTTATTGGTTAATTGCTGCTTTTTTCTACCAGCTATCTTTGTTGCAGTTTTTAAAAGTGTATCGCTTATTTTTCTATTAATGTCATTCAAATCTGAATCATGTTCAAAATCTACTAATACTTGAAACCGATTTGTAAGATCTAATTCAAATTCATTAGAATGTTTCTGAAGATTAGGAATATCAAATGTAATTATTGTTTTTCTTAATAATTTTTGTCTCTCTAGTTTTGCATTAACATGTATCTTACATCTTAATAATTGATGATCACTTCCTATGATAAATTTATTAATTACAGATATATATAAATACAAATTAATATTGATTTAGAAAACAAAGTAAGCTATAATCAGAGGCTTGTGGCAAATTGGAGGTTACCTCAACCAAGGCAGCTATAAAATCAGATCATTTAGCAGGCTTCCTTGACACAGAACAGTCTCCAGGCTAGATGTTGAGAGCACTGGAATGACATTGTGATAAGCTGGTGGAAATAGAGCTCTGAAATGCAAATGGCCAATCTTTGCACCCCAACATTCTTTAGGCACAATGTACTATAAATACTAATCAATTCTCTTCAGTGAACTGTTCTTCAATAATCTTCTTATCAAAATTATTCACTATTTATCTGATCTGGCCTTATCAATTAGGATTCAATCTACATGATTTTTGCTGGTCATTTTCTATGTGGTCAGCGTCTGACTGGGCAGGAAATCTACAATCTTGCATTAAACATACCCCAAGGGTTCATTTTGCTAATTAAGAGAAAACAGCAACAAGCATTATCAAGTTTATCAGTTATCCTATTAACAAAACCGATTTAATTAAGATTTAGATTACAAGAAAGTAAATTTTATTCACAGAAATTTTAGGAATTTGGTACATTCTATAAATAATACAATGACTTTCAAACTTATATTTGATATAAAATTTAAATACAAATTTACAAAATATACCCTATCAATATTAAATTGTGTAGGTAAATGATCCTCTAATGTACATTGATTGATTAAAATGAATTTTAATGAGAGAATTTAAAATATTTATAACATTCTATAGATATCTAGGATTCAATTATTTACTTAGTGCCAATTTAATAAAATTAACAAATATACATACTTTTCTACAAATATAAAATAAACTATTATAAAAAGGTTAGTTTTAATCATAAAATATAAATTAGATAAAAGATTATAATATTGATTACAAATATTGATTATAAGATACACCTACTACCACCTATTATGTGATGAGTGTCAGTTAATATACAAGATTGGGTTCAAACCTATACTAGTGCTGATGACATTGGCACTAGATGAAGCAGAAATATGTACTACAATATTTCCAGCTTCAGTAGTTCTATATTTTCTTTGTATTGCAGAAATAAGTTTCATTTCAATACCAAGGTGTTTTTTTTACATTTTGATACTTTTATTTGTTTCTATTATTTTTATTACTAATTCACAAATTATATTTGCTTACATTATTCTTATCATCTCTTTTTTACAACATTTACAAAATTGAATGTGTATTAAAATCTTATTAAATAACAGGTACTTTTATACTTATAAAAATAATGTCCAAATAAAATACTATGGACCCTAAATCAAATCATTATAATCAATAAAGCATATAAGTATATTTCAGCCATTACCTGACCATCAATGATCCAATGTAGTGTATTTTTTTTCTGAAACTGGTTCTTTTTCAATTGAGGTTTAGCTTATCCAGAGTCTTAGCATGTTAGATACATGTAATTAAATAATTTATTGCAAAACTTTGTTGGATGAATTTCTATATTTGCAAAATTCAGTCAATTTTTTTTTTCTTGCTTTCTAATGCAACACCAGATAACTATGATCTTAATTGTTCACAATATAACATTATCTTTCATTAAGGGGGTCCTTTTACGTAGCTTACTTCAAGTGTCTTAGTAATATAACTTTATATTCTTTCCATCTTTCTCAGCTGACATCTATTGATCTCACTTGTGAATCAGTTTCCCAATTTGTTAGGAAATGCAAATTATTTTTAGTTGGGAAACTTCCTTACAGTTCATCCTAATTTTTCATCAGTAGTTACCAAATTCATCCATTACCTGGAACTTTACAATAGCATTCTATCCATATCTTTTTTTTATAAAACTGGTGGTAACATCCTATTATTTTCAATTTTATCTCAAAAGTCTATTTTATTTATATATAATTTTTTTCATATTTCATTACTCTTTTCCAGTGTTAACTGTTGCTAATTTTTTTCCAATTAACATCTTCAAAATAAGTCGTTCCTGTTTTTTCAAGAATTACCCCCCTCCCCCTCCATAGTCTGTTTTGTATTCCATAGTTTGTGGACAGTTATTAATTTTTGAATAATGTATTCATTATAAACACAATATTTTTCTTTCCAAACAATATATATAATAGAACTTCATCTCATTTGGACCGCCAAACCAAAACTTCATACTTATCTAAATCATTACGACACCAATTTTAATGTCATTTCCTTTTCACTGAATATCATTTTTATGGCTTTCACAATAACGAGAATCTCAAACAATATATTGCACAATGTTGTAATGGGCACACATGCCGTTACATTATTTTAAAATTAAAATAAAAAGATCGTAACTAAAAATTGATTTATTAAAAAGAGAAAAACTTCACTTAAAAACTGAAAATTAAAAGTTGATTGACATATATATAGATCACATAGATGGAAAACAAAAAAAATTGTTGTTGTCTGAAATGCTGACTATTAAGCTATATATGAACTGTAGCTGTATTGCAGATTTCACGATGTAGGAGTCTGCAATAGATTTAATTTCTTGACAACCAGCTGAGGCCCCCCTATGACAGTTATGGACCAAAAGGAATGGCAAGTAGTAGCTTCGTTTTAAAAAAAAAACAGGACAAATAATCTACTAAGTGATTATAAAGATGGGCCTCTAAATCTGCAGAATCCAGAAAGTATAATTTTTTTTTTTTTGCTCATCTAATAGGAGGTTTCTAAATTTGCAATGAGTAATTGAAAATAACAGCTCTCATCTGACCTAAAGAATTCAAAACCAGTTATTATTTTTTTCTGCATGTGTTTAATTAATCATTTCCATTTCTTTTGCTTTGTTATATGTTAATTAAATCATTTGATCATATTTAAATTTAAGTTGGGTGTGGATGGTTATATAGATTCATTAAGTTTGTTAGTTTAAGGGAGGGTTAATCTTGGGTTAGTGATTTCACGGTTAAATTGGGTTAATGTATTGGATATATTGGTGTAATTACGAAATTTAGTATGAAGATCCCTGTGCAGGATCACATATACGCTGCACTTGGGCAAAATAAATCCGATATCTTAATGACCATTGAAAGCAGAAGTATTCCCTGCTCCTTGGATCACCCCTTTAGCCTATGAAATGGGATAGTAAGATGGCAAAAAGGACCGCAATCTCTTCCTATGGAGTTTTTTTTTTATTCTTCTTGCCAGACAGATGTAACATTCCTGTACTGGATGACAATTTCTTCTCATAACCATGCTGTTCAGATGTGCATTCTTGGCAATATGGTATTGTGCTATTGTATTCATGCTGCATTGAATACATTGATATATCTGATGGATTGGCGTTGGTTTGACTGCGAACTTTTGGCCTAGGGTTAAATAAGGGCTATAGGATATTTTCTTTTTTGAACGAATCCATATAGTGTATTTATGCTCAACATTATAAAACAAACTCTTATTAAAATCCATCTGTGCAGATTGTTTAAAATAATAATTTAAAAATTAATATTAAAATATAAACAAGTTAAACTTTATTCCTCAATTTTTAAATATTTATATATGCGTCAATAAATCTTTTTGTGTTATTTCTGGCAGTAGCTTATTTATTTATTTTATTGAAATGACTTTATTAAAATATATTTTAAGAACTTATATTAAGTTTCTGCGTTTCCATGAGTTAGTGGCATGGGCTGATGGTAGGAATAAAATATATATGTAAAAATAAGATCTTAACAGTACGTATCTGCCTACTATATAAATTTTCCAGGTTCCAATAGCCTGGCGCCCATGTACAGCATATACGATGACACTCCAACTCTCTGTTACACCCCTACCGTTATAATGTATATAACATTTAAGTACTTGCATATTATCCGGTCACCCAAGCTTGTCAACCTTTTTTTTTGTTGAATTATACATTTTCAGGGGCATAAAAGTATTTGTTTACTATTTACATCAAATTTTATTTCACCAAATATGTTACTTGTTAAGTTTAAAAAAATATTAGTAAATTGCTAAGAAATTCTCCTTAACTTAAAAAAATATTATAAATTCCATTCACAAGATTTAAATGACTGCTGAACTTGGATGACAGGATAATACAAAACTACCAACGTGGTATTTATTAAGCATTATTTGTTAGCTTAACTTTATTATTACATTTTTCTTCTGCTAACAGCAAAATATGCACTATTTTCTCTTATGTCCAAATCTACAAGCAGTAAATTTCTACTATTTCATTTGAATTGTCTAATTTTAATAAATGACTAGTAGCCAGTATCTAATACATTATTTTATATGAATGGTAGTAAATACCTTAGTTTTTTTTGTAACACCTTAATTGTTATAATCACTGTTGTCAAGCATAATTTATCATTACTAATTATTTGCAAATAAGTTTATCTTTTCCGATTCCAAAATAAAAAGACAAAGAATGTTAGAAAATGTATAAAAGATTAGACTTTTTTTTTTTCATGAGTCAAAGCATGGGCCGGGAAGCGAACCCGGGACAACTGCTTGTAAGGCAGCTGTGCTGGCCACCAACTCTTGAAAAAGATTGGACTTGCTGTAATTTAATTGCATAATCACAACTATTTCTTTGTGGAGAGTTTATATATATAATAAAGCTTCTGTTATATTGCATTTTCATGGCCTAATCAATAATTCAATTTATAATAAGAATTTTTTCAAAATTATTGCTTCAACTCTAATATTATTATCTTTTCACTAGATATTGTTATAACACAATACTGTAAAACAATTATTTGTTAAAATATTACAATTAGGCCCTGTATAAGGGAAAGATAATGGAGAATACAAGAATAATTATTATTATATTACTCTTCAAAAAAAATTCAAACCAACATTGGTTTCAATTTTATTATCACATACATCTCTAAAGAGGATATCCAAACTTAGCTAATTCTAAAACCTATATTTATATATTTTTACAAGTGTTATATATACATAATCGCATAACTTTTACAATAATTTTAGCCTTTTTATCACACTAATGCTCTTTTTAAAAAATATTAACTTTTAACATTAATTTATTTTTTAGAAATCCGAAGATGAAAGTGAAGGTAACTCCATCAAGCTATCAAAGCAACTGCAGCTGAAAAAGTCCAAAAACACAAGGGAACAAGAATTTAAAGAAAATCAAAGCAACAACTTCTATTGTTGAACTTAAAGACATCTTATAATTTATATATAAATAAGAAAAATGTGTCAATAAGTGCACACGGTGACTTTGTCTTGACATGGGAATTGCTTTTCAAACTAACCCTTAATAACATTGTTACAATTTCCATTATAAAAAATGGTTTCAAAATACAAGATCTATAATTATATAATATGTAAATAAAATTTTCTATTTTATTAAAACCTGTCACAAATTTTAATATATTTTTATGGATATCTATTCTTTACTAAGTATATATATGTATTGTAGGGACCAAAAAATTTTGTTATGTATTAATATCTGTATTTCTGTGCTTAGAAAAAGAATTTTCATACTTTCATTTAACTTTTTATAAATTAATTTAAGTATAAAATATGATTCAGAACTATTCATGTTGTACTGATTCTTGCCAAAAATTCAACAAAGTAAATTTTATTCCTTTACAATATAAATTACTTTATTACATTTATATATTTCTTGCTGTAAACTCATTAATATATAAATTTTATTTCTTATCTAATAATTTTCTCTTTGGACATTGTATATCATATGTGGAACCAAAATTGGTAGGTAGATCACACACCATAAAACCTTCAAGTAATCTTTCTGTAATAAGATATGAAATCTTATAAAATGATAAATTACAATTAAAAAATTAATAAATAAAACATCACTTGCCTGTTTATAAGTAACTGTTTATACATATATGCCATATACTTATACCTGGACACATAACTAATATATAATTTGCACATTTAAATCCTATTTTATGTGTATTACTAAAAAATACGTTTGAAAATAAATTACTGCATAGTCTAATATAAGTTTTGTTAGGGAAGAAATTACATCGTTACATATCATTTAATAAGGAATAGATAGATTCTACATAAAAATGGAAGTAAAGAAGTATTTCCATGTTTTTTTATTATTGTGCCTAAACTATCATAATTATTATATATTATCTTACTCTAATTCTATAATGAATGTATTCAAGAAGTTATGAAAATATAAACTGTAAACTATATAATTTATAAATAAAAATGAATTAATAACTTTTCAGTGTTTTTATTTTATTTTACAATGGCCACATTTCCTGTTTTATTGCTTTTCATAATAAACATTATAATTTGTTTTATCTTTATGTGAATTGCAATTGCTGAAACAAAATTATTTTGAACTAAATACTTAAAAATTCATTACAGCAGTTAATTAAAACAAATAAATAATATATCTATTCAGCCATATCGGAGCCTCCTGAAAATGAATAATTAAAAAACCCTGGTAAGCTTCCAGTAAGGGGATTATCTTTAAGTACCAATGTATATTATGACCCAATAAGTGTAATATTAATAATCAGCCATAAAGCTAATGCAAATGCACTTTGTAAATTTTTAACTATAAATGAATACTCTTGCTTTCAAACACAAGATAAAGACTTTGTGAATCCATCTATCTTTTCGTTTAATATCTTCAGACTCTCATTTCCAAGTGCTTAAGATTTGCCCATACATAAATGTTTGGGTCGAAAATATAGATGGATTCATTCTATCTTTTCACAAAGACTTGTTTTTGTGTTTGAAAGTAAGTGTATTCATTTATAGTTAAAAATCTACAAAGCGTATGTGCATTAGCTTTATGGCTGATTATTAATATTACAGTTTATAAACATAGAGCTATATAAAATAAATATTTCATTTATATATATTTAGTCCCAATAACTATAATGTGCACAAATCCAAGTTAAACTAACTTAAAAATCATTCAACATATTTAAAGGTTGCCAGCCAATACTTTTTAGAAAAGGGACATCTAGTTATTCTTTTTCAGGTCAAGTAAAACAAGAATGGAAAAACATTCAAATCCTTAACAAGTATGATAACACCATTATTCTACAGGATTCTTGGAGGCATGTGCCATGATATGAGTTATTTAATAGATG
The DNA here is from genome assembly GCA_028023455.1 of Epiperipatus broadwayi. Classification (NCBI taxonomy): domain Eukaryota; kingdom Metazoa; phylum Onychophora; class Udeonychophora; order Euonychophora; family Peripatidae; genus Epiperipatus; species Epiperipatus broadwayi. Next base: position 156,107 of record JAQFVV010007064.1, on the reverse strand, counting down.
ATATATCAAGAATAGTTTTTTCCATTCCACTCTAGTGCCAAGCTAAACACCAGATACTTTAATCCCCAGACCAGTTTCTGGTTAATCTTTCTCAGTAAGAACTTGGGATTCAAATTTGGAACCAATTTTCATTAACAAAAGCTAGAATTCAAATTAGGAATATGAATATATAGCTAGAATTCAAATTAGGGATATGAATATATAGCATTATATCATCTTGTACCTATTGAGCAATCAGGCTTATAATAGATAATTCTAAAACAGGATGAGATTTGGATAAATATTACCTTTAGTGGGCTGAAACACACACTCTAGCAGAATAATTTCCAACTACAATATGTCTCAGCAATACATATAATAAATTTCACAAAAATGATGTCACTGTTGCAAAGACTCCTGAATAAAAATTCCTGCAGATAGATGAAAATAAGTCATTGCTACCAAATTACCATTTTAGATTACATTTCTCACACATCTATAGTGTAACGTTTTTCGTATTACTAGGCCTTTACACGCTAATATAAACTGCACGTGAGTTGATCATGCTATGTCAAAAAAGAAGAAAGTTGTATTTCTATTCTAAAAACACAGCTATTTTTCCTGATCAACTTCAGCCTATTAATTGTTACGAATTGTGCTATTGACAAAATCAACTTTTAATTTTATTTAATATGGGCGCCAGAATTCCTAAGAATCTGCTGAAATATGTTGCCAGCACCTCTCGCAAGTTGTAAAACAAAAAAAAATAAAAAGATTTTTATTATATTTTTTTTAAGGGGCGGTAATTCTACCGTAATGAGAATTAATGATTTTTTTCGATTATTAGTCCTGGGCGTATTGAAACATATTGACAAAGGTAACTTACGTTTAAATCTTATTACACTAAAAATAAATTTAATAATAAAAAATAATAACTATTATTAATAACGCACAAATGAGAATTGATATTAGAAATATTTTTAATTTTGACAAACTAAAATACTTCATGTTAAGTAGCTAATTAATACCTTGGAGAGAACACATTTAATCCAGGTGGGAAATATCCAGAAAATATAAATATCAGTTAAAATAAACAAAAAGTTCTTCGTTAAATAAGAGTCTCTCATATAGAAAAATTAAAGTCACTATCGGAATTCTTTTATACGTATATTTTTACGAGTAGTTTTAAATAGTTAACTTTGTCACAATCAGGATAATTATTCTTACCGGTAAGTTTCATGAATTCAGTAGTAGATAACTATGCATAGTTTTTTGGTTATAATGAGCTCGGCCTTTTGGTTATTGCTTGATCTTGTGTTCCATTTCCCCAGTCGGTCACGAAGGCTTTTCCTGGTGTACATCATTAGGTCCGATGTCTTCAGAAGCTCCGGTTCACTGTGACATGCCGAATTCCTTCAGCGAAGAGCGATCTTGGATATATTAATGTTATCCAAGACCAACTAGAGAAACAAAACGAACAAGACGTTTCTTCAACTGGATCCCTCCTTTTTATATCCAGTTTTCAGGACTTCTGCGCATGCTAGTACCATGCCTTTTTAATCTTATCCAGTCTTTATAAATTTTATGTAATAAAGTCTTTATTTTCTTCAAGTTTTCGGCCATCTTTAATTAATTTGAGTATTTCTAATTTCAGCTTATTTTTTTTTACTTACTTTTGGAATTCTTTTGTTCTTTCCAATTACTGTTATTACTAATCACATAAAAAAAAAATAAGAAGAATAATTCAACCCTCATTGTACGTTTTTTTATTTTAACAAAAAAAAAAATTACTCAACAAAATTTTAAATCCACTTTTATCTTTTAGTTTTTTTTTTTTACCCAATGCCAATATATTTGTAACGTATATAAATAAACGTTACAATACCACCAGTGCCAGTAGATGAGAATAAAATAGGGGTTTACACTAATTTTATTCTTAAGTTTTTAAATTCATATTCGTATTTTTTTTTTCTGTAGTAGCGTGCTGATATATTGTGTAGACTCATTCACAAGCGACGTTCGGCTTTAACGCCCACTTTTAGGTCTAACCCGGCGGGAATGGAAAATATTTCAACATTCATCTGTGTCCTATCCGCTTTAGTGTAATATTAACGATAAGAAGCCCAAGTTATAAGCACAAATGAGCATTGCTCATCGTTCTGAGTCTTACAGGCTCGTGGCAACTTGGTCCAACTTGATCCGCCTTCCCCTTTATTGGGATCTCTGCTAGAAATAGTCTGACGAGCATTTAAAGATGGTCTTATGTTCATATACTGCGGATAAGGACTCGGGGCTATGTTATTCCCCTCTTCAGTAACCACCTACCCGGTCAAATACTTGTGACTTATGTCTACATCAGCCACGATCATGTTTTTAGACATATATAAAAAAATATACATATATATATTTTCTTTCTGGAAGTCATATTAAAAAAATATCTTCTTTCATATTTTAATAATCAGGGTTTAATTAGTTAGTTTTTTTTTTAGAATTATTTTCTTTTTTTAAAAAAATCATAATTTATTTTCCGGCTGTGAGTTTCTTTGAGTCATCATTGTAATGTTATTTATCATTACAACTCATCTCAGGTTGTAGTTGTTAAATCGAAGCCCAAGTTGGGTCGCCATTGTAACATTTTTCATTTTGCTAGGCCTTTACACGCTAATATTAACTGCGTGTGAGTTGATCAAGCTATGTCAAAAAAGAAGAAAGTTGTATTTCTATTCTAAAAACACAGCTATTTTTCCTGATCAACTTCAGCCTATTAATTGTTACGAATTGTGCTATTGACAAAATCAACTTTTAATTTTATTTAATATGGGCACCAGAATTCCTAAGAATCTGCTGAAATATGTCGCCAGCACCTCTCGCAAGTTGTAAAACAAAAAAAAATAAAAAGGTTTTTATTATATTTTTTTTTAAGGGGCAGTAATTCTACCGTAATGAGAATTAATGATTTTTTTCGATTATTAGTCCTGGGCGTATTGAAACATATTGACAAAGGTAACTTACGTTTAAATCTTATTACACTAAAAATAAATTTAATAATAAAAAATAATAACTATTATTAATAACGCACAAATGAGAATTGATATTAGAAATATTTTTAATTTTGACAAACTAAAATACTTCATGTTAAGTAGCTAATTAATACCTTGGAGAGAACACATTTAATCCAGGTGGGAAATATCCAGAAAATATAAATATCAGTTAAAATAAACAAAAAGTTCTTCGTTAAATAAGAGTCTCTCATATAGAAAAATTAAAGTCACTATCGGAATTCTTTTATACGTATATTTTTACGAGTAGTTTTAAATAGTTAACTTTGTCACAATCAGGATAATTATTCTTACCGGTAAGTTTCATGAATTCAGTAGTAGATAACTATGCATAGTTTTTTGGTTATAATGAGCTCGGCCTTTTGGTTATTGCTTGATCTTGTGTTCCATTTCCCCAGTCGGTCACGAAGGCTTTTCCTGGTGTACATCATTAGGTCCGATGTCTTCAGAAGCTCCGGTTCACTGTGACATGCCGAATTCCTTCAGCGAAGAGCGATCTTGGATATATTAATGTTATCCAAGACCAACTAGAGAAACAAAACGAACAAGACGTTTCTTCAACTGGATCCCTCCTTTTTATATCCAGTTTTCAGGACTTCTGCGCATGCTAGTACCATGCCTTTTTAATCTTATCCAGTCTTTATAAATTTTATGTAATAAAGTCTTTATTTTCTTCAAGTTTTCGGCCATCTTTAATTAATTTGAGTATTTCTAATTTCAGCTTATTTTTTTTTAACTTACTTTTGGAATTCTTTTGTTCTTTCCAATTACTGTTATTACTAATCACATAAAAAAAAAATAAGAAGAATAATTCAACCCTCATTGTACGTTTTTTTATTTTAACAAAAAAAAAAATTACTCAACAAAATTTTAAATCCACTTTTATCTTTTAGTTTTTTTTTTTACCCAATGCCAATATATTTGTAACGTATATAAATAAACGTTACAATACCACCAGTGCCAGGAGATGAGAATAAAATAGGGGTTTACACTAATTTTATTCTTAAGTTTTTAAATTCATATTCGTATTTTTTTTTCTGTAGTAGCGTGCTGATATATTGTGTAGACTCATTCACAAGCGACGTTCGGCTTTAATGCCCACTTTTAGGTCTAACCCGGCGGGAATGGAAAATATTTCAACATTCATCTGTGTCCTATCCGCTTTAGTGTAATATTAACGATAAGAAGCCCAAGTTATAAGCACAAATGAGCATTGCTCATCGTTCTGAGTCTTACAGGCTCGTGGCAACTTGGTCCAACTTGATCCGCCTTCCCCTTTATTGGGATCTCTGCTAGAAATAGTCTGACGAGCATTTAAAGATGGTCTTATGTTCATATACTGCGGATAAGGACTCGGGGCTATGTTATTCCCCTCTTCAGTAACCACCTACCCGGTCAAATACTTGTGACTTATGTCTACATCAGCCACGATCATGTTTTTAGACATATATAAAATAATATACATATATATATTTTCTTTCTGGAAGTCATATTAAAAAAATATCTTCTTTCATATTTTAATAATCAGGGTTTAATTAGTTAGTTTTTTTTTTATAATTATTTTCTTTTTTTAAAAAAATCATAATTTATTTTCCGGCTGTGAGTTTCTTTGAGTCATCATTGTAATGTTATTTATCATTACAACTCATCTCAGGTTGTAGTTGTTAAATCGAAGCCCAAGTTGGGTCGCCATTGTAACATTTTTCATTTTGCTAGGCCTTTACACGCTAATATTAACTGCGTGTGAGTTGATCAAGCTATGTCAAAAAAGAAGAAAGTTGTATTTCTATTCTAAAAACACAGCTATTTTTCCTGATCAACTTCAGCCTATTAATTGTTACGAATTGTGCTATTGACAAAATCAACTTTTAATTTTATTTAATATGGGCACCAGAATTCCTAAGAATCTGCTGAAATATGTCGCCAGCACCTCTCGCAAGTTGTAAAACCAAAAAAAATAAAAAGATTTTTATTATATTTTTTTTAAGGGGCGGTAATTCTACCGTAGTGAGAATTAATGATTTTTTTCGATTATAAGTCCTGGGCGTATTGAAACATATTGACAAAGGTAACTTACGTTTAAATCTTATTACACTAAAAATAAATTTAATAATAAAAAATAATAACTATTATTAATAACGCACAAATGAGAATTGATATTAGAAATATTTTTAATTTTGACAAACTAAAATACTTCATGTTAAGTAGCTAATTAATACCTTGGAGAGAACACATTTAATTCAGGTGGGAAATATCCAGAAAATATAAATATCAGTTAAAATAAACAAAAAGTTCTTGGTTAAATAAGAGTCTCTCATATAGAAAAATTAAAGTCACTATCAGGATTCTTTTATACGTATATTTTTACGAGTAGTTTTAAATAGTTAACTTTGTCACAATCAGGATAATTATTCTTAACGGTAAGTTTCATGAATTCAGTAGTAGATAACTATGCATAGTTTTTTGGTTATAATGAGCTTGGCCTTTTGGTTATTGCTTGATCTTGTGGTCCATTTCCCCAGTCAGTCACGAAGGCTTTTCCTGGTATACATCATTAGGTCCGATGTCTTCAGAAGCTCCGGTTCACTGCGACATGCCGAATTCCTTCAGCGAAGAGCGATCTTGGATATATTAATGTTATCCAAGACAAACTAGAGAAACAAAACGAACAAGATGTTTCTTCAACTGGATCCCTCCTTTTTATATCCAGTTTTCAGTACTTCTGCGCATGCTAGTACCATGCCTTTTTAATCTTATCCAGTCTTTATAAATTTTATGTAATAAAGTCTTTATTTTCTTCAAGTTTTCGGCCATCTTTAATTAATTTGAGTATTTCTACTTTCAGCTTATCTTTTTTTACTTACTTTTGGAATACTTTTGTTCTCTCCAATTACTGTTATTACTAATCACATAAAAAAAATAAGAAGAATAATTCAACCCTCATTGTACGTTTTTTTTTTTTTTAAAAAAAAAATTACTCAACAAAATTTTAAATCCACTTTTATCTTTTAGTTTTTTTTTTTTACCCAATGCCAATATATTTGTAACGTATATAAATAAACGTTACAATAGATTCTCTACATTTTGGGTATGGATGTCTGTGTTGCCTGCACCCATAAAGTCCTCCTAGAGCAGAAAAACAATGCACATGTGCTATTATAAATACTGCCTAGGTTATTCTATGCAGTCCACCTCTCTGTAATGATGTGGGACCAGTCTGATGAATATATGGCAATGACATCCTATCTAACACCATCTGCACCTTCGGCATATCTCATCAGTAAACACTGATCATCGCAATGCTAATATAGGACTTGTTCTTAAGTAGCCACCACCACTCTAAACACCTCATTGCTAATTTTGGAATTCGAAGTTCCTCCATCAACTACCATAAATGCAAACATTCTGTGAAAACAGATAGATCTAACATTTCATTTATTGACATGTGTTCCACAATATGCCTGCCATAGCCTTATTGTAGTTAGTCATGAAGTAATGGGATTCTCACATGAGTTCTCTGAATGAATTTCAAACAGCTTACATACAATTACAGTACCAACTTTGCAACTACAGATATTGTCAAAAAACCAAGTTGTCAAAGTACCAACTTCACAACTGCAGGAAAAAAGAGTAACAAAAAAAAAATTCTAAATTATTCTGCCAGAGCGCATGTTTTGGCTCGCTAAAGGTAAGGAGTTAATATATGATAATAGTAAGGAAAGTAGTTTATTATTTAAGGCTCGACTGGATCTTTAGCTACAAAAGAATATATATGTAAATGGAAAAATATGGGTGATTTATTTTGTAAATTATGTAAGAAAGGAATAGAAAATATTAGGCATTTGTTAATTGAATGTAAATGCTTGAAAACAGAAAGGGTACATATAATGAAGTTATGGAAGAATAAATATGAAAAAAGTGATTATACAGAAAGTGAATTATTGGTTTTTATACTGAGTTTGGGAAAAGATAAGGGAGATTTAGATATAAAGGCTATAGAGTTGACAACGATTATGTTGTGGAAATGGGATGGAGCAGAATATGGGAAAATTTAGAGTGGGAATGGAAAATAAAGTGGCTAATAGGTTTATCTGGGCATAATTGCGGAGATATTCTTGACTTCGTTTAAGGAGAAGCCACAAGACATCACATTAATGTTTACTGAGCATTGTTCTAAAAAAAAAACGATTATGCAATGTGATATTGGCATTAACCTTAAACATATAAAAATGTAATTGCATTAATATTAAGGTGTATATATATATAAGGTTAATTAATAAAAGTAGTATTCAATGTATAAATTATATCATTTTAAGCTGGTGGGAAAGAACCAAACCAATGAATATTGCGGTAAATTGCTATTCATAAAATTGTTAGATTTGATAGAAATAAATTAAAAAATAAGTCTTCCATTTTAAAAATAGCCCATTAATTTCAATATATATATACAACAAATCACTTCATAATAAATCTTAATTTATTTATGAATTAGTATAACGTACAATAATATACTCCATTTCCACAGTATTCTTTTATATTCTGCTGTGTCTTATGACCAGCAAGTAAATAAATGGACAAAGGCAGAATTGAGATGGTATGATTATAGTTTAATGCGAATAATTTTAACTATATACATTGCCTATTTTAGGCGTAATAAAATAATAAAAGGTCGTGGTGACCTGCATAAATAACCCTAGTCCTGCTTTTGGACTTACAGAGGCAGGAGTCTCTGACTCATAATTAAAACTCAAAACATACTCAGAACAATTAGATCAGGTTATGGGGGTTTATATACCCCTCAAGACTTCTGGAGTCTTTTACATTCCTAACCATATATGGTGTTATCACTTACGTTTTCACATACACACAGTATTTTTACATTTCTCACCATATATGGTGTTTTACATAGTTTTCTGACCCTATAAGGTCAGCTGGGCTTTCTATTATTATACCTTTCTATGATTTAACAACATTGTAATTTTACACAATCGTTATTCTTAATTACTATACAGTTGTTTTACATGTTTATTACAGTTATTAATTTTATTCTACATTTATACAATTATTATTGTTTTACATATTCGTCATATTTATACAATTATTATTATTTACATATTCATTATACATTATATATGTTTATACCTTGACCTTGAATACTGCATATTCTTTATCAATAATTACAAATATTCCATAATACAGATAACAAATATCTTTTACCTTAAAACTCATCTAGCAAACAACCTTAACTTTTCATTGCGTTTCTCAAATTAATCTTCTATAATTATTTAATTATATCAATTTGATCCTCTTTTTTTTCAATTAGCATCCTATTCATTACAGACTATAAAAGAATATAATCAAAACGTTGTAGTATATAATAAAATATTTAACATAATAGTATATAAACGTTATAATAGTTTTAAGCCAATAAACATCACATCACATAGTGAATTTTGCCTGCGATAATAGTTCGGTAAAGGTTTACTTTAGCGACCACAAGATAAAAATCATATTCGCCCTCTAGTTTTCAAAATTAGAAGTAAATTATTATACGAAAATCTTACGTATATGCTATATTACATTAACATTAACATTTATTAAAATGTAACAGATAATAATAAAAATATAGTTCATATAAAAAAAATCAAGATTTATAAAGTTTATGTGTGGTTTGTTGTATATATATTAGATTTGATATCATTTATTTATCGAAATCTGGACATATTTCTATAGAATAAAATAATTTAATATATCCAGCATGAGTATTAGTCATAAAAAATCAAGTTTTAAAAAGGAGTTGGTTTATTTTATTTCTATAGAAATAAAACAATAATAAAATCTCAACTAACTGTGTAAACTGAATTTAATAAAATCCAAATCATCTGTAACAACTAACATTTGCTTAATTTCATGGCTTTAATAACATGTAAATTTGGTACATTTTCTAACACTGGATGTTCTGGCGCATGGAAATCTTTCTTAGCCATGAAAACTCCTTCTTTAAACAAGTATTCATAAATAGCTGTGCGATTCTTTTGGGGCATCAACATGTTGAAAACTGAAAAAAAAGTTAAGATTAGAACTGATCTAACTAGACTGATATCAAAAGAAACTTTCATTTTGTAATTTTATTCGTATTAATTATTTACTTAGACAAATAATATACAAAGAGAATTATTAATGGATTATTTATAAATACAAACAGCTAAATCTACAAAAAAAAATTTCATTTATAAACTTTATGTTATATATCCATTAAAGGATATACTGTACATACAACTTGGAAAATGTCAAAACTGTAAAGGAAGATCTCGTTTACAACGATATTTAAAACGAGAAATGAAACTTCACTTTTAATGAGACATCCGTGATCAATATTTCAATTTTATTTATTTTATTGTGTATACTACAGGCAAATATTATACTGAAAATGAAATTCGCTCTTACAGGTAAACTAAGTATATCTGATAATGAAAATTAGTAGTTAGGCATGTGTTCTGCTACTAATGGTACAAAAAATAATTCTATTAGTAAAATAATATGGCATATTTAATATATGAACTTTAAATTTTGAAAATATTAAACTTTAAATTAAATATAGCTCAATGTTTGTGTAAACAAATGAAGTAAATCACCACCCCAGGCTATAAATAAGCATATTGTAAAAGTTTATAGATTTAATTAGAATAACTTTTTAAAAGACATTGTTGAATATAATTATCCAGCAGTATTTAATCATTAATTTGTATAATTATAAAAACGTTAAATATTCTAACAGGTATATAGAATACTGATTTTGGATTTTCTTATTTGTGTCTGATATTTTCCTCTTATTATACAGTATCTTTGCTTAAGTTATAAGTCCATGTAATAAACCTCTGGCTTTAAGATTTTTGAAAAATGATATAATTTTGTTGTTGCTTTTATGATTCCAATAGTACATACATCTGTGTATATTTATCGGTTATAATTTTTAATTCTGAATAGAAATTGTTTAGACTTCAAAATATTTATTGAAAATTTATCTTGCGTGGTGTGGTTGAATTGCAGATTCTCGTTGCTCGAACTTGTGAATTCCCAGCAAGAAAGCATTCCATTATTTATTATTTATTGGAAATTTATTTTATTAATCACTTTATTCTATATAGATTTCTGATATATGACAAGAAAGTGCTTATACTTATTCCAAAATTTAATCTGTTCGCAATTTATAGTTGTGTCTGTGAAATTTAATTGTTTTTTGTAATACTTTTTTGTTTGCAATTTTAAAACATTATTGCTATTAAGAATGAAATAGTTTGTACATGAAATATAATAACTTGTTGGTGCTGATATAGTACGCGCTCAGTGGCCATTTTGAATTTGGAAACACCCAAAAACACTGCTGGCACATGCAAGCGATAAATGTCATCGACTAGAAACACTCATTTTTCAAAAAAGTAAAATGCCTGAGGCACTATAATTAAAAAAGGTGGTGGGAGGGACTACACTTAAAAAAAAATGGCGGGAAAATGTCACATTAAATAGCCTAAAATGCTACTATCCAAAAAAAAAGTGCGGGGGGGGGGGGAGAAAAAGAAGTGAAAATTAAAAAATACTTTAAAATAAACCAAAAACGCTAATTTATATATATATAGTCATAATCAAACATTGCAATATTTACAAAAAACTGTTAAAATATAGCGGTCTATCAACGCTGTATACTAAATCAGTATTATAATTGTAAAAAACAATATTTAAAAACTATAATGCTATAAATTAAACATTACTTTAAAATAAACCACAAACGCTAATATATATAGTGATGATAATCAAATATTGCAATCGTAAATCTCAAAAGATTAACCCTATGTTAAGGCATTTTTTTTAAAAAAAAATCGTAAATGATATTTACAAAAACCCGTTAAAATATAGCGATCACTAGAAAAATAATAAATGCTATTTTAAAAATCTCACTCCGGTCTATCAACGCTATATATTAAATCAGTATTATAATTTTAAAAAACAATATTTAAGAAGTACTTTAAAATAAACCCAAAACACTAATTTATATATATAGTCATAATCAAACATTGCAATAGTAAATCTTAAATGATTAAACCTATGTTAAGGCATTTTTAAAAAAAAATCGTAAATGATATTTACAAAAACCCGTTAAAATATAGCGATCACTAGAAAAATAATAAATGCTATTTTAAAAATATCAGTCCGGTCTATCAATGCTATATATTAAATCAGTATTATAATTTTAAAAAACAATATTTAAAAACTATAATGCTATAAATCAAACATTGAGTTGTAACGTCACATTGAATAGCTACAGGTTATACTATGGAAAAAAAGGGGTGGGAAAAGAAAAAGAGATGAAAATTAAAAAATACTTTAAAATAAACCAAAAACGCTAATTTATATATATAGTCATAATCAAACATTGCAATATTTACAAAAATCCATCAAAATATAGCGATCACTAGAAAAATAATATAATGCTATAAATCAAACATTACTTTAAAATAAACCAAAAACGCTAATTTATATATATATAGGCATAATCAAACATTACTTTAAAATAAACCCAAAACGCTAATATATATAGTGATGATAATCAAATATTGCAACTTGTTTTTCTAGGGATTACTACTGTGAATTGTATATACACACTATGGATTTAAAGTTGAATTATTCATGTAATAAGATTATAATTCTGACTGATGTAATATTTTTATTTTATAATAATTTATTCTTTTTTTATAATTCTAAAACTCAAATTATTATTACAATGGATAAAAATTAAAAATACAGTTATTATTAGACTCCCCCATTCCTTCCTTATTCATTTATAGTAAACAAGATATAATAATCTAAATAATAAAGCATTGTGTAACAGTAGTAAAGTGCATGGATGATTTAGTATTATATGATAAACAAGATATATCTGTTTGCAGTCATTGATTTTTCTTTTGAGAGAAGAATTATACTAAATTTACTTTGTTTCTTGGAATATTTACAATAAAGACTATCAACACATTTGCTATATCAATAGTCTTGGGAAAACGTAAATTTACAAATTTAATTATTTATTACTAATATGTTCAACTTGTAAATGTTAAATAAATGATTTGGATAAAGTTAAGATTGTGTTTAAAATACTGTATGAGACAAAAGTCTATAGATTGTTTCTTTCAATCAAATGTATAGATATAAGTAAAACTCAGGCCTTCACAACGTGGCCGAGTTTAGAGTCAAAATATTAATTCAAGAGGAATTAGTAATCATTAACTACAAAATAGCAACTGTTACATAAAACAGTATTCAGGTCTTTGAATATGTGTTCACATATTGAAGAGGATTGATGTAAAGAATTCAGTGTAATTTTTAGCAGGAAATATTATTGTAAAGATTGAGTTTTTGATTTGACATTTTTAAAAATAGAAAATCATTAAAACATCACATGACCATCATTTCTTATTGTTGCATAAACTCTTAAAATAATAGCAATTCTCTCCATATAGTAGTACTAGTCAGTGCAAGCTATAGTAATCAATAAATGCCAGGTTTTTGGCATTTAAATTCCTATTTAGTGCCTACTCATCCAATATTCCCAGTCTGGTTTTTAGCTTATGGCTGTCATCAGCGATGGGCCTTGGTTCTGAGAGCAATGCACCTAGACCTTAGGATCTAATGCATCCCTCTAGCAACTACCTTTCATCTATTTAGTTAACAGTAAAAGCAGTAAGTCCAAACTGAAAACATGTTCTCAATCCAAGTTAATTTGCCCGTACAATCATACAGATCCCATTTCTGTATAATTGATTAAATATATTTGCTGGAGTGATGCATTAGATCTAGGTGTAGTTCCTCTTTTTGTATAGTTGACTAATAAGTAAAAGATAATTGCTAGAATACATTGGATGGTACTCCTGTATGAAGAGAATTGCTATGTTATAGAAATAACTTGATTTCATCTAAATCTTTTTTTTTTGTCAAAAACTAAATAAATCATACATAGATTTTTCTTTCTTTGCTAATTTCACATGTCTATACTCATCATTTCTGTTTCTATATCTAAATTTATCCACTGCATTTTTACTTTTCAAATTTTTTGCCAAATGTAGGCATTAAAAACTTGAATGGCAATGTTAAAAAATTGTTTGATATGTGTTTTCTTGAAGGTTTATGATGATGCTGTTTTACTTGTATTTATATGTTGGACTATTTCCATCATCTGTGTATTGAATGTCTAGAAAAATTTAACTTAATTTAAATATTCCAAACACATTACTATAACGATCCAAAACGAAAGTGGTGATTGCATCTCACCGCATCTGCACTACAGGGCACCATCTAAGCATTTGAGCCTAGAAAAATTTATAAAGTAGGCAGATACGCTGTTAAGATTCCAGTTTATTTAAATATTCAGATCGTTAGCCCAAGTCACTAGCTCAGTGGAGATGCAGAGATAATAATCTATATCTTAATTTATATCTTAAATATAAATAAATAAAAGCCACTGCCAGAAATTAACACATAAAAATATTTATTTACGCACATATAAAATCATTCTAAATTTGAGGAATAAATTTAACATTTTAGATTTTTATATTTACTTTTTAATTTTAAATAGATTGCAATAATGTTTAATATTTTATTTAGATGGTCATGTATGAATAGACTACATAGATCTGCATTTGAAAAGAAAATATTCTATCCCTTATTTAACCTTAGGCCAAAAAGTTTGCAGTCAAACTGGCATCAATCCATCTGATACATTTATGTATTCAATGTAGCATGAAAATACAACAACAAAACACTATATTGTCAGGAATGTCCATCTGAACAGTAAGTAGAGTTAGAGAAGACATTGTCTCTCCACCAACAGGAATGCTACATCTGTTGGCGAGTAGAACAATAAACAAAAAACTCCATAGGAATGGACATGCAGTACTTTGCTGGCTTACGAATCCATCCATAGGCAAACAGAAGGTGTATGGTGTATATATGCAATCCTGCCCATAGCGGATCTCCTGCTATATTTACTAATTACACAAATATATCCAATCCATTGAGCCAATTCAACTACAAAACGAATAACCTAAGATTACCCTCCCTTAAACTATATATATAACTTTACAAATCTATATAGCCATTCACGCCCGACTTAAATTTAACATTTAGATATGTTCACACAGATGAATTTTATACAATTTGTTTATAATGTCGAGTATAGATCAGCTGCACAGATTCCACGGTTAAAAACATTTCAAAATCAACACAACCGATCAAAATACAAAGTTATCGATACCGTCAATTGCACAGGGAATACAAGAAAACCCAATAGCATTCATCGTAAGATGCTTGCAGTGACATTGATGACCTATATATTCTAATCGAATGTGAAAACCACAACATAATTAACCGCTAACGAATCTATGCAATGTCTATACCCAACCTTAAATTTCCTCATTCAAAATTTAAATAATAAATAATTTATACAATAAGGAAAAAAAATGGAAATGATGTTTATTAATCGGAAAACATATAAAATTAAACATTTCATTTGATCTAAAAACTTACAAAAGTCAGATAAGAGTCCATTTTAACATTTAAGTTGTTTTGTTTATTAATACTTGTCAACTCTTGATGAAAGTTCTTAATTAATTTTAATGATTTTAACAATTGTTTCATTCATATAGCTTACGGTAGAAGAGCTCCCGGTTCCTGGTGTTAATTTCCATGGTGTCTCCATTGGAAAATAATATTCTGGAGGAGGCATTAGTTGGTTCATGGTATCACAGTCTTTTCATTTTTTAAATCAGTGAGAGAGAACGGCAAGTGCGTCTTACCGTTCTTATCACCAAATCAAGTTCCAAAAACTGAATGGAACTCAATATTTTTTTTTTTATAGTCCTCCTATGGATTCAACTAACAAAACATCACTAATCCATCCTTTTCATTTGGGTCCGGGCTGAGACTTGGTGCTTCCATTGGTTAAACTAATTTCTCTTTATTTTCTTATCTAATTTTCATTTGACTTTTTAATTACATAAGAGCCCCAAGGCTAGCTTGTTTCTCAATTAATAAACAATCATTTGGTTAAACTAATTTCTCTTTATTCTCTTATCTAATTTTCATTTGACTTTTTAATTACATAAGAGCCCCAAGGCTAGCTTGTTTTTCAATTAATAAACAATCATTTCCATTTACTGATTACAGGAATTAATTAATACCTGCTTTATTTTTACTTACGTTATTTCTTTTTTAAACTATTTTTATATTTAAATTTTTTTTTTTATAAAAAAACTACGTTCAAATACTTTTTTTTATTTATAAAAAAAAAATTATTTTTAAAGTTTAGCATCTGTGTGAATATATTATACGTTTAACCAACATTTTAATTTTAGCGTTTAGTTTTTATATTTTTAATAAATTTAGTTTTAATTTGCGAACTTAGTTTTTATTTTAAATTAATGTAATGACATATTTATATATCGTTACATTACTAACAATTGAATGTATTTGGAATATTTAAATGAAGATAAATTTTTCTAAAGATATTCAATACTTCTATTAGATAGTGGAAATGATCCAATATATAAATTATAAACCAAATTTTTGCATTTGTTCTCAACAATTATGTTAATTTACTACCTTGTTTTTATACATTATCAATTTTTCTATTGTTATTATAATTTTATTTGTAATCAATTTCAGTCCATTTCATTTACTAATGATAAATAAATATTTACCCTGTGAAGGAACTAATTTTAGATGTGGAATAATATGATATATAAGATTCTTGAAAAATATAGTTTTTGTAGTTTTGAGTATGAAAAGAATTTCCAATATATATCAAATAGTTTGGAGGAAATCTGTATTGAATGTGGAATGAAAATTAATGTGGGTAAAACAAGTCTTATTGATGGTAGGAAATATACAAGATATACAAGTGAAATTTGAAGATAATTCAACGGGTGAATGGGTTTAAATATTTGGAGAATTACATGAGTGACGATGGAAAATGTAATGATATTAAAAGAAGAATTTTGGCAAAGGATACATTTATCAGGAAGAACAATATGTCTTTGAGGAGAGTTGAGAGATTGGTCAAGTGCTGTATATGAAGTGTATTGTATAGTCGTGAGATCTGTAGAAAAGGATAGGTTGAAAACCTTTGATGTATGGATATGAAAAAGACGGGAGGATTTGTTACTTGATAGAATGAAAAAAAATTAAATCAGAATAGCTGGAGTGTTCACATCTTTTTGGTAAAGATCACATTCCATACCTGGCATGTAAAATGGAGTAGGAGATCATCATCTCTCTGAAGAGACAGAAAAATCTTCACCTTCCTATTCTGCCATTTCAAAGATATGACAGATGTGGTTTCTAGCTACAACACTTTCATAAATTATTTGTATATTATTCTTTGATGTATAGAACATAGTCTACTTATGTGATTCTAGGCTCGGCTGATAACTTTGTAAACAATATTATTTTTGCGAGAGAATGATTGGCACCTCTATGACATTTCATAATTTTCACTCCTAAATTTATTTTAATCTCAGCTTCAGGTTGGCTTTTGAGCATTCCACCATCAGATTTTCAATTAGATGGACAGTTGGAGTGTGAAGTGGATTGAAGCCTGTCCATTAAAGTGGGAATATTGGCTATCTTAATATATATCTGAGCACTTGTTGCATATATGTGTGGAGATGATAATCTGGACCAACTGATGATTGCTGATTTAGCATGAAAACGTATATTGGTGATTATTTATCTTTTCAACATATGAGTGTTTGGGTGTATTAGTGTTAGGAGATAGAATGGAGAGTGGTGGGTCATGTGAAAGTTTGTGCTCATATACCCTATATATTTAAATTTTTGTTTTAATCTTAAAGCAGGATATTTTGGCTAATCTCAGCCATTTTAAATTCCTATGGACCACACAATAGTTTTACTTCACTAATTCTTATTTATCACAAAATATATTTTAGAAAATCGTTATTGCTAAATTTGCAATTTTAAGATTATACCTTAGGTCGTTTCAGCGTAGGTGTGAATGGTATGATATTTGTTTATCATATATATATATATGTGTGTGTGTGTGTGTGTGTGTGATCTAAGTAAAATATAAAATTGATTTATCAGATAATCCAGATCTCAATTTCACACATATCTTTATCTTTGTTCAGTATATATAGATAGCGAATTACTACAGTTTAATTGATAAGTGCCAAACTTATTGCCCTCACAACTTTGATACAATCACTTGATGGAATTATATTAATAATTTTTGTTTGTCATTCATTAGACTAGAGATTATCAATTTAATAAATAATATTTCTGTGATGTAATTTTCACACCACTCACACACAATATAGGGATTGCTTTCTAGCTGCCTTTCTTTCACATCTTCAGTCATATGTTTATAATTACACTCTTCCACAAGGTGTTAAAAACTGATAGAAACCAGTCCTTACCTTATGTGATATCATTCATTATATACATTCTAATTTTGATATAGGGAAAATGGTGTCTTTGCTTTATCTCTTTGATGATTTGGAAGGATTTACTAAGTAAGATTGTGTTAAGCTACAAATTAGAATGGGTTTGTTTTATTGATGTACATTGATTATTTAAAACTTTTTTTACTTATTTTCCTAGACATTGTAGCAAATTAGTTGCCTTAACATTCAACTTCAGTACTAATTATACATGTTATTATACCTGACCCCTGTCAGTATTATCTCTACTCTAAAAGTGCTGTGGTCATTCTGTTGAAATATTATTTTTTTATATATATTTTAAATGCCCATATGTTATTTATTTATTGTATACGCAGGTATGCAGTAAAGATTCATGTAATAAGAGAAATGATTATGATTGTTGAAAGTCAAAAGTCTTGTACAGAAATTAAAAGAAAAAGAAAAATTTTTTATAGCCATATTGATTGAACACTTAAATTTGCAGTAAATGGGTGTAGAAGAAACTAAAGTAAAAATTCCAGTGAGCACATAAAGTAGAAGCAGAGAAGGATATATGATGTTTTGTTCATATAAACCAGGAGTCAGCAAGTAGGACTTGGTGGTCACATACAGTTCCTTTTATCATGCTATACATAAAAGTATTTAAATTTTTTATTTGTGATCTAATTCTTGACTTGGAGAGGAAAAATTTAGTGTTTCATTTTGTTTCTTCATTCACCCATATTATAAAATAATGACTACTGTGTATGATGAATGTTTAAATAAGAAATTTGTGAATAAATCAAACTGTCTAAATAATGTTTTGTTTGTTAGAAAAATTCAACTTTTGTTCATGTTCACTGATACTGTTATGGTATTGTTACTCAAATAAATGGTCAAATACAACTATGTCTTTCAGTTGATTGGTCAGTGTATTTAAACATACTATAGTAAAAATATTGCTGAGCCCTAGTATAAACCATATTAGTTAAAGGTTAAATAAAATATACAGTTAGCATAAACTTAAATTTAGTTATTAGCCTGGTGTCAGATCTATAAAACTATCTCAAAAATTTGCTTGGGGTCAAAATATAAGGTTTTGTTTAAAAAATTTAAGCTATTATCATGGTTGCATTAGAGAAGTAAAATTGTCTCTTGCATGTATAAATGCATATTAAACATATGCATATTATAGCATGCACTATTATTCAATGTTTTCACTGATGAAGGCCATAAGCCAAAAGATAGTCAGTGCTTATAAATATCATAATTGCATTCACTTGCATTGATTATTCATGCTTATAATAAATGACTCTGAAGTAAAATGAAGTGAAGCAGCTTTGAAAACATAAGTGTTCTTGGAGAAAATCATGTATTTTTTAAATTTTATGAAATTACTTGTAAAAGTTTTAAATTATATATATTTAAAAGTGTCCTATAATTCAATAATAAATTGTTTCATTAAATTTCGTTGTATTTTAATTTGACATTTTTGTTATCCGTCTAATTTTATATATTATTAATTCATCACTGTGTCATACGATCTTTCCTATTCCTGTACTATATTGAAACAGTAAGATTTGAATCTTGGTTTCATTTTTTCCTATGATCTTTCACCCATCACCTCTATGCTACCTAAATTTAAACCCTAGATATTGGATTGTGTGTGTATAACGGTATTAGGTATATATATATATGTAAGCATCGGTTAAATGCACCATGAATACTTGAATAGCGTATATAAATGTTAAGTTAAAATAGTGTGATTTATAATTTTAAAAATCTGTTCGAGTTATATAGTATATATCCTCATTTTAATTATTTTGGTCAATTTTTCCGTAACATTATTTTACTATAATAAGTATTAAAATCTGGTTTAAATTTATAATTTTTAAAAAATATAACTTCTTATTGTTTTATTTTAAATTTTGTAGTCATGGTTGGTGAGAGACAATAGATTACTTAGCAAATTTCTAGAAAACTTAATTGGATTCAAATGTGAATCAAAATAAAGTAGATTTTATGTTATGTCTAATCTTGTAACCAGGTTAAGAAAACATATCAAAAATAATGTACAAAAAAAAATTTAAACAAAAGAGAAAAACGGTGGTGTTTAGATTTAATTAAACTGTAGAGAAATTCTTTACTAATGGATTGATTCATCTGAGGGCATAACTACGGCCCAATAAGATAGATGGTTAATATTAAAGGCAAATTTTAATTTTGATTTAGTATTGAGATTGAGTATTGAGTTTAGAGTTTTATTGTTAGTTTTCTAGAATTTAGAGATATTAAAATTTGTGACTTGAGATAAGCTTAAAATGACCAAGTAGAAGATAGCAAAACGCTATTCTCCTCCAGAGAATGGTCAACCAGCTACCAGAGTCTCCATACATGCCCTCCAGAAAATGAGAACATTGGTGAACTGCTGCAAATATATAAAGAACTATGTTACATGCAGAAAACTGTGTTCACTCTCAAACGTTTACATTAAGAAAATTGAATAAGTCAAGGAAAAGACTTCTGCTATAAATATGGAACAGACAATATATGATGATTCTACTTATGTGCACAATCATTTAAAGTTTAAGACAGGTAACCTGTTTCCAAGCATCTATAGAGTACTCTAAATTCTCCTAAAAGCTATAGCTACTCTCTTACCTGATTTTTTGTCTATCATCCTGGGTACATATTTTATAATTTAGATCCTTGACTTCTATAATAGCATGCCTAGATAATTTCTGACTGGGCTTGTCCTATCTTCCTGAATATAATATAATTAAAAGCTGCCGCCATATTTTGCGGATTACTAAAGACAGGGAGTTATTGTACCCTCCCCCTTTCTTTATACTTGTTTTGGCTTGCCAGCTCAAAAATTATCCAAATTTGTAATATGCCAATGGTTTACCTGAAATGCCGAATGCATATCATACTAATCCCAATGTTTCAATGTACTCATTCATTTTCAACTATTTATCATACTTATTTAGATATAAAATATACGCATTTGATATTCGCTTCGTTTTAATTATAAATGCAAGTGTATCCAGGTAACTGGGTGATGGGCATATTAATTAAAAAGCATGATAATATATAAACTGATTAGATCCATTTTTTTGACAATCATTCCCTTTGATTTCTTTAATTAGGTTTACCTGTTCAGGTTAAACCAAGTAATAATATTTATTTGAGAGCGTAAATAAAAGGTTCAAACTATTAAAATGTGGGCATTGGGAGATAGAGTCATTAGAATTTAAAGCGTAGTTTAAAAGTAAAGTCTATCATTTTGTGCGTACATTATATATGTGTTACTGTTTGGAGATGCAATGATTCCTCATAGAGCCTTGGATTTCTCAATGGATAAACACAGTTATTACTGTCTTCCTATCGTCTTCTGTAGAGTAGACAAAATTAAATGTTCTTGTGGGTATTTGATCTTTGTCACAAAGTCAGGGAGTATTCGTGGTGCTGTCCCATACACCTGATGATGCCTATGTGACCACCTTCAAATGGGCCCTTGGCAGATGCCAGCCCATTATTCTTAATTTTCTCAAACATGGTTCTGCAGTTTAAAAGTACTGGAACATAGTTCATCGCATTACATCTCTAAGAGTACCACCTATTTATTTTATATTTTGATTATTATACATTGCGATTATGACTCTGTCTTCTCATTGTTCTAAATTTATATTTTCATAAATATGATGCTTATATATCAGTTCAGTTATTTCTATAAATAAAATGTATTTTATTATTTTACTTTTGAATTGATATTGGTATGTCCATAACCGTGATTACCTCACATCACAGCTTGAAATTATAATTCTCATAGGCATAATATTATAATAAATTGTACTCATTTATACCCAGATGTTCAGGTAGTTAACTTATTATATGTCAAATAATTATCCATTGTAAAGCTGTAACTATTAACGGTGTCAAAAATGCATATTATATACCGATACCAAGAATCAAATACTATGTTTTATGTATATATTATTAATTAAATTTTAACTTTTTAATCATACATCTGCCATTATAATGTCTATTTGTTTGACACAGAGTATCTCATCTGATAAATGAAATATTAGATATATAAAATATAAATGTCATAATTTTATTACTCTTAAGAATTGGCTAACCTTAGAATAAGTTAAGAATAGTCACTTGTATCTCCCTGACCCTCCTGCCTAAAAGAGGAGTGTACTAATGTAGCATCAGATGCATTGTCACATAGTGTTGTGGAACCGACTAACCCAATTCAATCACAGTATTGCTGGTGGCTTATCCTACCTGTAATGTTGTTCTTCATATCTGGTGTTTGAATTCTGCAGCATGGTAATGAGACATACGAATCTGACCATTACAATAGGAAACTAATAAATTTATAATTCTGTGATTATTAATGACTTGTGTAGAGATACACTAGGAATATTTCTGTCTTTTGGGCTTAAATTCACTGATTTGCAGCTATCTAGTATTTGTTTGTCAGTTTTGGATATATTAATTTAAAAAATCTCTCCAGATGTCAGTATCATGCAAAGAAACTTTATTTTTTTTTTTGTGGATGTTGTCTTTTTGTGTGCAGAAAAAAGAGAAGATGTGGAAGTTATGCTGAGGACATGTGCAAGGGTGGGTAAGGAGATGGGGGTTAAATTTAGTGAAGAAAAATCAAATATAGTGTTGGTTAATACTGGAGAAAGAGAAGACGTTGAATTTTTATCGGGGGATATAAAGTTAAGTGTGGTAAATGGATATATTTATTTGGAAATTATTTTAAGTAATCAGAAAAATCACTTGGATGAATGGGAGAAAAAATTGGTAAATGAAGCAAAGAAAAGAAAGGGATTGATAAAAAAATTAACAGTGTTATCATATAATAAATACAGTTAGAATTGTATGGAAGGGAGTTGCAGTATCAGGTTAATATATCGTAATGATGTGTTAAGTGTTGTTAGTAAAGAGGTATTAGATTACTTAGAATAAGTGCAAAGGGAAGTAGGAAGACATTCATTAGATGTAGATGTGTTGACAGCAAAGAAGGCAATTCAAAGAGAAATGGGATGATCAAGTTTGTACATGAGAGATGCAAAAAGCAAAATGAAAATGTTTGGTAGGTTGCAGTTTATGAATAATAAAAAATAGCCAAAATAGTATTTAATTGGGTTACAAGTAAAGGGCAGGCAACAAAATGGGTGAGAAAGGTAATGTGGTATGCAGAGGATTTGGATAAAGAATTTATATCAGTATCCTTGTACAAAAGGTGGAATGATTGTGTTAGGAGGAGTGTTGAGTGCTATAGTGATAAGGTATGGGATAAAAGAATAGATGTATTAATAAAGAATAGGGTGTTGGAGAGATAGAGAACTAGTATGGAGAGGAAAAAGAGTTTAAATATATATATAAAAGTAAATGGAACTTTGGATGTGAGTTAATTTATGACAATAGCAAGGAAAGTAATTTACTGTTTAAGGCTTGAATGGGATCTTTAGCAACAACGGAATGTACACATAATTGGAAAAATATGGGTGATTTAGTCTGAAAATTGTGTAAGGAAGGTATAGAAAATATTAGGCATTTGTTAATTGAATGTAAATGCTTGAAAGCAGAAAAAGTACAAATAATGAAGTTATGGAAGAATAAATATGAACAAAATGATTATACAGAAAGTGGGTTATTGGTTTTTATGCTGGGTTTGGGAAAAGATAAAACAGATTTAGATATGAAAACCATGGAATTGACAAAGATTATGTTGGGGAAATGGGATGGAATAGATTATGGTAAAATTTAGGGGTGAAATGAAAAGGCAAGGTAAAGTGGCTAACAGGATTTTCTGGGCATAGTTTCTGAGAGATTCCTGACTTTGTTTAAGGAGAAGTCACAGTGCATCACATCACATACACATGGGGGAGGAAATAAAATATATTCCCCCCAGTAGATTATGTATTAGTACATAAAGAGGGAATGAAGAAAATTAAAGTGTTTGATAATGAAGAGAGAATATGTAATAGTAATCATAATTTCTTTATAATAGAAATGGTTAGTAATGTGATGGAAAATATAAATAAAAGTAGAAATGATAGTGAAAAATGTGAATGGATGATAAATGATAAGAATAAGTTAGAAGAGGATAAAATTAAAGTTGAAGAAACCATGGAAGAGTTGGTTGGGGTGGGTATAAGAACTGGTGTTGTGCAATAGAGAAAGTGGCAAATAGGGTTTTTAGTTGAGAATATTCAAAAGAATAAAAGTAATAAAAAAGTGAAAGTTAGTAAAAGTGTGAAATAGAGAAAAAAGCATGCTGAGAAAATAAGTGTGTTATTAAGAACAAAGAAAGGGAAAAGGATGATAATGTTAAATGGGAAAAATATGTAGAAAAAAAGAAGTTGGCTAAAATAGGTAATTATAGAGAAAGATGAAATTGAATAGTAAATTGTTGGAGGATATTAATAATAGTGGAAGAGATGGGAATAAAAATTTTGGGAAATACATTAAAAGAAGAAATGTAGGGGGTAGAGAGATAG
The DNA here is from genome assembly GCA_028023455.1 of Epiperipatus broadwayi. Taxonomy (NCBI): domain Eukaryota; kingdom Metazoa; phylum Onychophora; class Udeonychophora; order Euonychophora; family Peripatidae; genus Epiperipatus; species Epiperipatus broadwayi. Next base: position 132,080 of record JAQFVV010007064.1, on the reverse strand, counting down.
AGAGAGAATAGTATTACTAGATGATGAGGGAGTAGAAAGTAGCTCTAGAGAAGAATTAGTGATAATATTAAGTATATAATGGATATAGAAAAGATGTTAGATGTGAAAAACAGAGTGATAGCAAACATGAAAGCATGTAATAATAGGAATATTAGGTTTATAGAAAATGAACTGAATGAGACAGGGAATAAAGTGGAAAGGCAAGAGGGTTAGATGGATAAGCAGCAGAGATGGCAATGAATTTAGGGCATAGGGCAAAAATAAAATTATTATCAGGTTTTAATAAAATGGCACAGAAGAGTTTTTGTAGGTAATTGGAGTAATACAAGAGTAAGGCTACCATTTAAAGGAAGGGGTAAGGATCATAGAAAATTAAACAATTATAGACCATAGCAGTAATGCCATTTATATATAAAGTTTTCTCGTATATGGTGACTGGAAGAGTTGGAGAATGGATGGAAAAAAATAATATAGTGGGAGAAATGGAAGGTTTTCGATCGGATAGGCATGTAGGAGATAGTGTATTTGCAGTTACACAACTTATGGATAAGTTAAGTATACAGGTAAACAATTATATATGGTTTTTATAGATATAGAGAAGTTGTATGATAAGAGTAAATAAAAATAGGTTATGTGTAAGTTTAGTAAATTTTGGAATGGATGGAGCTTTAGTAGATATTAAGAAATTATATGAAAATAATTACTGTACATATCAATTAGGGAATATAGAATCAGTTAAAGTTAAAAATGGTGTGGGATTAATGCAAGGATGCTCTGTGTCATCTAGTTTTTATGGTATTTGAGATAAATAGAGCAGTAGAAAGATTAGAAAGAGGAATAGAGATACCATTAATAGGAAGGGAATATATACACTATCTGGTCTTTTATTTGCAAATGATGTCTTTTCATGCACAGAAAGAAGGGAAGATATGCAAGTTATGATGACATGTGCAAGAGTGGGTAAAGAGATGGGGGATTAAGTTTAGTGGAGAAATCAAAAGTAATGATTAATACTGGGGAAAGAGAAGACAGAATTTTTATTGGCGGATGTGGTGAATAGATATATCCATTGGCAATCATCTTAAGTAATCAGAGAAATTGCTTGCATGAATGGGAGAAAAATTAATAATTGAAACAAAGAAAAGAAAGGGATGGATAAAAAAATTAAGTATTTTCATATAATAAATATGATGTATCTAGAATAGTATGGAATAAAATGGCAGTAGCAGGGTTAACATATGGGGTCACAATGCATTGTGTTAATAAAGGTGTATTAGATTACATGGAAAAAATACAATGAGATGTAGGAAGACATGCATTAGATGCAGATGTGTGAATGGCAAGGAAAGCAATTCAAGGAGAAATGGGATTGTCAAGTTTTTATATGAGGGATGCAAAAAGCAAAATGAAAATGTTTGGTAGATTGCAGTTTATGAATAATAAAAGATAGCCAAAATAGTATTTAATTGGCTTATGAATAAAGGGCAGGTAACAAGATGGGTGAAAAAGGTAATGTGGTATGCAGGAGATTTGGATAAAGAATTTATGTCAATATACTGATACAAAAGATGGGCTGATTGTGTTAGGAGAATTGTTGAGTGTTATAGCAGTAAGAAATGAGATAGCAGACTAGATGCATTAATAAAGAATAGGGAGTTGGAGAGATGGATAACTCGTATAGAGAGTAAAAATAGTTTAAATATATATAGAAGTAAATGGAACATTAGGTGCGATTTAATTTATAATAATAGCAAGAAACATAGTTTACTATTTAAGACACGAACAGAATCTTTAGCCACAGGAGATTATACACATAAATGCAAAAATGTGGGTGATTTAGTCTGCAAGTTGTTTAAGGAAGACATAGAAAATATTAGGTATCTGTTAATGTAAATGCCTCTAAGCAGAAAGGATACAAGTAATAAAGTTGTGGAAGAATAAACATAAGAAAAGTCATTATACAGAAATTGGGTTATTGATTTTTATGCTGGGTTTGGGAAAAGATAAGGGGGATTTAGATAGGAAGACCATGGAGTTGACAAGAATTATGTTGGGGCAATGGGATGGAGCAGATTATGGGGAAATTTAGTGTGGGGAATGGAAAGGGAAGGTAAAGTGGCTAACAGGTTTTTCTGGGCATAGTTGCTGAGAGATTCCTGATTTCATTTAAGGAGAAGTCACAGTGAATTACATCACATACACATGGTGGGAGAAATAACATATTCCCCCAATAGATTATGTATTAGTTGAGAAACAGGGAATGAAGTAAGTTAGTGTTTGATAATGAAGAAAGAATATGTAATAGTGATCATAATTTCTTTATAATAGAAATGGTTGGTAATGTGATGGAAAATAGAAATAAAAGTAGAAATGATAGTGAAAAATGTGAATGGATGATAAATGATAAGAGTAAGTTAGAAGAATATAAAATAAAAGTTGAAGAGACCATGGCAGAGTTGGTTGGGATGAGTATAAGGACTGGTGTGGTGGAATAGAGAAAGTGGCAATTAGGGTTTTTAGGTGAGAATATTCAGAAGAATAAAAGTAATAAAAAAGTGCGAGTGAGTAAAAGTGTATAAGAAAGGGAAAAAAGCATGCAGAGAATATAAGTGTGCTATTAAGAACAAAGAAAGTGAAAAGGATGTTAATGTTAAAAGGAAAAGTACATAGAAAAAAAGAAGTTGGCTAAAATAGGTAATTATAGAGACAGAAATGAAATTGAATAGTAAATTGTTGGAGGATATTAATAATAGTGAAAAGTTGGGAGTAAAAAATTTGGGAAATAGATTAAAAGAAATGTAGGGAAGAGAGAGATAATATTACCAAAGATGAGGCAGTAGAGATTAGTTTTAGAAAAGAATTAAGAGATAATATTAAATAAGTATGTAATGGATATAGAAAAGATGTTAGATCTGAAGGACAGAGTGATAGCAAATATGAAAGTATGTAGTAATGGGAATATTAGGTTTACAGAAAATGAACTGAATGAAGCAGGGAATAAACTGAAAAGTGAAAAGGCAAGAGGGTTAGATGGATAAGCAACAGAGATGGCAATGAATTTAGGGCATAGGACAAAAGTAAAATTATTTTCATGTTTTAATAAGATGGCACAGAAGAGTTTTCCTTGTAGTTGGAGTAATACAAGAGTAAGGCTACTATTTAAAAGAAAGGATAAGGATCATAGAAAATTAAACAATTATAGACCATAGCAGTAATGCCAGTTATATATAAAGTTTTCTCATATATGGTGACTGGAAGAGTTGGAGAATGGATGGAAAAAAATAATATAGTGGGAGAAATGGAAGGAGGTTTTCAATCGGATAGGCATGTAGGAGATAGTGTATTTGCAGTTACACAAGTTATGGATATGAGTAGAAATACAGTTAGAATTATATATGATTTTTATAGATATAGAGAAGGCGTGTGATAGAGTAAGTAGAAATAGATTATGGGTAAGTTTAGTAAAGTTGGGACTGGATGGAGCTTTAGTAGATATTATTACGAAATTATATGCAAATAATTACTATACATATCAATTAGGGAATATAGAATTAGTTAAAGTTAAAAATGGAATGGGACTAAGGCAAGGATGATCTGTGTCACCTATTTTCTTTTAGTGGTATTTGAGAGAAATAGAGAGTGCAATAGAAAGATTAGGAAGAGGGTAAGAGATACCATTAATAGGTGGGGAGGGAATATATACATTATCTGGTCTTTTATTTGCAGATGATGTCTTTTTATGTGCAGAAAGAAGGGAAGATATGGAAGTTATGATGAGGATATGTGCAAGAGTGGGTAAAGAGATGGGGATTAAGTTTAGTGAAGAAATCAAAAGTAATGATTAATACTGGGGAAAGAGAAGACAAATAATTTTTATTGGGGATGTAGTGAATAGATATATCTATTTGGGAATCGTCTTAAATAATCAGAGAAATTGTTTGAATGAATGGTTGAAACAATTGATAAATGAATCAAAGAAAAGAAAGGGATTGATAAAGAAATTAAGGGTTTTCATATAATAAATATGATTGCGGTAGCAGGGTTAACATATTGTAACAATGCATTATGTGTTAAAAGGATATTAGATTATTTTGAAAAAATGCAAAGAGAAATTAGAAGACATGCATTAGATGCAAATGTATGGATATCAAAGGAAGCAATTCAAGAAGAAATGGAATGTTCAAGTTTTTATATGAGGAATGAAAAAAGAAAAATGCAAATGTTCGGTAGATTGCAGTTTATGGATAATAAAAGAGTAGCCATAATTGTATCTAATTGGGTTATGAATAAAAGGCAAATAACAAGATGGGTGAGGGGGGTATGCAGAAGATTTGGATAAAGAATTTATCAATATACTTGTACAAAAGGTGAGATGATTCTGTGTTAGGAGAATTGTTGAGTGTTATAGTGGTGAGGAATCATATAGAAGAATGGATGCATTAATAAAGAATAGGGAGTTGGAGAGATGGAGAACTAGTATGGAGAGTAAAAAGAGTTTAAATATATATAGAAGTAAATGGAATAATTAGGTGCGAGTTAATTTATGATAATAGCAAGGAAAGTAGTTGACTATTCAAGGCTTGAACAGAATCTTTAGCAACAGGAGATTATACATATAAATGGAAAAACATGGGTGATTTAGTTTGCAAGTTGTTTAATGAAGGCATAGAAAATATTAGGCATCTGTTATTTAAATGTAAATGCTGCAAAGCAGAAAGGATACAAATAATAAAGTTGTGGAAGAAAAGACATAAGAAAAATGATTATACAGAAATTGGGTTGTTGATTTTTATGCTGGGTTGGGGAAAAGATAAGGGGATGTTAGACATAAAGGCCATGGAATTGACAAAGATTATGTTGTGGAGAAGGAATGGAGCAGGATATGGGAAAACAGGGTGGGGAATGGAAAAGGAAGGTATAGTGGCTAACAGGTTTCTCTGGGCATTGTTGTTGAGAGATTCCTTATAAGGAGAAGTTACAGTGCATCACATACAAATGATCCAATATCACCATTGATGGTTGTTTATTCTCTGATTACTTATGAGAGTTTTTGAAGCACCTCATGTATTTATTTAGATTTCAAAAATGAAAGTATGCATTTTTTGTGTTTATATGTTGAGGATTATTTTTGCAAAATATTTGTGGAATTTTTTTTTTAAGAATATGTTAAAGTTTATTTGAAAATATTTATTTTAAAAAGAGAAGTCTAGAAAAGAGAATAGTGATAGAATAGCAGATTATGATTGGTTGAAAGGGAAACATTTTCAAAATGACCATGGCCGATATATTTGTCATTTAAAAAAAATTATAAGGGATTTCTTTTCAATTCAGTATGGCCTAGGCATTTAGATGGTCATCATCATCAACTAGTATTAGGGGCTATATGGTAATGTCTTAGGAGTCAGGCTGGTGCACTGACATGGGTTCCATATTCATTACACTGACTACTCTAGACATTTTTATCTTTAAGGTTTGAATAATAATTATCTCTTCTTTAGTACAGCATTAGCACACTGCCACTTATTTATACAGTTCTTGTGAGACTATCATTTGATGCCAGGGTCAGCTCTATTTCCTGTTTCTTTTATGAATATTGGATGATTAGCATCTCTTTCTTACATGTAGCCTTAATACAATGGCCTCCACAGCTTACAGCTAGCAAAAATCATTGGTCAGGTCTTCCTAGATCCATGATTAAATATTTCATCAGCATTAAGGATGAGCACATCAGACTAATAGGACCCTATACAGCAACCACAATATTTCACCACACTTGAGAAAACAGCCTCTTCTTTTCTCAGTTATATTATCATTTTTCATACATTATAATTATCTATGCTTTATGTCATATCTATATTTCCCCACAACACCTGGTAATCAGATTATATAGCACACTCATTACAATACAAATTTGAGTACTTTGTAACTATTGCATCAGACAACTCTGCCTTCATGGCTGATTGATTAGAACAATACATATATCTTTTTACACTTTACTATTTCCTCTCACTTATTTTAATATTTGATTTTTATCTTGGTTTTCACCCAGACCATCTAGTTGACTAAGGAGTTCCATTTACATCAATGTCCAGTTTTAACATAAAATGAACGTTTTCTCACTTTTCCCTTACAAAAGATTAAAAAGAAAAAAACAAAAATAAAATCAGATTTTCTCTACTGATACTGACATCTAACTGCATTATAACTTTTTGTTTAAAAAAACACGCACACACACACAAAGCAGGATGACTATTTCTAATACATTAGTAAAATTAACATTTGGTCAAACAATAATAGCTTGTTCTGCATTAACTTATTAATAGAGATAATATCTGATACACATAAAAAAATAAACATGTTGGACTATTGAGAATTATTTTTGATTATCCATTTTTTCTTATATATATATATATGTTCCAAGACATAAACAACTTAGCAGACACAAATTATAATATTTGCAATGGTTAAAAATAAAAGTGCAAAAAAATATAAAAACACCACTCCTATATATATAACATTATAAATCATATATAAATTTACAAATCATAGATTTTAATGTTTAATTTGTTCTTGTATGTAGGTAAAATATATGCATAGACCATCATCAGTTCATTTAATAGTACGTTTATACAATTCATACTAAATTTATTATTGTAATGGGGTTAGAATATAGTTTAAATTGATATACAGTAACACTCTCTATACCAATGATGCCTTGTAGCTTCAGCTATAGCCACCTTGTGCATGGCCAATCTAAGAGTGCCTGTCATAAAATATAAGAATACTGTATATACAGATATAATCAAAACAGTAATCTTTACAGAGTTTTAAAAATTAATCCTTTTATTTTATAAATACTAATAGGATTTGCTTTTTTTTTCTAAAAACTAATTTTTTTTTTCAATATATTCTTTTATGTCATAGGGAATTATATCACTACGAATTAATAAGGTATTGTACCAGTTGGTTTTCTGTGTTCACATAACAAGATCTAGCACCTAGGCAAAAGTACCTCGAATCCAATCATGCACAAGATACATAAGTCAGGAACACTCTTGAATTCTGCCCTATTTGCCTATTTTCCAGATCTAACAACTTATGAGCAACAATCTTGAAGATATCGATCTAATTTTATCTCTCTCCACCGGCATCGCATATCGGAGACACAAAAAGACTCTTAAGTTTAATTATGGAATAATTTAAAATGAACTATAATTTATAAGCACTTAAATATCGTGATGTTTCATATTAATTATATATTAGTGGAGATCAGCTAGTCAGTACGAGCAAAAATTATTAACTAAAATATTAATTTAAATAAAAGAAAACACAATGATTCGGAAATATATAATATATATATTTAAGATTTATTATTTTGACAAAACATAAGTAAATGCATTTCATTATTCATTAATCATTGGCCTCATAAATATTACATGACAGTGATCATAAAGAAATTATATTACATTTGGTTTATAAATTAAAAATCAGATTTAACACATGACGTTATTTATAATTGCGGCTATGCCAATAATATGTATGCTAATGATGAATACGAGAATTAGTGCTATTATGAAATATATCTTTGAGTTCCTATTCCACCCCCAGAGAAAAAAAATAGCATTTAACCAATTTGAAAGATAATTATTGTTTGAGAATGAAGCATTACATTTATACAAAAATATATTTATTAATATTCAAATTATAGAATGGCATACGAGTGTGGGAGAGCTAATGAAATATATTTATAATAATGTCGTTGCAAAGATGTGCAATTTAAATAGTGGAAATAGATTTGTTTAGCAAAATCACTACATTACGACTTATGGACATTCATGGGTATTATCTAGAAATATGAGAGAATGGCAGTACTGCAGAGCAGCAGATTTATGTGATCAAGTCACAGATCCTAGCATGCGCTTCATAGACTTCATTTGATGAGAAATACCGATATAACTCTGCAGACATTGGCAGGATCAGTTTATAAATGAAGAGCAGTCGGCTACGCATTTATTGGGTTGTTTTTTCCAGAGTGATCCCCATATAAAGCACACACATACAACCAAATAAGTCCCCAGGGGGTTGAAAGCCTGGTTCTTGGACTTTTGAGAGAAATCATGGGGTTCGACTTTTGTGATACTTCCGGATAAGAGAAGCACGTATATAATATAAGAATGAGTGTGCCTATATGCATGCAACGCTTGGGATAAAAATGTAGCTTTAAAGACTATTTAATTATTTATTGCCCATACATTATACATTATCCTGCTTAATGGTATGATCTAATTGCCAAACAAGCATGGATGATTTAAATTAATTACATTATATAATTTTTAAGATATAAAGATTGCCCTTTCCCTTTACTTTAAATTATTTATAACTTACCACACCATTTAATAAGTACAAATTTCGGTTAATAAATGCCATTATCAAGGTAATTAAGTTTATACAAAAATAAATGGGGTGGTGGTCATAACTGGGATAATAACTAGATTTTGCATATATAAAATACATTTACATTTAATATCTGAATATTGACTCGTAAATCGAAAGATTTCATGAATGTTAATGTTTAATAGAAATAGTGGACTTAATCAGTGAAGAATTTATTAGCTTCATGCTCCCAAATCAAAACGCTTTAGATTTGCCTATATAATTAAGAAAAATAGGTTAGAGATAAGAGGGTCCCTCTTATCTTTATAAAGTCGAATCTTGTGTTATGATTTGTAGAGGTCTCTCTTGCTAAAATTAAGCACTCAATGTGCATGTACTAAAGTTTTAGCTTTATATAAGTATTACGTGCTGACATCGCGCTTAATAAAAATTAATATTTACAACTTTAAATTGATTCAAAATATTTCTAAATTTAATATCTGAATATTGACTCATTGTAAATCGAAAGATTTCATGAATGTTAATGTTTAATAGAAATAATGGACTTAATCAGTGAAGAATTTATTAGTTTCATGCTCCCAAATCAAAACGCTTTAGATTTGCCTATATAATTAAGAAAAATAGGTTAGAGATAAGAGGGTCCCTCTTATCTTTATAATGTCGAATCTTGTGTTATGATTTGTAGAGGTCTCTCTTGCTAAAATTAAGCACTCAATGCGCATGTACTAAAGTTTTAGCTTTATATAACTATTACATGCTGACATCGCGCTTAATAAGAATTAATATTTACAACTTTAAATTGATTCAAAATATTTCTAAATTTAATATCTGAATATTGACTCGTTGTAAATTGAAAGATTTCATGAATGTTATTGTTTAATAGAAATAGTGGACTTAATCAGTGAAGAATTTATTAGCTTCATGCTCCCAAATCAAAACGCTTTAGATTTGCCTATATAATTAAGAAAAATAGGTTAGAGATAAGAGGGTCCCTCTTATCTTTATAAAGTCGAATCTTGTGTTATGATTTGTAGAGGTCTCTCTTGCTAAAATTAAGCACTCAATGCGCCTGTACTAAAGTTTTAGCTTTATATAAGTATTTAGAACTAGCAAATATTTTTAGAAAGCAGATGTTGATCTGTTTTCCTACAACAATTTTATAAGATAATAACTTTGTTTTGCCAAACTCGTGAGCATCTGCATAAGTTGAATAAGACTTGTTTTAATTAAGCTACATTCTTAATTACCCAGTAAGTGATGGGTATAGAAAGTAGAAAGAAATTACATGCTAAACGAGTTTGAAATATTGGCATTTTAAAACACAAATGCATAAAATATACTAATGAAATAAAAGATTATTGCCGCATGGAAATAAAAAGAAAACATATTGAATAGAGCCTCAATGATAGAATAGGTTAAGTTATATAGAGTTATACTAAATAAAATTACATACGATATAAACATTTAAATAAGATATCAGAGTAGAGCATAAGGATTATTGATATTATAGAGAAGGCTAAACTTAACAGTCATAGAGTGGCTAGAGTTCTTTTACCTTGTCACTTGATACTGGTAATGTTCATTGGCATTAATACACTGCATCTAAGTCTGGAATCATGCACAACAGATAGCATTTTATTTATCTAATCGGTAAACATTTGAAAGTTCATAGGTATTGGATCCGGAGCTTTTATTATGGGAACGAGCATGTTGGAACAGAGGAGGTGAAATTTTCCTTACTCACTGCACATTGAATTGTAAAACTAGCATGGATTAGATTTACCATCATTAATTTTATGGTTGTCTCCTCTTTTTTGGATTCAAATCCAGCAGTATTTATACTCTTTTCTTGATGATGTAGTAGAGCACTTAGCTGCTGGACCTAAGGGAATTTGAGCACTTTAGCAAAGCTGAAATCTGCTGACCGGATATCTTTTGTTTAGTAAGTTTTTAGAAACAATGCAATCCTGTTACAAGTTTCTTGAATGATTGTTTTAAATAAGTCTTATAATTTTAAAACAATCTGAAGTAGATAAAATTTACACTAATGGATTTTTTTACTTTACTGTTACAAATTGTAACTTTTTAATTCTAACTAATGGGCTTTTCTGGGTAATTGTTTTTAGTTGTATTTGAGAAACTTCTTAAAAGAATTGCATCATTTTCTAACCACTAATATTAAATATATAAATAATAACTTTCATATATGAATTTTAATATACATTAATAATATGGCTATTTATACAATTTATTATCAATCTCCCCACACTGAAAAAATATATATCCATTACGCACACATACACATTAGAATAGCATTAAATATTAATTTATTAAATTGTTTGCCTTAAGATATCTATATATCTACACCAGTTACATTTATATAGTTAAGGAGAAAATATGTATTAATAAACATGTACACGCATGTAAGGATGGGGTTTAAACATGGTTTGGTGGTAGGAGATTGGAAGTGGGTTGTGAAGCTAGATCTGAGCATCAGATTGTCTGCTTCAGTATGCACTATGTAATTTAGGTATACCGGTAAAAAAAATTATTTGAGAGGTGAAGTTTCTAGATTTGATCTGTCACCTTGGTGCTCAAAAGTGAGATGACTTTCCAAACTGTAACTATTTAGTTATTTTATATTTAGAACAGCATATATATTTTATTATATATATGAATATTCTATGCATGACGATGAATTGAGATAATGGGACAAAAATACTCTGACCAAATGCAATTCTTTTCAGTATCCTAATTTATTCTAGTATCTCAATTTTAATTTACATTATCAATTTTAATGCAAAACAACTTTTATGCAGATTTATATTATATATCTTGCAAGCACTAATGAATTTGTCTAAGTTATTAAAATTAACATCACATGATCACCATTTCTTATGCTTGCTTATAAATGTTATTAAAACAGGCAAAACTCTCTATACAGTAGTGCCACTCAGTGCAAGCCAAAGTTATCAATGGATGCCGAGGACTTGTGCATAAATTCCCCATCTTGAGCCTACTCATCCAAAACTTCCAGACAGTTTCTGGCTTGTGGCCTTCGTCAGTGAGGAGCCTTGGATCTGAGGACACTGCATAAGCCTTCTGGCATCCATTCATTACTCTGGCTTGTGCTGAGTGACAATTTTGTATGGAGAGTTTTGCCTGTTTTAATAACTGTTATTAAAATTAATGATGTTCCTCTAAAGGTGAATTATTAATAATACAAATAAATATCAAAGTAAAAAAACAGCAAAGTTAAATTTTAACTTGTTACAATAAGAGCTATCATTTATAACATTTGGTAAGCCTAAATCTTACTAAAATAATAGAAATGGGGATATAGCTTGTAGGATACCTAGGTATGCTTTTGAAACAGTCCCATTTTGCTATATGGAATATTTAATCTTATTTCATAGTTATTCATCTATTGAGCCCATTGCTCTGCCAATCTTTTTTGTATCTATTTCTATTGTTATTACTTTCCTGATAACAATGTGTCATTTAGCAATAAGAGATGTATTAATATGTTGTTTATCTTGTTTAATTAGTGACAACTGTTTAAGATCAGTAAACAATTTTGTTTTAAAAGAAGACAATTATTTAATTTACATTAATTAGATTGTAGTTTGGTACAACACTGATATATTATAAATGACTGCTGTAAATAAATTATTTTAATTTTTGTTAACTTTTTTTTAAATTTCTTACAAGGACTCATTCAGCACATCCATACATCAGTAGGGTAAATTACTTTAAAAGGCAATTAAACCAAAAGGAAAATATGGCTACTCCAAAACATTAGCTGGCATAAATTTTTAACTGAGCATTCGATTTTAAATACCTTAATAAAAAGTACTGACCTATTGTTTTCCTGCAGGTTTGTGATGATGTTATTTTAGATGTGATATGTTGGACTATTTTCATTATCTACTATTAAATGTTGAATATTTAGAAAAATTTAAACTTTCCAAATACAAACAACTGTTAGTAATATCACACAAAGATTAACCTGGGTTTTTTTGATATGCTATTACTAACTAAAGTTTCTATTCCAAAATGTTTAAATTTTACCAGACATTCAACATTTACTGATAGATGATAAAAATAATCCAACATATTATCACAAATCAATGATTTACGATTATTATACCAGTGACTGTAAAAAAGCATCAAGTGTTGGTGGCTGAGCAGTTGTGCCAGGTTCCCTTCCTGGCCGATGTTTTGATAATTGAAAAAAAAAATACAAATGTTTATTTTTAAAGAAATAATTGATTGATCAACATTTTTTTAAAGTAATTACTTGATTTGATAGGATTACTAAAATAAATAAATAAAATACTCGAATGGCTTTGTTGTTCAGGAGATGGTAAAAAGTTCGAGCGCTGGAAGTACTGAACCTGGAACGAACCGAGGTTGTCACACTCTAGTCTGACACTGTATATGGTACACAAATAAACAGAGAAATAGCATTCCTTACTATTTAAACTAAAGAGGTCTCAAAATTAGTTGCTCTTGGGCAGTTCAAGTGTTTAATCAATCATAGCATACAATATATAAAGGCATCAACACACCTGTTTTCCTATAGATACATATAAATAGATTAATTAATAAAAAGTGTGATATTTGTAATTAGATTACAAATATTAAATAATAACTGTTTACTAATTATAATAAGAACATGATTCATACATTAATAATAATAAATAACGCTTAGTTAATAATTATTAAAAATAATTATTTATTATTTTTAAATATAACGTAAAGTAATTTTGAGAATTATTTTTTATTCTCAAAACAACGAATGGAAAAATTATTATTATTTATTTTAAAAATATTTTCTTAAATGTAATATATATTTTTTTAAAGAAATATTTATTGGAATCCAGATTCTGCAGATTACATTAGATTATAGCTCTATTCATTTACATTTTTATTTGTTTACATTGATTGAATTCAACTTGAATTTACATCTCTTTTATCTTGCATAATTTTAAGTTACATCTTGGTCTTTGGTTACACCGTGTCAAATCAAGCAGCTATTTTTCATTTGGTAGTAGGCTTTACCTGCTTTCTATTATCTTTGTTCTTTCCTCTTTTCCTTATTCTTCCTGTCATCCTTTTTTCTACCTTCATACCTTCTTCTTTCTAGTCTCTTCTAGTTTCAGTTGACAAATCATTTTATAACTTAGATGCCAGTTTAAAAGGTTTAACTGTCAGCTCATCCAAAGTGATCTGCTCCCATGTGTCTGCAAACAGTCTGTAGGATGTTATAAGATGGTCTCGGGTTTTCAGACTGCAAAGGTGTTTCTTGAAGACTTGCCATAGGTTTGCCAAGTTGTCTTAAAAAACACTATGATACCTGGTCCGCAACTTTGCAAAAAGAATCATGATAGCTATTCGGATTATAGCAAATTCCCCAGTTCTCAGTGCCCTACTGATGTCCAGTATCTGAGAGCATCCTGACCTAATACTAGATCTCAATCTCATCTCCATGTCTCTGAGTTTTGAGCAACAGGAGATAAGATAATCAATATCCTCCTCCTCCTGGTTGCATAATGGGCAATTGAGAGAAATGCTCTTAAATCCCCTATGATCCACCAAGAATTGATTTGATGGAAGAGCATTCAGATTGAATTTGACAATGAAATTTACTAGCCTGATGTCCAATGACCAATATTTGGATTTTTTATCAATGATTTTATTGTTGATTCTAGTTTGGCTGGGTTACTCTGCTGACTGGTATGCATAAGTTTGTATGCATCCCAGTACTTAATCTTTCTATCAAAAAGATCTTCTTTGACAGATATGAGCCCCACCACATGATTTTCCATTTCTGCTAACCACCTGTTCTTGTTAGGCAGTGAGGTGTTGGAGGGTTCAACTGAAGGGGAATGTTGATTCCTACCTTCTAGATCTTTAGTTACCTCTAGAATAGCTATCGTTCTTTGCATGAATAGCACCTGAATGTCATGCTGACCAAGACCATTTAAGTCCTTGGGTTTTTTCATTCTGTTGAGGTTTATACAAACAATTTACCAGGTGATGATTTCCATAACACTTTTGTACACTGTGACTCTATTTTATTTTAGGTCTTGGTCGGACTTATAAATGGTAGATAATATGCAATTCTAGGGAAGACCAGCATATTCAAGAGTCACCTCACCTGGAAGTGACAGGATAAGGTGCTGGCCACCTTGCTAGTTATCACTTTTATTTGAAAGATTAACATCATGCAAGATAAGGATGAAATTAATAGCAATCCATTGCATGAACTAAATGTGGATTCCAAATATAAACTATTTCAGGAAAATATAGTAAATAATGCTATCAAATCTATCATGGGACAAGTAGAAAATTTGCTAAGGAATAATTACCAATCAATTTGTGACAGTATAAATATGAGTATTCCGAAGAAAAGAGTGCATGTGAAGAATGATTCTACTGAAACTTTATATCAAACTATGTTGTCTGCAACATCTGAATCGACTTCAGACAGTAATTTTGAGACTGAAGAACCCCCTTTAATGGGAAATAATGTAGAACATTGTAACTTAGATTTTCAAGCAATGTATCATAATAAATTTAAAATAAAGATTGAAAACAGCACAGTCTATATTTGTGATCACAGCAAGTGTTTGATGAATGGGTGTATAACAAGTGTTCCTCAAACTGGGGTGAAAAATTACAATTTTTAATAACTTTTAAAAATATGATTATTTTTACTTAAACAATTGTCTTGATTGAACTTTTTTATTTATGTATAAAAATTGAAAATTTTTTAATTTTTCTTTTAATTAAAGATATTCTAATTATATGGATTGTAAATTTTGCTTTCACTTGAATAAAACTTTTTCTATTCACAATGTCATCTCTCTTTTTATTAGTAGTTCTATATTTTTTTTTATTGCAGAAATAAGTTTAATTCCAATACCAATATGTTTTTTTTACATTCTGATACTTTTATTTGTTTCTATTATTTTTCTTACTAATTCACAATTATAGTTTCTTGCATTATTATCATATTTTACATCATTTACAAAATTCTAGCTGTATTCAATTGTTAATTGATTTTTTTATAAATTTTTATATTTCTTCCTTACTTATAACTATTAAATAACTGTGTGGTTTATATGTGTAATAATCAGATATTTTACGGTAATATCTTTAAAACTCCAATATATTTATTTATTTTATTTATTTCTATACTTAGTGCTTTCAAAGGAACAATGCCTTCATTTTCAAAGCTATAGATAGATAGTTCTCATACCGATGTACAATTATTTATTTTATTTGATTAAACAGATGCAAAATTATTCCAATCAGGTCTGCCATTTCTTTGAGATTGGGTAAAATGTGTCTCTTTTATTCAATGAGTCAGCATACAATGTCTTGTCTCAGTTCAAAATTTATTGGGTAAATTGCTACTTCTTTGTACCAACTATGTTGCAATCTTTAATAGTGCATCAGTTATTTTCCTCTTAAATTTATTCAAATCTGAACTATCTTTAAATCTGTTAATATTTAAAAACAATTTGGAAGTTCTAATTAAAATGTATTAGAATGTTTCTGAAAGTTAAGAAAGCAATTTTGAACACTTTTCCTTATGTCTTTTTAGTAATAGCATGTATCTTACATCTCACTAATTGATGATTATTACCTGTATTGAATTTATTAAGATTTTGCAATCTTAAAAGACATACATTTTGTTAGTCAAAGTGTAATCCATATCTGCTGTATCTTCATCTAAATGCTTCCATGTACATTTTCTCAAATGAAGAATTCATGATATATAGTTTTTCTTTTTGGCTAACAGGACAGGTTTCTATTGCCTCTCATTTCTGTCACCCTAACAAAATTCACCTACAGCACCTTCATCTTTCAATCGTTACTAATTCTAGCATTAAATTCTCAAGTGATAATTTTAAGACATTGTTTGATTAGATCAAAAGACTTTTGTATACCCATTTAAAATCCTCTACTTCATCACAATAAGATCTTGTTGGGACATAAACCTAAACTATGGACAGCTTGCATTAAACTGAATAACTAATCTTCCACTGTCTGATACACCATTAATCTCTATACTTTTTTCTTTCACTTTTTTATCATAAAGCCTTCTCCACTTGTGTTTCAAATATTTATCCTTTGTAGTATAGTACATGTTCATTTTTAAATGATAATCATTTTAAAATTGTCTCTTCATCTTCTTTCCTAATTTCACAAAATCTAACAATACTTCAGGTAAAATTAAACAATTCTTCTAATATGTGGAATTTTCCTTCACTTGAAAATGATCTACAGTTGTAGGTACCTATATAAAAAGTTATTACAAATGGCAGCCTAGGTCTGCAATCAAAGGATTTTCAGCACCCTCTGCCTTCAGCCACCAACTACTGCATTGTCTGAAGACTTTACACCCTTCTGGTAATAATGGCTGTAATTTAATTCATTATGATTGTTAATACATATTTAAAAAAAATTCACACATAAAAAAGATATATAAGTACTATTAGGCAACTGTGAAGAAAGACTATCATGTGTCTTGATCTTAAACACAAAGGCAAAAGACTGATAAGCTCATCACATTGGTTCAAGTGTGCCGTTGAGAAACTCATTCATGTTATATACTCTATAAATAATCATACAGTAATCATACCTGCAATAATAAGGTAATAAATATGAAGTTACTATAGAGAATTTGCAAAAGAGGAAGCAAAGAGTCTCTTTTCTGTTAACAAAATACTCCTTGCTGCATCCATATATATATATATATATATATATATATATATATATATATATATATATATATATATATATATATATATATATATATATATATATATATATTGAATTAAATATTTTCATGAATTGTTATTATAATAAAGAATAAAAATGAGGAAGTAATATCCATGTAACATTAATGGTTAAAGGTGACCTCTGTTTACGTGGATATTATTTTTTCATTTCTATTCTTTATTGTATATATTATTTCCAAAAACTTCTGCATAATAAAAATATAATTAAATAGCTGTACAATAACAAGTATTTTTCTCAAAGCTTCTTCTTTCTCGAATCATAATGTGGGTGGTGAGATTTAAAATCTTTTTTTCCTTCTCATTCTCAAATTCTAGTGGTTGAGAAGTTTTAATCCTCAAATAACTTTTTCCAAATATTGTTAATTTTCTTTATTTCACGCTTTTAATTTATGCTCTTGGGTCTTTTAAAAATCTCTATAGCTTTCCTTAGCAATCTAGTCATATTGTTTAATTTTTGCCAGAATATATGTTTTATTAAAGTTGACATCATGGTTAGTTAATTTAATGTGTTAATAAATAAATGGCTAATGAATGAATTTTTCATTAACTGCTGAAATGTGTACTTCCTTCCTTATGTTTATTCTACAATCAATCTGTCCAATGTATAAATGTAATAAACTCCACATGGAATTTCATATACACCATGACATTCCAAAGAAATTTTTCTTTAGGTGTGGAAATGAATCATTAATTTTTGATTCTAATTTCATTAATTAAATCCTTTTTTAGGTGTTATAAATTTTTAAGGCCTAGCAGGTAGTAACAGTCTTCTGATTTAATGGTAAAGTCTTTTGTTGCAAACAAATTCAATAAGTAAACTAGATTTTACTTTTACCCAAATGCAGGTATGGTCACTAATTGATTTCTTATTTACAACAAAATTCTCATTTTTAATTATAACCCAATGACTTTTATTTTAAACTTGACATAAATAACTTTTAACATATTTTCTTTCCCTACCTTGTTTGTTTGTTTTTTTAAAAAATTGGACAAATTTAAAACTAAAACTTTAGTTTCAGTTATCCCTATAAAACGTTAAATCAGAAAACTGTAAGCATATTTTAAAGAAAACATTTTATATTCTATCTTTTTATTTAATCTTAAAATATATATAGAAATCATGATGCCATTATTCCATGGTTTATATCCAACCACATACGAATATAATAGCAAATATAATTAAGTATTGACTGAGAAATGAACAAAGTATTTTGTGACAATTATAAGGATTTGTATGCTATAGTTTTATCAACCTATCTAATTATAGCATACTTTCATATGTAAATGGATGATGCCATTCAGGTGGCTATGATAGCAAATTTGACCGCTCGACTTTTATATAACATTTTGACATTTAAAATAGGTTTGAAACTAGCTCAGACAGGCAGATCATTAGGTAAATGGTGAAACAGAAAATGGGCTGGGAGCTTTCCATTTAAATATGTATATATAATTCTACTTTATTCTGTTTCCTGACTCATTGCAGATTTGTAACATAAATAGAGAAAAACAAATAATGTATACCTTAATAACATATCCAAAACAAATATAAAATATTAATAAACATGAAGAATATAAAAAAATATTATTATTATGCTTCACTTTATTCCCATAGTCCGTAATTTGAATTCCATCACTATGGGCTGACTGACAAGGGAAAAAGTTATCTTCAGCTGGCAAGCTATTTTAGAAAGCAACACATCCATATTCTTTATATTTTATCATGGTAAACTAAATAAAGCATTTAAGAGTTCCTGGAAAATAAAACTATGATACAATAATGATCATAAATATTCTTCAGAGTTTCAGATCCATTTTCATTTTTGTAAAACAAAGCTGTAGCTTGAATAATATCTCCAATTGAAATAGCAAAAGAAAATTTTTTTTCAAAAGAATTGTTGTTAATTTTTCCATCCATGGAAACATACTGGAATAACTATGAATGATTCCTGCATTTTAAAGTATTTTAAAATTTTGTTATTAATATTTTAAACTAGTGTTAACTCCAGCATTCCACAATAGTAATTATAAAAGTTGCTATCTACTTTTAAAAATGAAAATTCATGCATTACATAATATGTAAAATTTAATATTCTCCAAAGTAGATTTTCTTTTAATTTAAATTCAGAAAGTTTTGTGTTAACAACTTTTAATTTGGTCCCTAATTTATTTGATAATAAAGAAAAAAATATTTCATATTTATTTTATAAACTAATGCACAAAATATTTTTCTTTTCTTTCTTCTTGCCCTTCCAAACAGATCATTGTTAATTTTTAAATATACATAATGACTATAATAATTAAAATTGTAGTAATATTTAGAGTAAATTTTTATGCTTACAATCTCTTGTCCAGTTTTAAATCTGAAGTCCTTTGTCCAAACCAGTTTTTTTCAAAATGGTTTTCTTTTTTTTCAAAGTGAAATTCTGCCAATTGTCAGTTGATAAATCAGTAGGTCAATGCATGTAAGAAAGAGGAATACGCTAATCCATATTCATGGGTGAAAATACAATTATTTATCCTTTAAATTCAGTTCAAATTCAATCCCAATGTTATTTATTATAAGCTTCTTATTGGACTTAACTTTTAATATCTCAGATGTTGTTATTTCTTCTGGTCTTTTAAAAGAGCCCCTCTCTACCAATTCTGCTAAGTGGTTTATATCTTTATCCAAAGGAATTGGGAAAAAAATAATAAACCAATTAAAACATAGTATGTGCATATAATTAAGATGTCTCCATCTAT
Source organism: Epiperipatus broadwayi (assembly GCA_028023455.1). Classification (NCBI taxonomy): domain Eukaryota; kingdom Metazoa; phylum Onychophora; class Udeonychophora; order Euonychophora; family Peripatidae; genus Epiperipatus; species Epiperipatus broadwayi. Next base: position 112,125 of record JAQFVV010007064.1, on the reverse strand, counting down.
ATTTTTTAGTAATAACTAAACAAGCTGTTCAAAATTATTTTTAAATCAACAAAAATATGCCTAGGAATTAATTATAAAGATTAATTTAGGACAGTTGTAAACATTAATTCTTATTTAGCACAGAATCAACACATAAATATGTATATGGTTTTAACCTTAACACTATGTGCCTTGACTGTTTAATTTAACCACAAGAGGGACTTCTTAATACAAGATTATGACTTTATAAAGATAAGAGTGGCCATCTTATCTTCAATCTACCTTCTAATTATATAGACAAATCTAAAGAATTTTGATTTGAGAGTGTGAAGCTAGTAAGTTCTTCAACAATTAAGTCCACCACGTTATTCAGAAATCAACATCCATGAAATCTTTCAATTGACAGCAAGTTAATATTTAGAACTTAAAATTAGTAATATTTCAAATCAATTTAAAGTTGTAAACATTAATTCTTATTAAGCACAAAGTCAACACATAAATATGATAAGGCTCTAATCTTAACACTATGTACCTTGAGTTAGAAAGTAGGTTGAGGACAAGATGGCCGCTCTTATTCTTACAAAGTTGTAATCTTGTGTTAAGATTTGTAGTGGTCCCTCTCATGGTAAAATTAAGAACTCAAGGTGCATAGTGTTAAGGTTAAACCTTATACATATTTATGTGTTGACTCTGTGCTTATTAATAATTAATGTCTACAACTTTAAATTGATTTGAAATATTACTAATTATAAGATCTATATATTAACTCACTGTCAATCGAAAGATTTCATGGATGATGATTTTTAAATGAGGTGGTGGACTTAATTAGAGATGAACTTACTAACTTTATACTCTCAAATCAAAATGTTGTAGATTTGCCTATATAATTAGAAAGTAGGTTGAAGATAAGATGGCTGCTCTTATCTTTATAAAGTCATAATCTTGTGTCAAGATTTGTAGAGGTCTCTCTCATGGTAAAATTAAGCACTCAAGGCACATAGTGTTAAGGTTAAAGCCTTATATGTATTTAGGATAGTTATAATTTAAAAACTTTTTGATTATAATTTAATAATAACAAATATCAAATGTCTCTATAGTTATAAATTAATAATAACGCTAATAAATTATTTTTTTAATATTTAAAATTATTCTAATTGACAGACTGCATATGAAATCTCATACACATCCTCCAGAAGGCTTATAATATCTTGAATAGTCTGAGTCTTTATCACTCTCAGGAGATTTATTGATAATATTTATCACATTTTATAAAATTTGGTAATCACAATAACATACCACTAATATATTACACTGATTTAATATATTTCAATTATTGTCAATTAAAATTTACAACTTTACACATTTGATCACATAAAGAAGGCTTGACAAACACTGAATCAACCATAAGGTTACAATATATATATATTATTTAAAAGAGTTCAAAATACAAAATGAAATTTTAAATATAACGATAATTTAACAGCTTCTGTCTTTTACGACCATAATAAATCATGTATATATGGTTCTGATTTCAATTATAACAATGTAAAAATAATGGAAACTGAAAGAAATAATAATAAAAGGAAAATTAAAAAGGCGATGTTAATATGTAAATACAAAAAAGATCTCGTTAATAGGCAAGCAGCAAACATTTAGATCACAGAATTATGGGAAAGTTGACATGGAATTATGGGAAAGTGGACATTTTAAAAGTGATAGTTGACAAAGCTACAAGATAGTTGAAAGCACTCCTAAGTGACGGATATACATATATTTTTTATAAGCTTTTTAAATACTGTATTTTTAAATATTTATTTATAAATTTGCACATATTATTTTGAAGAAATACAGACATCGATTTATAATATTATTATATATATATATATATTGTGATAGCATGAGGTGATCACATATATTTAATATAATATATATATTCAGTTAGGTCAAATATTAAAGAAAGGTTAGTAAAAAAAAAAAAAAAAAGATTTTAGATAAGATGACAGCCGAGTTAGATAAGAATTAGTGGTTGTAGAAGAATTTAGTATAACATTTAAAGATCATTATCAGCTAGCAAATGGGAGTGACAGAATGAATGAGAGTTATCAAATAAAATAAATGTCGAATTTTGTTGTACTAAAACATTTTTCTAAGAAGGAAAAAGAGATGAAACTCTTACGGTAAAAATCATGGAAATAATTACTGAGAAATTCATAGAGTGATGGTTAAGGGAAATAAATAAATAAAACAAATGTAATAAGTTTAATTAGAGAAAGAATAAATGTAACAAATGAAAGGGAGAGTAATTAAATTATTTTAAGATCAAAGATGGCCGTAGGTGTGAAAACGTGATCCACAAGACAAAGGAAGGAGGGGAGTTTTTTTTTTTTACTAAAGAAAGAGTAGAGCGGTGTAAGAAAAAGAAGTGATCCCAGTTTCTCAAAAAAGGGAAACCATTTTTTTTTCTAGCGAACTTTAACTGCCACCCAGGCTATAGTCCAAGAAATGATGATCGAGTAGAAGGAATACTTTCGAGTGCCGGTTCGAAACGCTGCTCCATACCCAAGCCCGTAACACCAACGAAATGAAGATAATCACCTGCTCACCTGCTTATGTCTCCGTGCCATTTGGAAACGGTTACGAGGAAACTATCCGGAGTTGGACCGCTCTACAAAAGAAGTGGGACGCCCACAACGCGGTTCGAAGAAGTGACTGAATAAATTGCCAGGACCGTTTACCTAGGTAATCGTATATTAGCATGCTAATTTATTAACTCCTAGCTTAATCATAAGTCCAAGAGAATCAAGAATGCGAATTATCCCTTTAGATAACTCTGATACATATAAACTTTAATTGAACGAACATTTATAAGAAACTTATTTACACCCATTTCATACTAACACTCTATACACGTATTTATTGTTATTGATATGTCTCAAAATTATAGAAATTATGTTTTATGTTAGACAACAAATAAACTTCGTTTTAAGATTTGCATTACTGTAATTACTTGCTATGTCAACCATTTTATATTTTTTTATATCAAGAAGAACAATCGGTTGGGAAATATAGTTTGATTTGATATTTTATTAGGTCAAACTCAACCGATAAGGTAGTAATTGAATATAATATATTCTTACTAATCCGTTCTATATACATATTTTGTGTAGCTGGTGGCATCCGTCAGATTATGCTTGATAGCACACCAACCTAGAACAGCCATATAGACAGAACGGAGGCATGCCGGTTACATAAATTTGGGGGCCAGTCCGAAGATTTTGAACGTAACCGAAGCCAGAATTCACATAAAGTGAAAGGCAAATCTCAAAATGTATTTTTAATGATTATTATATCAGAGACGACAATGAGTTGACGTGGCAAGTAAAAAAAAAAAAAAAAGAGAAAAATGTGTATAACAGAGTTCGAACGATTTTGAAATAGAGCGAATGGGAAAATGAAATAGTTATATTCGGGTAGAAATGATACGGGGGTATTTGGTATTAGAGAATAGAGGTTGCGAGTGAAAATCAGTTTGGGAATTTTTTTTAAAAAAGGAAAAAGAAAAGAAAAAGGGGAGGGTTATTCTTAGAAAGAATAACAAATTCAGTTATAATATGAAATAAATTTCACATGGATAAGTTTGCCACTAATTTCATAGCGATTAGATATTGATAAGACATTTTGAATTTTGAATTGCGAGATACACGATTGTTGACAAGAACTAGCTGGTTCTAACTTGTTTTGTAACAGTGAAAACGTATTTAAAGCCTATTGTTAGATTTTTTTTTGTAAAAAAAAAAAAAAAAACTACAAGGTAGACGATCTAAGTTCGTCAGTGAAATAGAGAAAGGTTGTTAATTTATTTCCGTTTAGTGCAAAAGAAAAAAGAAAAAGAGAAAAAAAAAAGAGGGGCGAAAGACAGAGGTAAAGGAGATCGCGGCATTGTTTACTCCGAGATTTTTTTTAACGCAATCTAAAGAAACGTGGAGTCATACGGAATAATTATGATATCATGTGATTGACTAGCTGTGATGGAAATACTTAATAGGAGTAATCATTAAACTTTCAAAACTTACTTAGCTAGTAATTTGAAATTTCTCACACGCACATTGGTACTTTGCGGTCGTTATATAACCGTATGGAGAGTATAAGATATACGTTGAGATAGAGTTCGCAATTGAGTTGTGCATATGCGAGTGTTAGTCGAAAATTAGTAATAAAGTAGGAGTGACGTTGGTATAAGTAGAGATACGAGTATAGGTAGAGACTGAGCGGGCACATAACACATAATTGGGTGTGGAGTAGTCCGGACATTGGTGTTCGAATAGTAAATAATCGCCCTAAATTTTAGAATATAAACAAGAGAGAAAAAGGAGTTTGTTTTAAAAAACCATTCAGTTAGTGTTCACAATCGGATTCAATACGTAAATGCTTACTAGGTCAAAGAAAGTCATGGATGTTCAGGAGTCAGAGGAAGTAGAAAGGTTAGACAATAGTGGGAATTCACTTGGGATGTCAGACCCACAACTAACCACTGGGGATATTAGTAACAGAGAATTATATGACTTAATAAATCAAATGAGAAATGAACAGAAAGAGTTTATGAAACAGCAGAGAGAAGAGCAACAGGAGTTCATCAAGCAATGTAAGGAAGAACAGAGGGCATTCATGGAACAGTGCAGAGAGGAGCAAAGAGCATTTATGAATAAATGGGACGAAAACTACGAGCAGAAAACTGTAGAATCTAATAGACAATTCGATAATTATAATAAAAATGAAATTGCAAGTCAGGAACAAGGTGTTGGACCATTGGAAGTAAAGAAAGAGTGGTCGCAGCAAATGATAGATCTAAATAAGAAAGTTGATGAACAAGGGGAATACATTAAGATATGCCAATATGACGTTAATGAGTGTAATATAAAAATAAACGATGTGCAGAGTGATGTCCAACAAGAAAGAGTGAATAACCGGGATAGTCTAGGGATGTATATAGGTGAGAATAGTAGTATAGTAGAACAACTTAAAGGTGACGTAGATAAGTTGCGGGATAAAGTAGAGATATTGGGAATTAAGGTCGGATGTATGCGGAGTAGGCCCATTGATGATGTTAGGCTGGGGACGTATAATTACGATCCGGAAAGGAGCAGCACAGCCGCAGTTAATCAGTTTGTCAAAATCTGCATGTTTACTGGACGTGAGGGGGAGAATCCATTAGAACATCTAAACGGATTAGAAAAATATTGCGAGCTCAACAGACTGCATGATGAGGCGTGCATTGCCATTGCATGTAGCCATTTGCGAGAGGAGGCCCGCACATGGTGGGACTCGTTATTTGTAAAACCTCAAACACTACAGCAATATAAAAACGTAATTTTGAAGGATTATTGGGGTGAGAAAATACAAGAAGATATATTCTATAGCATAGTGGAAGAAAAATGGAAACCCGGGAAGTCTTTTGCATCATTTTTCCGCCAACAAGTCACTTCATTGCGAATGCTAACCACAGACCCCCTGACAGAAAAACAGATAGTACAGATTGTGAGGCGAAACCTACCCACATACGTCGAACAGATGTTAGTGGGCAGAGAAAGGCAGACAGCCGAGCAAATGTCCGAATTACTTAGAATATTTGATAGATCCGGACAGGAGGACAGAGGAGATAATGGAGAGATCAAAACCCCTCCAAAGGATCCTCCCATGAATAGAGTTCGGGATCAAGTTTATCAAAATCAGTGGGACAGGAATGGTCCCAGAAGAATAACAGAAAGAGAAAGGAATACGTATGGGCCGCAAACAAGATGGAAGGAAATGGAGGTCAAGCGACCGCAGACCTTTCAACACTACAATGGGTATAGAGAAAAGGAAGGGCCGGCAAGCACCAGTGGGTATGTCCCGAGAAAGCCAGAGCTGCCAGACAAAATTTAATGAATAGTATAGTACATTCAGGATGGACACAGATGATGACCAACAACACACACTTGGATACGAAAAAAAAGGAAAAAAATAATATAAAATATGAAAGGTTTAGGAAATGAGATCAGAGGAAATGGGAGTCATGAGTGGATGGGTGACAAAGGAATGTAGTTGCTGCCAGTTACGAAAAAAAAAAAGGGCGAGTACGTACCGAGGTATATCCTTATGAGCGGGTCGAGGTATATGAGATTAGATTAATATCCTATAAGTATGGAGATTAGATAAAACCCCAAAATAAATAAAGGCTAACTCAGTAGTGCTTCCCGGAAGATAAATTCGGAAAGAACTAGTATGGATAGAGGTAATGGTAGGGTTAGATTGTAAATGAAGATAGATGATAGTATAAGAAGCCTAGAGACCTCTTCATAATGCTCCAAACATTTGTCGTCACAATAAACTGAGCACAACATTCAATACTGATTAGCGGGATAATAAACGAACGAGCAGTATGCTAATTATCAGAATTAACATTCTGTTAATTCCTAATGGGGGAGGGTGTAATGTGATAGCACGAGGTGATCACATATATTTAATATTATATATATATTCAGTTAGGTCAAATATTAAAGAAAGGTTAGTAAAAAAAAAAAAAAGATTTTAGATAAGATGACAGCAGAGTTAGATAAGAATTAGTGGTTGTAGAAGAATTTAGTATAACATTTAAAGATCATTATCAGCTAGCAAATGGGAGTGACAGAATGAATGAGAGTTATCAAATAAAATAAATGTCGAATTTTGTTGTACTAAAACATTTTTCTAAGAAGGAAAAAGAGATGAAACTCTTACGGTAAAAATCATGGAAATAATTACTGAGAAATTCATAGAGTGATGGTTAAGGGAAATAAATAAATAAAACAAATGTAATAAGTTTAATTAGAGAAAGAATAAATGTAACAAATGAAAGGGAGAGTAATTAAATTATTTTAAGATCAAAGATGGCCGTAGGTGTGAAAACGTGATCCACAAGACAAAGGAAGGAGGGGAGTTTTTTTTTTTACTAAAGAAAGAGTAGAGCGGTGTAGGAATAAAGAAGTGATCCCAGTTTCTCAAAAAAAAAAAAAAAAGAAAGAAAAACCATTTTTTTTTCTAGCGAACTTTAACTGCCACCCAGGCTATAGTCCAAGAAACGATGATCGAGTAGAAGGAATACTTTCGAGCGTCGGTTCGAAACGCTGCTCCATACCCAAGCCTGTAACACCAACGAAATGAAGATAATCACCTGCTCACCTGCTTATGTCTCCGTGCCATTTGGAAACCGTTACGAGGAAACTATCCGGAGTTGAACCGCTCTACAAAAGAAGTGGGACGCCCACAACGCGGTTCGAAGAAGTGACTGAATAAATTGCCAGGACCGTTTACCTAGGTAATCGTATATTAGCATGCTAATTTATTAACTCCTAGTTTAATCATAAGTCCAAGAGAATCAAGAATGCGAATTATCCCTTTAGATAACTCTGATACATATAAACTTTAATTGAACGAACATTTATAAGAAACTTATTTACACCCATTTCATACTAACACTCTATACACGTATTTATTATTATTGATATGTCTCAAAATTATAGAAATTATGTTTTATGTTAGACAACAAATAAACCTCGTTTTAAGATTTGCATTACTGTAATTACTTGCTATGTCAACCATTTTATATTTTTTTATATCAAGAAGAACAATCGGTTGGGAAATATAGTTTGATTTGATATTTTATTAGGTCAAACTCAACCGGTAAGGTAGTAATTGAATATAATATATTCTTACTAATCCGTTCTATATACATATTTTGTGTAGCTGGTTGCATCCGTCAGATTATGCTTGATAGCACACCAACCTAGAACGGCCATATAGACAGAACGGAGGCATGCCGGTTACAATATATATATATATATGGCTGCAGAAAGGAGTTTGCTATTTACTGAAAGGAGACCCTTTGATTCCTCTTGGAGGCCTTAAAGGAAGCGAGCAGGGCAAATTCTTAATGTCCACTACATACCTTCTTGTCGTTGCAGCTGTTATTACTATGTGTTAAATTTATATAGTATATGAACATGAATGGCTGCTCACCAACATGTATTAGCCAGCATGGTGAGTTTATTGGCCTTTTACCTCTGAGTTTAAGATCAAGAAACATCATGGTCTTTCTTCTCAGTGTCTGATAAGGCAGAATGAATGTTTGTGTAAATGATAAATATTTTTCCAATACATAAATACAATTATGATAGACAAAAATTAAGCATGGCCCTTATTTCCAGGAGGCTGTAAAGTCACCAACCAAGGCAGCAGTTGGTGGCCAAAGGCAGAGGGTGCTAAGAATCCCCTGATTGTGGTCCCAGGCTGTCATTTGATGATGACTTTTTATTTAGGCACTTACAACTGCAGATCACTTTCAAGTGAAGGAAGATTGCAAGAATTAGAAGAAGAAATCTCTTATATTAAATGGGATATTATTGGACTTTGTGAAGTTGGAAGAAAAGGTGAAGAGACAATTGATTTAAAAAGTGGACATATACTCTATTATAAAGGCACAAATATTGGAAATACAAGTGGAGTAGGATTCATTATAAATAAAAGGTGGAACAACAATATTGTGGAGATTGATGGTGTATCAGACAGAGTGGCAAGATTAGTTATACAACTTAATAACAGATACCAAATGCAGATAATTCAGGTTTATGCCCCAACAAGTTCTCATAGTGATGAAGTAATAGAAGATTTTTATATGGATGTACAAAAGGCTATTGATCAGAGTAAACATCATTTTAAAATTGTTATGGAAGACTTTAATGCTAGAATTGGTAAACAAATGAAAGATGAAAATGCTGTAGGTAATTTCAGTTATGGTAATAGAAATGAGAGAGGACATAGACTTGTGGAGTTTGCAGAAAAAGAAAAACTGTATATTATGAATTCTTTTTTTGAGAAAAATGTTAAAAGGAAATGGACATGGAAGCATCCAAATGAAGGTACAGCAGAATTGGATTATATTTTGACTATCAAGAAATACATATTTCAAAATTGTAATGTTCTTAATAAATTTAACACAGGAAGTGATCATCGATTAGTAAGGGGTAAGATACATGTTAATGTAATACCATAGAGACAAAAATTATTAAGAAAAACTAAATTTACAGTTGATATTCCTAATCTTCAGAAACATTCTAATGAATTTAAATTAGAACTTACAAATCGGTTTCAAGTATTTGTAGATTTTGAACATGATTCAGATTTAAATGAAATTAATATGAAAATAACTGATACACTTTTAAAAACTGCAACAAAAATAGCTGATAGAAAATAGCAGCAATTGACCAATAAAATTTTTACTGAGACTAGAGAATTTATGAAGAAAAGAAGGAATATGAAGATATACAAAAATGATGCATTAAAAAGAATGAATATCTCGAATTTTGTAAAATGGTGCAGAAAAGAGTTGAAAATGATATAAGAAAGTATAATTGTGAACTAGCAAGAAAAGCTGTAGAAGAAAATAAAAGTCTTAAGAATGTAAAACAACATTTTGGTATTGGTAGGAAATTTATATCTGCAATAAGAAAAAAAGATGGAATTATTACTAAAAAGAGAGATGACATCAATAAATTGGTAGAAGATTTTTATCAAGAATTATATAGTAATAAAGAACAAGTACCTCCTATATCTATTACATCTTCCGAATTGCCCAGAATTTTAAATGAAGAAGTGAGAAATGCAATTAAATGTATGAAAAAAGGAAAGGCTCCAGGTAATGATGGAATTATAATTGATATATTAAAAGAAGCAGGTGAAGAAACAGAAAAAATATTAGCAAAGTTATATACCAAATGTCTAAATGATAAAGATATACCGGATGATTGGAAGAATGCAGTAATAATATTAATATTTTAAAAAGGTGATAAAGAAGATATTAAAAATTACAGACCTATCAGCCTTTTATCAGTTTTATATAAAAATTTTACCAATATAATTACAACCTGTCTACAGAGATCAGTGGATTTCCACCAACCAAGAGAACAAGCTGGATTTAAAAGTGGTTTTAGTACAGTATATCATATTCAGGTATTGAGAGAAGTTATAGAAAGGACAAATGAATATGAGTTGTCATTATGTTTTGGATTTGTAGATTATGAAAAGGCATTTGATTCTATAAACATTTCTTCAGTAATTAAAGCATTGGATCATCAAGGCATAGATCCAGGATATTGTCATATTTTAAAGAATATTTATAAAAATGCAACAGCAACAATTAAATTACATAATGATACTGGGAAAGTCAACATTGAGAAAGGTGTAAGACAAGGTGACTCCCAATCTCCAAAACTTTTTACAGCAGTGCTGCAAGAAGTATTTTGTGGATTAAAATGGGAAATTAAAGGAGTGAAAATAAATGGAGATTATTTAAGTCATTTAGATTTTGCAGATGAAGTAGTTGTTTTTTGCAAATAATGCTTTGGAGCTGCAAGAAATGCTGCGGGAGTTATCAGAAGAAAGTAGGAAAGTAGGACTAAAGATAAATGTTAAAACGACTAAGTATTGTTTAATCGATTGGCTCAAAATATGAAAATAAAGATTGATTATGATGAATTAGAAGAAGTTAAGATTTACAAATACCTTGGTCAGATTATTAATACAGATGGAAACATAATGGAGGAAATTAATCATAGAATTAAACTTGGTTGGAGTGCTTTTGTTAGAAATAACTTGATACTAAAAAAAAATATGCCTATGTGTTTGAAAAGAAAGGTTTTTAACAAATGTTTTTTACCAATTCTTACTTATGGATCTGAGACTTGGACACTTAATAGAATGGCAATACAGAGAGTTCAGACTACTCAAAGAAGTATGGAGAGATGTATGTTGGGAGTAACAAGAAGAGATCGAAAATGCAATGTATAGGTAAAAGAACAAATAGGTGTTGTTGACCTCATTGAAAAAATTAAATGATTAAAGTGGAGTTGGGCTGGACATATTGCTAGAAGAGATGATAATAGATGGACAATTGAAATTTTAAACTGGATTCCAAGAGATTGTAAAGGACCCAGAAGGAGACCACATGTGAGTTGGATGAATGAAATAAGAAAGTGTGCAGGGGTAATGTGGAGAAAAGAAGCTAAAGATCGGAGATGGATTAAACCTTGAGAGACCTTCATCCTGCAGTGGATTGATAATTGTTGATAATGTTGATATATATATATATATATATATATATATATATATATATATATATATGTCATTTATTATTATTTGCTAAATGCTGATGTTTCATTACAATATGAAATACCTTTCTCAGAGCATTCCCTTTCTCCAATCATAAGAATATATATATATATATATATATATATATATATATATATATATATATATATATATATATATATATATATATATATATATATATATATATATATATATATATGGTAACTTTTAATTGATTCATTATACTGAGTATATAAAATGTTATCTGACAGGCTAAAATTTTAAAAATATATGATTTACACAAAACATTTAATATTTGACTTTTGTACAAAGAGAAGATAGGAGAAAATAATCCTGCCTAATAGGATAGTGGTGGCTATGGTTGTTAAAGAGCCAAAGACACCAAAATATATGGGTGCTGAACTGAGTTCAGACCCATATGATGATATAAGCTGTTGAGCTTAAATTGAAAATATTGTTTTCAATTTCATTCTCATAGCTTTGTAGTAAAGTGGAGATAAAAGGTGGGTGCTGGAGGTTGCATTAGATCCTAAGATCTAGGTGCAGTGCTCTAAGATCTAAAGCTTTTCACTGATGAAGGCCACAAGCCAGAAACTAGTCTGGGGATATTGGATGAGTAGGCACTAGATAGGGATTTTCTGCACAAGGCTTGTGGCATCTGCTGATTACTCTGTTTGGCACAGTGTGGCAGTACTCTATAGAATTTTGCTTTGTTTGACAATAAACCTTGTGATGTATATTGAAAAATGTGATTTTCTTTTGCAAAACCTGCTTTGATTGGAGTTATTTGGCATGATTTATAGTTGTCAGTTGCAAAAATTATTTTTTCCCAAAATTTATTTTGATTTCTTATAGTTTGGCTTGTGTACTAAACATGCAACAAAGAGAATATTGGAGGACTTTTCACATAAACTCTGCAATGGATATTGAAATATGTGATTTTCAAATTCAAAACCTGCTTTGATTGCACTTATTTTGGCTGTCACTTGCAAAAAGTTTTTTCCCCATCATCTACATGTTCTTTTGTGATTTGACAATTGACAAAAGCCTTTTTTCACCAAGCAAAAATCAACAAGTCTGAATCTGTTCTTTATTGTTGTCAATTCTTTGTTTTGTATATTTATCAAAAAAGGATATGTTTTCTGAAAATTTTATTTTCCGATTATACCCAAAATTTTTATAATTTATTTTTATTTATCAATCTAAATTATTTTTTTTAAAAAATCCGATCACATGCACCATATTTTTTCTGCAACATGCATTCATTTTGGAGGGAAGATTGTGTCAATTTTCTGTGATCAATTGAAAATTCAATTAATTTTTTGAAATGAGATTAATTTCTGTTATTTATTATAGTGTAAGTAGCATCTATGTCCATTTGATTTTCTATGTTTTTGAAAATATTATTTAATAAAATTAAAATTTAGTGATTATATTATGTATCTGTGAAGTAACATTTGATAGTTTTATTCAGTACTTTGGATTCAATTTAGCAACAGCATGTATAGTTTTTAAGATAGATCAAAAAATTTTGTTCATGTCAACCTGGTGATAACTTTGTAAATCTGTTTTTGAAAAAATTATGTTGGTATGCGTTTTTTAAAAAATCTGAATTAAGTATTAAAGCTTAGTTGTGTAGATTTCCTACAAGTCCATGTATATCTCCTATAATATTAATAATCAGCATTAAGCTATTGCATATATGCTTTGTAGAATTTTAACAATAAATGAATACTCCCACTTCAAACACAATTTAAAACTTTGGAAAAGATAGAATGAATCCATCTATCTTTTCGAACCCAAATGCTTATGTATGGGCAAATCTTAAGTATTTGAAAGTGAGAGTGTGAAGATATTAAACAATCACTTTAAATTATTTTTTACATGCTTGAATGAATGACACTGGTGAAATTTATTAGAATTTATGTTACGTCATTCTTATTTAAAATTAAATGTATCTAAATAAACTATTTATTTTATATAGCACAATGCTTATAAACTGGAATATTAATAATCAGTATTAAGCTATTGCACATGCTGTAACAGTCAGAAACATATCTGATGCGTTAACATAGTGCAGAATTCGACCACCAACAGAACTGCAGCACCATCTAGATAGCATAGCCACCCATAATACTGAGTTCAAACATAGTTTATCAGTTCCGCAATACAATCTATGAAACAACACATCCAATGCTACATTAGTAAATATTTCTTTAGACATGGTAGTCAGGGATATGCAAGAGATTCTAGAATATTTCTGAGTTAGCTAATAACATCAATATTAAACATTTATATTTACCTGATCGAGGAGATTGAATGGGTAATGAATAAATAAAGATGCAATGGCAAACGTATAGTTTAAAATTATTTATTTACAATATTTTATAATAAATCACTTAACTAATAATATTTGATTATTTCAAAGTGTAGTAATGGGTTTTTCCACTACTGTTATATATGAAAAAGATACCGTTACTTATTTACGACATTTTACAAACAAATCATTTAGTCAATAATATTTTGTGTTATTTAAAATATCAGCAACGGGATTTTCCGATACAGTGGTATATTACAAAGAGATATTTATTTGGCTGACATAATCTAGGTACCTAAGATTCTCGAGCAAGTATTTCAAGAGCATGCCTTTGATTATACCTTTGCAATGCAAGCAACTAAAATAAGATTTATAATAGTAATGGCGGACATATATTTATTTAATTAAATTTGATATTTATAAATTACTATGGGCAGACATTTATTTGAGAGTGAATTATGTCGCTAATGTAGAGACAGAATTATACATTGAATAATAAAATTAATATGAAGAAAACACATGGTACGTCTAGAAAGGTGATATGAGGGTGGCAGTATATTAAAACTGCAAAGCTGAGGATGAGTTTAGAATGGGCTGGCATTTGCCATAGGCCCAAAGAGATAAGGTGTCACATAAGCATAACCAGGGGCAAGTGGTTCATGCCACAATTGCTACCTGGCTGCATGACATTTGTCTAGTCCTACAGGACATTCATTTGTCAGCTTTTGTAGGATGACTGGATTATTTTAAATCCTAAGGAATCTGGAGCATCCAGGGATTATAATAGGTCATCGTGTCTCTAAAAGGTAACACATGTATAATTTACGGACTATTCTACTAAGATTGAAATATATTTTATAACTCGGCCCTACACTATCAACATTTAATAAAGAATGTTTGCGACTCTCAAAGAAATGTAATTTACCTTAAAACTTAATAAAATATAAAACAATATGTAAGCTGGGTGAGTATTAATAACTAATATGTCAGCCACTTGCTAAGTAGTAGACCCCCACATTACAATAAATGAAGCATTTAGAAAATTATGAAGATTTCCGAGCGGACCATCCAATATAAAAGAAATGTATTAAGAGGCCACTCCACAAGATGGCATCCATCTTGATTAAAATAAATTTAAACTTGGCATGATCCGGTCAGAAATCTTTTAAGCATGCGATAATTAGATAATATAAATGTAAAATTTAGAAATACATACCCAAGAAAGATAGAGTTAAGCATGCTAGATTATTAAAGAAATTTACAGAAGGAATTAATAATTAAATTCAGTTTTTACAAATTATAGTTTTACAAATGAAAATATTACAGTTTATAAGTTATATAAGTTAGATAAAGAATGAGCTATAGCATGATATTAGAAGAGTAGTCTAGAGATTGGGCACAGGTATCTGTTTTATGAGTTTTCCAATTCAGTGGTCAGTAGCAAATAGTTCATGATTGCAGCAGTAGCAGTTCTTTCCAGCATTTAGGTGATTTAGTGATTTAAATAGCAACAGCAGCTTTGATCGTTTGGGCAGCAGATCCTTATGGTTGATTTTATGGAGGGAACATGTAGATTCATGGCAGATAATCGACCTTCTGGGAGAATAGTCTTTGGCACTTTCTACTCATGCATACTGAGGTAAATAACTTAATATGTATATTTGGAGAACTCTCAACTGATCGAGAGCACAGCTAAAGTTCAACTGAATGTTCTCAGATAGTTCAAAATGTCCTGCCTTCTTAGATCTTATCTTTTACATTTGTTATATTTATTTTTAGCTTCAATCATTTGCCCCGAGGAGAATCACTGCATTTTTATAAGTTTAATTAATTCAGAAAGCTGCATTCCTATTGCTTACATTTACATTTTAACACTTTCGCAATTAAAGCTTTTAAAGAATTTTCTAATTAATACGTCTATTATCTCTCACTGACCATTACTTTTAAAATTTCAAATACAAAAGGGAACATAAGATTATTTTTACTTTTAATTAAACCACAATCAGATTTCTACAATTATTACTAAATAAAATTTAAACAAAGCAATAAATAACGAACTTTATAATTCAAAATAAATGATACAAAATTATATAACTAAAAGAAGAAATCTAAATTATTATATATTTTTATTTATTGCTTTAAATTTGATATCAAAATGTGTGCATGTTTATGGTGAATTCTAGAAATAGCTATACATTTTTAATATTGCTACACACAATTTGATACCACTAAGTTTAAATTTGGGTAGGATAGAGCAGTGTGTGAGGCGATAGAAAAAGATGATCTTAAGATTCGAATACGAATCTTACTGTTTCAATGTGCTTTGTAGATTTTTAACAATAACTGAATACTCCCACTTCAAACACAAGATAAGAATGATATATTATAAACTCTAGTAAATTTTGCCAGTGTCATTCATTCAAGCATGTAAAAAGTAATTTTAAGTGATTGTTTAATATCTTCACACTCACTTTCAAATACTTAAGATTTTTCCATACATAAGCATTTGGGTTTGAAAAGGAAGATGGATTCATTCTATTTTTTCCAAAGACTTATCTTGTGTTTGAAGTGGGAGTATTCATTTATTGTTAAAAATCTCAAAGCATATGTGCAATAGCTTAATGCTAATTATTAATATTACAGTTTATAAACATTGTGCTATATAAAATAAATAGTTTATTTATATTTCCTGTAACACTTATATTTTGGTACTTTTTAAAAAATATTGTGTACTATTCCTGCAACAATGAAAAGATAGGAAGGCTTTCCACATTTGTATCAATGCAGCGGTAATTTTGTAAGGTTTGATAACTTTGTAAATTGTTGGCAAAATAACATTGAAAAGATACCATTGTATTAATACGAATGTAAAGAGGCCTCTTATTTTTTCTTCATTGCATGTTTAGTACACAAATACCATTTTCAGTTATGCATCAAGTTAAATATTTAAAAAAAAACTGCCTTATTCATTGAAAGTAAACTAAAATTGAACCCATATTAAGAACTTATAAATGTAAAGAAATTGTACATGTTGAGATTAAATGTAATATTTAAGTAATAGAATATTTGCTTAATATTAATGCTAAATTTAAAAAAAAGTGTAGGTAGATAAAGTATTGATTATATGAAAGTAAATAATTGTACAGATACTTTAATAACATTATATGTGGTTGATAGTTAATTATATTAGGTATTATTTAATTTAAGAGTTTATTATTTATTCTTCTTCTTCAAATAAACAAATATTTTTTTATACATTATAGAGTACTGGCTTATAAAGAAAAATTTGACAATTATTTATTAAATTAAATTATAACCATTTAAGTAGTATTATTTAAGAACATTATTTGGTAACTTGTAATGATAATACCTGTGAAATCAAGTGATTATTATTTTAAAATTAATTTAAATTTATTCTTGGAATAAGTTTAAAATGTTATATGAGTTTATGATAGAAATTGTTACTGGAATGTCTTATAGGGCTCATGTAGTGAAAGATGTAATTTAAAAGGACAAAATGTTATTCAAATTAAGATATTATATTGAGTAAAAGGAAAGGATGTAGTTGCTGATGATAATAAAATATGTAGCTCTGTTTTATAAGTAATGTGTATTTAATGAAAATAGGTAAATATAATTAAATCAATTATGAAAAAAATAATAAATAATAAATGTTGATTTCTTATATTATGATTATTGAGCTAGGTTAAGTTTCAGAATATGACCTTTGTAAAATTTCTTCTATCATCTAATTATCTTATTGTGAGTCATTGTTATAAGAGAATATTTATTATCCTTAGGATATCCGTTAGGTAGTAATAATTATTCTAATGTATTTTAGAATGCATTGGATTTTATTATTTTGTATGTAATTTAATAGATAAGTTAAAGTGAAATAATTAGTATTTTAATAAAAGATTACGTTAATCATTGTATGTTGTTGAAATTTTCCTAAGGAATATATCAGGATAATGGTTGAAAGCTTTTTGCAATAACAATGCAATTAGGAAGTATATTCTATATGCTTTCTTAAAACTGAAACTGTTATATTGTAACTGTATCCTAAGTCTACCTTATATAGCATGTTTCTAGTTAATTGTTGAGTCTCATAAAGTAGCATTTTCATGTTTTATATTTTGATATTTCAGCTGAACCAAGTATAGGATTGATTTGTACAATTTATACATAATGATTCACCGTGGACAGGTTACATTATGCATATATATGTGTTAAAATAAATTACTATGTTTCAAAAAGAAAGGAAAAATAAGAGCAAAACAAAAAATATATATTTAAAATTAGATTTTAAAATATAATTTTGTAAAATAAAAGATTGCATCTTTTTTTAAGAATAAAACTGTTTTAGTAAGAATAGAGTGGGGGAAAAAAGAATCCAGACAGGTAAAGATTTAAAATCTGTTCTCTCTTCTTTTTATAAATTAAAATGAATAAAGGTTTAAAAATAAAGAAATATAAAAGATTAAAATAAAATTACTTTTAATAGTAAAAAAAATCAAGTCATACATTATGTAACTCAATTCTCCAAGCTGAAGGTAATAAAAACAAGCCTGCTAATAGCTCTAAACCAGCATTTTAGCTAAATCCATTCCCAAACCAGTTTCAAGCTATTGGCTCTCCTCAATAAGGTGCTGGAAACTTCAGACACTAGAATAAAATACCTACCTTAAAGCCAGTATTTATCTAATGTTTGACTATTAAATAGACAATCGAAATTTTCCAACATCTACACTTCTTCAAATCCAGCTATCTAACTTAAATCGCTATGGGTCTAAACAAACATCAGCTAACCCATATATTAACAGCCATTAGTAGACTCATTTTTGTTATGTTTGTAATACAAGCTTGGAGAATTGAATCAGGTGATGTATGACTTGATTTTTTTACTATTACCATTTTGCTGCTGGGGCTGCTGTGTTGTTATATTGCTATGGCTGTTTATGTATGGCTTAGCTGGTGTTTGTTCAGGTACATATAGCTATATAGCAGTTTGAGTTGGTATTTTAGATCCAGTGTCTGAAGCCTCCAGCACTTCACTGAGAATAGCTAATAGCTTGAAACTAGTTTGGCAATGTGAAATCAGGTAGATAGAGATTGCTTAAATGCTTTCTCTTGCTGTATTTAGGTGAAATGCTTGTTTAGAGCTATTAGCAGGCTTGTTTTTAAAATAAATCAAACTTTCATTAGCAGGAATGCAATTAATTTGGAAGTATTCCTGGTTGATAAGAAATTATATAAATCTAAAAAAAGATTAGATAAATAAAAAAATAAAATAAATTAAATCCAGAATAAAATTATAATAAAATTTGTTATCCAGTTTGAGTTTTGTTTCAAAAGTTTTTGTAAAAGTTCTTGAGGGTTTTCCAGTTTCACCAATTTGTTGATCCATTTGTCACTGAGAGCATAGTTAATGTGACTTGCAGTGAGCCAGTCTTTATGGCTGTGGAAAATATAAACAAAGAAACTGCAGAACTAGAAACATGCATTGTTAGATATTCCCCAAGTCTTTTGCTCCATCAACTGTTCTTGCCTGGGACCAATGCCTAATACATACTCTCCCATTGTCCATCAGAACAGAAAGCACAAAAAGCCATTGCTGGACACCAAAAGGTCAACCAAATGAAAATTCAATCCAAAAGAAATTGTCAACTGTAGAAACATGATATCATCTCATCATAATAAAAACCTAGGTAAATATACTTTTTGAATTGTAAATTGTCTAGGCAAATATATCTTTAATGAAATGAAGTATAATGGACATTAACAATAGTGAATTATTAACCATTAATATATAATTATTTATTTATGTTCTGTGTTTAATTATATTGTAATATTTATTTAGATATGTGTGCATAAGAAAAAAAATTGTTTGATTAAATGTTACTTGGTTTATATTATCTTTTAAGTGCATCACCAGTAATTTAAAGATGAAAAATATTTTCATGTGCTATATAATACCATGCTGGGTCCCCGATCTAGGGTGTGAATTAACCAGGGTATATTTCAAGCACTGAATTTATGTGCCTGTTATCCAGGCATGTTGGTTATATATAAAATTGTCAGATGGCACTTGAGAAATGTTCTCAAAACAAAATGCTTTGTATGCGGGTTGTTGATCTAGCAGAGATGCTATAGCCAGCAAATATGATTGAGCTGTGCATTTATGTAGCCTCAATCTGGCTGTGTCATAGATGGTTAAATCTATCAATAGTAGTCTATCCCTCTGCTTGAATGTACGATTCATTGCTGCAGGCATTAAATAAAAAAGTTAATCATGTAAAGTAAAATATAATAAAATAAAATGCAAATAAATAACCATTATATCCAAAATCATAATATATCTAAATAAAAAATAATGTATCAAGAATAGAGTTTATATAAATAAATAAAATCCAAGTGCTGTCAAAGTATTGTCAAATGTGGTGGATCATTATAAATACTGTCCAATGTGAGTGCCAATGTGCCATAAATGGTCCAGCATAAGTAAAAAAGTTTGAACTAAATTTCAAATAAATGCCATGTTGTGTAATAATAAAAGTAGAAATCAGAGGGGAGAAATAGACCAAGGCAAACAAAATATAATATTGAGAATATAAAATAATTGAAAATATTATATATTTTTGGTACAAGTTTTTGCAATGGAAATTTGGAATTTTAAATTATTAAATTCTCCCCCCCCCCAATTTTTTTTAAAGATGTGGTCTGATTTTATTTTAGACAATGTAGGTTATTTTTCTTGTTAAAAAAATAGAAAAGAAAAAAACGAATAACAAAATGTTACTTTGATTTTTACTAATAAGAATATAAATTCTTGTACAATAATTGGCATTAAGTAAAAAGATGACTTCAGAAACAAAAATAGATTAAAATTGTCAAAGTCCAAAGATGTAAACACGTTGTGCGTGGCTGACTAAAATCGGGGAGGGGGTACAAAAATACATCATGACCTATGTCTTAGAAACAATTTACTATAGAATTGAATTTTTTATGAGGTCATATTAATCTCACTAGTGGGGTGAATCATAACACTATGTAAGTAGGAATTCATTTGCTGATGTTTCTTCCTTTCTGAAGTCATAGAATGCTGAGAGTGAAACCATAGCCCACCTGAATCTTTGAACAACACACTACCTACAAATTAGAATAAGAATATATCTCAGGTTCCTCCCAGGACAAACAATAAAACAATGCATGGTAATTCACATAGTGTTATATATGAAGAATTTAAGTTACTGGTAATAAACTATTTCCTAGATTAGAAATGATCACTTTCATAACTGTAATGATAACAAATGCTGGGTTGAGTCAAACGGCTAAAAATAACTTTTAGTAACCAATTAAATTTGATTTTTATACTTTTATTCTCTTATTAGTATTAAATATTTTAATGATAAATTAATAAATCTTATGAATATAATTTGTGTTGTTGTCTATTAAAGTTTATTATTACTAGAGTAATATTTAAATTGTACCATTATTATTATTTTGCCAAATAAATTACCACTGCCATATCAAAAGGTACAGTCCTCCAAGATGTAGCAAATGATTGTGTAATTGTGAATAATCGAGATACATGGGGAAAGGGGTCAATGGATTCACTTATAGAATATTGGCACCTTACAAATAAATTAAAATCTGATCTCAACTATTATTAAAATTTAGTTACATTAGGTTGGGTTGTGTGACCAGGAAAAAATAACATTCCCCAAATTACCTGACATTCAATGAATAAATTATCAGAGCGGACATAATTTGGTCACCGAATACATAAGCAATATAAGTACAATAATAAATACAATTAAACTCTTGATTCAATTCACAAGATAAAGACTAAAAAAATAAAAATGGCTCTTTTTCCAAGACGCATAAGATTTGCCTATATAATTGCATTTAGGTATGAAGATAAGATGGATCGAGAATTTACTTGTATTTATTATTATTAATTGCATGTTATACTAAAGTGCACATGTGGAGGTTTGATTACTCTCTCTTTAGAATTACAGCTTGGCATTACACTAATAAAAATTTCTAGATTACTGAGATTGTTTATAAAGCATTTAATCATATTTATATGGGTCAGTGGGTATTATGTTTTGATTTAATTAATAGTCTTATTAAAGTATTTGCTTTTGTTACATTACAAGCATCTTAGATATTCATTCTAATGTTGTTGTGATTCAGTATCCAGATGGTGTTCTGATAAGTTAATTGTTAAATTAAAACATGAAATGTGACAATATGCTTCATGCTTTAACACATGGTCAACAGGAGTTACCATTAAACTTTGTTTTAAATTGGGCAAAACTCATAATAAAACCATTTGAAATGATTTATACTGTTGTAATGGTCAAATCTGTACATTTGCACAACAAAATTCAGAGTTTTAGTAAATCATCCCAAGGCTGATTATAATTAAGGTTGTTGTGACCCTTGTCCAATTTAGCCCTGGTTCCTTTACTAGTTCTCAAAGATTTATTATCTTATGGATGATATACTTGAGGCCACAGCAGAATTCTCTTTAATCGCGTGTGGGCAGTAGCACATTGATAAAACATGAGTCTATAGAGACTGGAACATTAACAGTAAAGCTATATAGATGGAGTGTGGCTAACACAACTAAATATGGATTGTGGTTCTTAATAACAAGTAATTAACTAATTAATAATGACTTACCAATAATTACTCAATAATAATGGTGAGTATGATTTAATAACTAGCAAATAATAGTGATTCAATAATAATGATGATCATTAATTATGAGAAAAATTGAGACACTGAACAGAATTTAAACTTTAAAATAATTTAATGAAAGCCAAATATTTAAATAATAAAATTAACAAATGAAATAATAATTACAATGTGATTATATAGCTTGTCTCACTCACAGGTGATGATTATAGGGATTACAATTTAATATCTGATGTTTTAGTTCACACGCAGGTGATTTTAAGGTTACAGGTAGTTTGGTTTATATATCTATATATGACATTTTAAATCATTTGCAGGTGATATTAGTTTTCTGGTTACAAATTAGTTAAATTACTTTGGTTGTCATATATATTTATATCACTCGCAGGTGATGGAGATTTACACTATTTTAAGTTACAATTTCATGAGCCTTAATATTACTTTATAAATCTAGTTAAATTGCTCATGATGATCTATGCCTAGTTTATGCTATATGATAGGATTTAGATTTGCTTTAGAACTAACAGAAGTGATTATTCTAATATATAAAGAATATTTATTAAACGCGAATTATTTAATATATTTTCTATATAGCTTATTTGCTTATAAAATAAGACTTGAATTCAGATCAAAGCTGAAATATACAATTATATGGTGGGATGAACTGATGATTGGCAGTCAGACTTCAGATACCATGGCGTATAGAAAATATACAATCTGAGTCCCTGCGTCTTGAATGTGCACTTTTTCACAAGATTTGTACCAAGTACTGGTTCCCTCAACACTGTACCCATGGCTGTGTAATAGAGACCTTTAGTCCAGGTGATTGAACAACTAATTTAAGCTGCTGAAGTCTCATGTTCCAGTCTTACAGATGCAGAATGGGATGGCGCTTACCTGATGCCCATCTGAAGAAAACATAGTTGTCCAAACTAAGAGTAATGCATAACCCTTACACATATGCCCATTAGAAATGATATAGCAACAAGTATGTACACCTAAGCATTTCTTAAGGACACATTTGCACCACTGACTACAACCTTATATAATAATAAAGGATGCTAAACAATAGTTTCCTTCCATGAAACTACTGTAAATCAGTTCATTATATAGCATCTATAATTATGCTATTAAGGAAAGCTTATGAATCTATTTTATATAGCTATCTATATAGACATTTATAATTCTAGGGAGGATTACAGCATATTTTGGATAATTACTATAATAAGTTCTAGCTTTATGCTGTATTTCATCATTTCAGCTATATATTAATTAAATATCACATTTAAAGCAAATCCATCTTAAAGCGGTTACAAGCCTTTAACTATATCTTTTTAAATAAGACATTTTATCCATTTCAGAATGGAGTTTCATTTGTGCATTAATATATGCGAAATTACATATGTGTGAGAAGACCTAATCATTTCTCACTAATCATTTAACTAAGAGTAAAACTCCATTTTGAACAAATATAGCATAAACAAATACATAATTGAAAATAATAACATTGGGAATAGATTTAAATAAAAAGTAACATAAGTTTAAAGATAAGATTTCATGTAAGTGAAATTTGAAATTTGGCTTTATTTTCGCTTAGTTTAAAAAGAGAATTTAAATGAAATTAGCTGAAATTTGATTAATTCAATTTAATATAAATTTATATTATTTACGAGAACTCTTAATAAAAGCAAATATTATTATCAGGCTAAATTACATACATTAATTTGGCAACAATTATTTAAATAAATCATCAAGAGTTATGAGTAATAAATCAGTTATGATAAATCATTTAGAATCAATCAATGAAAGCAATTTAAAACTATAATCAATTTTATAAATCTTTAAATCTGTAATCCTTTAATATAAGTGACTCTCAATTTTATTCTACAACCATTTTTGTTAACCTCATAATTTATTTCACTTTTAATTTGATGCGGCAATTATTTTCTTAATATTTTATCTAATATATATATATATATTTAATGATATTTCTATAAACTCCCACTCTCACCAGCATAGTTATTTTTAGCTTAGTTTCTTATCTTTAGAGGGAAGTGCCAACGGATTAATTAGTTTGTTTTTACTTTTAAGACTATAAAATCTTGCTAGATTGGGAGAAGCTTTTAAATGTTCTTTTATTCATTATACTTTAGCATAAACAACATAGGGGAAAAATAAAGTTCCACTTTTGATTATTATTTTTTCTTAAAGCACACTTTAGACTTAATTTTATATTATATTAAACTATGTGGAGATTTATTGAAGAAATATAATGAAGGGGGGGGGGTAGAATATTAGTGTATGATAAAACTTAAATATAGTTTTCTAATCATACCTTTTAAATTACATTTAGTAAATCTGATCATACCATCATCTTTGATATTCCTTATGATCAAACTTTATCTAGAGATGTGTGTCAGAATGCCTGTGCCATTTCTTCTTCATTTAGGTCAATCAGGGTGATGGATGACCCTGGACCATCTAGCATAACCAGAGCAATGCATGGGATAATTCCAGCAAAGTTCGGTCCATTGCAATTCTGTCCTAGACTCTCAACTCCTAAAAGATGATTCCACGAAATGTGGGTGTGGCAAGCTGTCATCTTTTTATTTTCAAATGATAACACACCTTATTTCCAAGAAACAGATCCACAAATTTTATTTGGCTGTTATGCTAACACTGCAACACTTAATCATATCATATTCCTTATTTAAAAAACTTCAACCTATAAATATCTATATATGTGATGTTATGGTCTAACTAAACATTTCTCAAATTACTTAATTTTCTAGTGATGTGTCACTTAATGACTCAAGAGGTAATAGTTTATAGAAATACTCCCACATATGTCAATCATTCAAATAAAGTAATAAATCTTTATTGCATGTATTTCCACATGTAATAAACTTGTGATACTTTGCTCCATTAGTTAACCGACAATTTTGTAACATTCTGAGATTAGTCAAGGTTGTGTTTCTTGTAATCCAGGCAAATTATTGTCATAATTATATACTATATAATTAAGGTAGTGTATTTATCGAAATATCATAATGCCACCTTAAAAGTAATAATATTTAGATTTGTACATAATACCTATGTTAAAGTGCAAATATGCACAAAACAATTTATTTGTAAATTAGACTAACTATTTAATATAATTCAAATGTATAAATTTCTGATTTTATTCATGTTTATAATTAAATATATTATTAAAACCAAACATCTGATCATTGCAGTTCTTAATTTAATTGATTATTTAAATTTATGGAATATAATTGTTAAATTACTAATGTCGTGATTTGATATGTTATAAGATCATGCTAAGGTTAAACATATATGCTTGTCTATATCAAATGTATGCATGCTCTTGCCATAATTTTCCCTTGAGTCACTTTGTTTTTCCACTGTGCAATGTCAGCCAGAGATCAATTAAATAACCTAGTATCATTGGAGTTGCTGCTCATAAGTAGGTGAATCTGGAAGCTGGTCCACAGGGCAGAGTTCATGAGTGTTTCTGACATGTGTATCTCACCCATGATTGGACTCTAGGTACTTGTGCTTAGATTCTAGATCGACTTTGAGTGAGTATGCGAACTTACTGGTACAATATGAAGTTAAAGATAATGAGCAATCCTGCAATTAATTCTTCTATAAGCATTTGAAACATTGTCTATATTATGTGATTATCATAATTTTTAAGATAATCAATCTTAAAATCACAATACATGGGTAGTTTTATTCCATGATACCTGAAAAAGATTAAATTTTCTGGGTGCCATGTTTTACAGTTAACCTACTCATGAACACAACAAATATAAATCCCTCTTTCAGTAGTTACTTTCAACATTCAAAGCAGTTGTTCATTTAAAAAATGGACATTTATGTAGTTGAAATTAAGGGATGATGAAATGAATAACAAAAACTCAGTAGACAAAATAACTTGTGAAATTAGATAAATAACAGAATGAATAAGCTATTGAATATTTTATTTTATAGTAATCTTCACAATTGAAAATCAAAAAATATACATAGCAAATAAATACAATCATAAATTAATTATTATATGAATTCATCTCATACTTTCATTTAATAAATAAAACAGCATAAATAAATAAGTAAATTAAAGACCTTATAATATGTGTAATACCAATTGGTGGTAGTTATCAACATTTAAAACAAAGTAGGAACTCACAGTTCACATGACCTAACAACAAAAATAAGAATATTTTAACTACAGTAGTATCACATAATTAATAGCAATAACTTTACTAGCATATAATATTTAATTGTATAAATATAATATTGTTTAAATCAGATTTTTTCATAACATAATGAATAGACTGCAAAAATGCCTTCTATTTTGAAAGTTTTATTGAAAACCATCAAACTTTCGTTGGTAATGCAATGTCTTTCTTTCCTAATTAAATGCATGTAGTATTTTAATAATAAAAATGTAAATTGATTCTAAAACAAAAATATTGGTTAAGAATAGCTAAACAAATAGTATATCAAGAGTACAATAAATGTTATATCCCTAGAAAAAGATATATATATATATATATATATCAATCATTATAATTTTTGCAGCAGTTTCCGAAACATATATGCATTTCACATGTTAATTTCTCGTTGATGTATCAGCATACAATTAAATAGTAAATTAAAGAAATTTTAAACAGGCATAAATTATTTATATTTTTTTAGATATGCAATAAGATAATGTTTTTGCAAATGCTATGTAAATTTCTATCCATTATAGAAAATAAAGATGATAAGAAAATGGGCCTAATTTATAAGATGTTGACATTAGTTGCATATTCCAATCTACAAAATTATTGTTTCCTGTTTAAGTTTCAGAAATCAAACAGTTTTATCTTCACAATTTCTCTCTGCTGGGAAAATTATAGCACTATCTTCATTATAATATCATTTGGCAATTGATATTGCAAAATTCTATCACCTCAATTTGACGATATTACAATTTATTATCATTTTAATTAACAAAATATGAATATTATAACTATATTATATTTTCCTAGTTAAAAATGAATTTGTATTTGTTATATAAAGTGATTTGAAAATGTCTTCTGAATCAAGACAAACTAAATATCTATTAAATTGAAAATTGGTAAAACCAAGAAATAATATCTTCCCCCATTCAGAAAATACACACTATTAAATTAAACTCCCATATCTTACAATTGCTTCTCAAATAAAAGCATACGAATTCAAAGCTCTTTTCATTTCCTGGTGTTTGTACATAATTACGATAACAAAATAGTGTATTGATATTATAATACAGGTAATTTAAGAATGTGATTGCTAATCTATGGGTAATGTTAGATCTAATTCTTAAGCCCCTTACATCTTTTAAATAACAAAATACATTCCTAATGTTAATGAGAATGATTACCACCATCTCACTACAATACAAAACCTTTATGCTTATTACGTAAAAAAATGAATGCATATAGTTAGAGAATAACGGTCGAGATTAATACAAATGAAAATAAAATATATATGATATTTTTCCAAATTATCTTTATCTTTATTGATTTGCACAAACCATGACTACTAAAAGCTTATTAAAGTTCTCCTCAATTTGTGAATTCTCATTATGACTTGGTTTGCATTTTGCTTTTACTATTTAGACATAACTTTTAAACTTAAGCAATTTTAATAATGATATCAATATAAATTGATGTATATTAAACTGCTTCAATGGTTCAATTAATCACAAAATCACCCAGTATTCCTCACTTTTAAACATTCAGTCCTTCCTTAAACATAGGCATTTTTAATGAAATATTAACAAGTACAATAAATCATCAATCTATTAAAGGATTTGAAAAAAACACCTCTTATCTACAGATATTTAATGAAATCTTGAATCATGGGAGATTACTAAATGTAAATAAAATAAATAGATTTACCTTTAAAAGTTTCAATTTCAGAATAGGTTCTGTTCCATTATCAAAATGAAAACAGAAAATTCAAATTAATCTGCAATATTTAATTAATGACAAGCAGTTTAAAAAAATATCACAGTGTTTGATAATTATATAATGTTACATTGTTAGTCTCATTAAATTTACAAATTTTAATCTATTAGCTAAAAATGATTATAATAACTACAAGTGACTAAATTATCAAGTAAAAGCATGTGATAATAAAACATTTATCTTTATTGAATGAGACCCACACTCAAAATTAGAAATATAGATTTTTTATTCAACTACCAAGAAATATTAAAAGTAATAAAAAATGATCACACTATCACAATAAATGTTAACAATTGAATAGTGTCTATTCTATTGTCACTGTATGAAAATTTTCAGTAATTATTACTTACCAATTCCATTCTTAAAACTTGTGCTAGTATTTGTCAAAATAATGTGAGATGGTAATCAATGTTGAAAAAAATGTGTAATTGCTATCACAATAAATTAATTCAGTTACTTCTTTTGAAGTAAATTTAGCATGTATAAATATGACAAATATTAATCTAGTTCAGAAATTGTATGCTTCATAGTAACTTCATATTTTAATAACTATAGGCATATCATGCTACTGATTTAAATTATATCTTTCATAAATTGGCAAGTAAAATGGAGTTAAAGGTGTTTACTGGATATGTATTTTTATTGTTATATTTTATATTTCAGTGATAAATGCAAAAATCGACAAATCAAACTACGAATGAATATTTTGATAACAAGGATTACATCTACACATCACTAATTATAAACACTTGGCTCAGAAGGCAGCAGGAAAATAAGCTGCCAATATAATGTCATATACTATGGAAATAGAAAATTGGCAATTTGCTATTGTGTGAAGCTTCTCTGCTTGTAATATACCACATACAATTGCTGAATAATGGAAAATGCTAAAATATATCATTGTTAAATGCTATTCACATCTATAAAACTGTTCAAATAAATTGATTTGCATTTCAAATATTCACGTGTTTAAAACCGATTTTAATCTAATCAAGTAAAATAGAATTCATAATCATTGCTAAGTAAATGCCTGTGATTTGTTCAAATTTGAATCCTAACTTCCATTCATGAATGAAATTTAAAATACTAGGTTTATTAGAATGAGGGTGTCTTTTTCTGTTACGGTCTTTTTTAAATTTGTGGCATTTCTTTTTTGATATTGTCTGCTTTTTTTTCTTTGTAGTTAGAATGAGTCTATTCATTTATGTTCTATTTGAATGATGACAATTCCAAATAAAAAATTAAGGCTTTTAAAATAAATAGAATATATATATATGAGAGGGAGTGCTTTTCCTTGTAATGACATTTTTCAATCATTATCACCTGTAAATCGTTTATGTTATTAAACTTCCTCCAAAAGCAGTTATCTATTTTTTTTTTTTAAAAAAGAAATATGCTAACTCCAAGGGGAAGTTTCTGACAATTAGAACTCGCTCATCAGCCGTGACTCGCTCTCTGAGAGCACCATTGGAGATCTTTGCTTATGCTTTTATCTCTCTCGAACTTGAGTCCGGATCAGAAGTGAAGAAGGTGTTAGTTCTCATGTCATCACCGACAGCCACCTTTCCGCTGGCTGCGAGCACGTGCCTCACATAATCGCAGTCCCTTCAGCCTTGCAGAAGCAACAATCTCTAGCGTACAAATAGCGTATCCCAAAGGGATACTCTACACAACCAGCCAACAGACTGTAGTTGAATTGATCTATTTATCTACTGTCTTCATTACAATAAATTTAATTGGTGAAATATAAAAATTAATTTAAATCATATTATTTTTTAAATTTAAATAATAGTTAATAAGTTTCATTTGCTTTATATGCTATTCGGACATTTATTATAATAGCGCGCTCTATTGTTAAATAAATAAAGTTTTTTGTATTATTTACTAGAATATGTCAGTCTCTTTATCTTGAATTAATAATAAATGATTTCTACAACAAATACTATTAATCTATAAATAGAGCTATTTACATGTGCGATAGTTAAACCTGCCTATAATTTAAAAAAAAAAAACATTGGCCGTGCGCAAAGCCAACAGCAATTTTTAGAATGCAAAAAGATACGCCATTACAACTCATTGACGTTGAAATAATTTATTTCTCCACTGTTTTAATTATCATAATTTTAATTTTGTAAAATGTGAAAATTAATCTAAATATTATTTATAAATTCTAAACAATATCGTTTTTTATTTTATTTAATGTACCCTTATAACTTATTTTTATTTACTCTGTTTATTTTTAAATGAATTAAGTTATTCGATTCGTCTACTATGAATCATGGTTAAGTGGCCTTGTATAATATAAATCATTAAAACAGCAAATAAAATTCATCTACAAACAATAAAATGGAGTTAAAGGTGTTTACTGGATATGCGTGAGTATTTTTATTGTTATATTTTATGTTTCAGTGATAAATGCTATAATCGAGAAATCAAACTACAAATGAATATTTTGATAACAAGGATTACATCTACACATCACTAATTATAAACACTTGGCTCAGAAGGCAGCAGGAAAATAAGCTGCCAATATAATAATATAATAATGGTAATGAAGCATTATATGTTAGTAAAGAGGTATTAAATTACTTAGAAATAGTTCAAAGGGAAGTAGGAAGACATGCACTGGATGCAGATGTATGGACAGCAAAAGAGGCAATTCAAGGAGAAATGGGATGGTCAAGTTTTCGAATGAGAGATGCAAAAAGTAAATGTTTGGTAGATTGCAGTTAATGGATAATAAAAGACTAGTTAAAATAGTATTTCATTGGGTTATGAGTAAAGGGGAGGTAACAAGATGGGTGAGAAAGGTAATGTGATATGGAAAAAATTTGGGTAAAGAATTTATATCAGTATATTTATACAAAAGATGGGATGATTGTGTTAAGAGGATTGTTGAGTGTTGTAGTAGTAATGAATGGGATAAAAGAATAGATTTAATTATAATGAGTAGAGTGTTAGAGAAATGGAGAAATAGTATGGAGAGTAAAATGACTTTAAATATATATATATAGAAATAAACAGAATATTAGGTGTGAGTTAATATCTGATAATAGTAAGGAAAGTAGTTTATTATTTAAGGCTCAAACAGGATCTTTAGCTACAAGAGAATATACATGTAAATGGAAAGAAATGGGTCATTTATTTTGTAAATTATGTAAAAAAGAAATAGAAAATATTAGGCATTTGTTAATTGATTGTAAATGCTTAAAAACAAAAACGATACGTATAATGAAATTATGTAAGAATAATTATGAAAAAATTGATTTTTCAGAAAGTGAATTATTGGTTTTTATGCTGGGTTTGGGAAAAAGATAAACGGGATTTAGATATAAAGGTTATAAAGTTGACAAAGATTATGTTGTGGAAATTGCGTGGAGCAGAATATGGAAAAATTTAGAGTGGAGAATGGAACATAAAATGGATAACAGGTTTATCTGGGCATAATTTCTGAGATATTCTTGACTTCGTTTAAGAAGAAGCCACAAACATCACATCGACTATAATGTCATATACTATGGAAAAAAAATTGGCAATTTATTATTGTGTTAAGCTTCTCTGCTTGCAATATACCACGTCCAATTGCTGAATATGCTGAAATATATAATTTTTAAATGCTATTTACATCTATAAAACTGTTCAAATAAATTGATTTGCCTTTCAAATATTCACGTGTTTAAATCAGATTTTAATCTAATCAAGTAAAATAGAATTCATAATCATTGCTAGGTAAATGCCTGTGATTTGTTCAAATTTGAATCCTAAGTTCCATTCATGAATGAAATTAAAATATCATGTTTATTTGAATGTGGGTGTCTTTTTCTGATATGTTTTTTTTTTAATTTGTGGCATCTTCTTTTTTGATATTGTCGGCTTTTCTTGTTTTGTAATTAGAATGGCTCTATTCATTTATGTGTTTTGTGGTCTACTTGAGTGATAACTATCCCAAATAAAAAATTAAAGTTTATAAAAATAAATAGAATATACATAGTGTGGGAGTGCTTTTACTTGTAATGACATTTTTCAATCATTATCACCTGTAAATCGTTTATGTTATTAAACTTCCTCTAAAAGCAGTTATTCAAAACTTTATCTATTTTTTTTTAAAAAAAAAAAAGAAATAGTTGCTAACTCCATGGTGAAGTTTCTAACAATTAGAACTCGCTCATCAGCCGTGACTCGCTCTCTGAGAGCACCATTGGAGATCTTTGCTTATGCTTTTGTCTCTCTCGAACTTGAGTCCGGATCAGAAGTCGAGAAGGTGTTAGTTCTCATGTCATCACCGACAGCCACGTTTCCGCTGACTGCGAGCACGTGCCGCACATAATCGCAGTCCCTTCAGCCTTGCAGAAGCAACAATCTCTAGCGTACAAATAGCGTATCCCAAAGAGATACTCTACACAACCAGCCAACAGACTGTAGTTGAATTGATCTATTTATCTAATGTCTTCATTACAATAATTTTAATTGGTGAAATATAAAAATTAATTTAAATCATATTATTTTTTAAATTTAAATAATAGTTAATAAGTTTCATTTGCTTTATATGTTATTCGGACATTTATTATAATAGCGCGCTCTATTGTTAAATAAATAAAGTTTTTTGTATTATTTACTAGAATATGTCAGTCGCTTTATCTTGAATTAATAATAAATGATTTCTACAACAAATACTATTAATCTATAAATAGAGCTATATACGTGTGCGATAATTGAACCTGCCTATAATTAAAAAAAAAACAACATTGACGGTGCACAAAGCCAATGCAAAAAGATACGCCATTACAACTCATTCACGTTGAAATAATTTATTTCTCCTCTGTTTTCATTACCATAATTTTAATTTTGTGAAAAGTAAAAATTAATCTAAATGTTATTTATAAATTTTAGAAAATAACGTTTTATATTTTATTTAATATACCATTATAGCTTATTTTTATTAACTCTCTTTATTTTTAAATGAATTAAGTTATTCGATTCGTCTACTAGGAAACATGGTTAAGTGACCTTGCATAATATAAATCATTAAAACAGCAAATAAAATTCATCTACAAACAATAAAATGAAGTTAAAGGTGTTTAATGGATATGCATGAGTATTTTTATTGTTATATTTGATGTTTCAGTGATAAATGCTTTAATCTAGAAATCAAATTACGAATGAATATTTTGATAACAAGGATTACATCTACACATCGCTAATTATAAACACATGGCTCAGAAGACAGCAGGAAAATAAGCTGCCAATATAATAATGGTAATGAAGCATTATATGTTTGTAAAGAGGTATTAAATTACTTAGAAAAAGTTCAAAGGGAAGTAGGAAGACATGCATTGGATGCAGATGTATGGACAGCAAAAGAGGCAATTCTAGGAGAAATGGGATGGTCATGTTTTGAAATGAGAGATGCAAAAAGTAAATGTTTAGTAGATTGCAGTTTATGGATAATAAAAGAATAGCTAAAATAGTATATCATTGGGTTATGAGTAAAGACCAGGTAACAAGATGGGTGAGAAAGGTAATGTGATATGGAAAAAAATTTGGGTAAAGAATTTATATCGGTATATTTGTAGAAATGATGGGTTGATTGTGTTAAGAGGATTGTTGAGTGTTGTAGTAGTAAGGAATGGGATAGAAGAATAGATTTATTAATAAAGAATAGGAAGTTAGAGAGATGGAGAAATAGTATGGAGAGTAAAAAAACTTTAAATATATATAGAAATATATATCATATTAGGTGTGAGTTAATATGTGATAATAGTAAGCAAAGTGGTTTATTATTTAAGGCTCAAAGAGGAACTTAAGCTACAAGAGAATATACATGTAAATGGGAAGAAATGGGTGATTTATTTTGTAAATTATGTAAGAAAGAAATAGAAAATATTTGGCATTTGTTAATTGATTGTAAATGCTTAAAAACAGAAAGGATACATATAATGAAATTATTGAAGAATAAATATGAAAAAAGTGATTATACAGAAAGTGAATTATTGGTTTTTATACTGGGTTTGAAAAAAGATAAAGGGGATTTAGATATAAAGGTTATAAAGTTGACAAAGATTATGTTGTGGAAATGGGAGGGAGCAGAATATGAAAAAATTTAGAGTGGGGAATGGAAAATAAAATGGCTAACAGGTTTATCTAGGCATAATTGCTGAGATATTCTTGACTTCATTTAAGAAGCAGCCACAAACATCACATCGACTATAATGGCATGTACTATGGAAAGAAAAATTGGCAATTTGTTATTGTGTTAAGCTTCTCTGCTTGCAATATACCAAGTACAATTGCTGAATAATGGAAAATGCTGAAATATATAATTGTTAAATGCTATTCACATCTATAAAACTGTTCAAATAAATTGATTTGCATTTCAAATATACACATATTTAAATCAGATTTTAATCTAATCAACTAAAGTAGAATTCAGAATCACTGCTAGGTAAATGCCTGTGATATGTTCAAATTTGAATCCAAAGTTCTATTCATGAATGAAATTTAAAATATCAAGTTTATTTGAATGTGGGTGTTTTTTTTATATGTTTTTTTTAATTTGTGGCATCTTCTTTTTTGATATTGTCGGCTTTTCTTTCTTTTGTAATTAGAATGGCTCTATTCATTTATGTGTTTTATGTTCTACTTGAATGATAACTATCCCAATAAAAAATTAAGGTTTATAAAAATAAATAGAATATATTGTGCCAAGACCGTATTGGCACATATATAAAATAACTTTATCTAAAAAATTATTAAAATAGAAATCAAAAAATCAGTAAATAAGTTATAAAAATTTCAAGTTTCTTTATTAAAGAAATGTGGTATGTTTTCGTAAATGTAAAATTAAAAGTCTAAGTTGTTTTTGAAATAATAGTTACAATTAATTAATTAAAAGAAAGGAGGGGCAGTTTTCCAATAAAAAAAGCTCAGAGTTCTTAAAGGAAGTTAAAGAGTTTCTATTATAAATTAAAAGTTAAAATATAAATCTCTTCATGCACGATTGTAGCATAAAATATATATGTGCGTAAATGTAAGCTTGTTAATGAAATATATAATAAATCCGTGTATATGTGCATGTTAAAATCATATTGAAAAAAACACATGAAAATAAATTTTAAAATGACAGTTAAAAAATATATTTAAAAACATGTTTGCATGGCTACTACTTAAAAACAAAAAACAACATGTTTGTGATGGCTGCTAATTAAAATACCCAACAACAATATTAAAAAGAATTAGCTACTTAATGAATTTCGACAACAGGATTATAAGCTTATATCAAAAAAATTTTGATAACAGATATTGCTGACGCACATGAAAATGAAAACACGCGCCACCTATAAATAACCCAAATTTTATCGGACTATCAGTTCAGGAAACCGTCAAGTCAGTAACAAATGCAGTGTTAGTTGCCGTCGGAAATATCCGGCTGCCTCTATCCTAGGTCCAGATCTGTCATGAAAATAATGTCTTCATAACAGCTTGAAGAATCTCCATCAATATCTAATTGTCTCCAGGAATAATACCAAATGATAATGATGAAATCTCTGCAGGTAACTTTGAATCTAACCGGTTTGATATACTTCATTAGAAGCAGCAAACAACAAGCTATATACCCGTTCAAAATTTTAGGTAAATAACATTTTCTTCTTATATTCTTTCCTTAGTTGCCAAAGCATTCATAAACCATTCATGTGAATCCTCCGAGATTAATTATA
>JAQFVV010007064.1:0-75725 GCA_028023455.1 Epiperipatus broadwayi | reverse complement strand
CCACTGTTAGATGATTACACCTGGGTCTCGTTTTATGTGGTAGATAGGTTCCTTAGAAAATGCGCACAAAAGAAATCACATAAAAATAAATGTAACTTACTTTGAAAAATGGGGGATGTGTTCCAGAAATTTTCAGAATTTGCATAAAAGCAAAGCAACAAGAAAAAATTACTTTAAAATTCGTATTAAAAAAATAAGGAAATAAAGTATGACTAATAAAAAATTTCAAATATTTGAAAAAATTAATACAAGACAAACTTTTTTTTACTTTTTTTATTACTACAATATTTAATTTTATATTTTTCAGACATATTTTGATCATTATTGCTAACATTCATTTGTAAACTGGTAAGAAATCAGATTCGATGTGATGTATTGTGGCTTCTCCTTAAACAAAGTCAAAAACCTCTCAGCAATTATGCCCAAAGAAACCTGTCAGCCACTTTATTTTTATTTGTGATGTGATGTACAACTAGTGCCACTTTCAATCTTTTGCTGTGTTAATGGTTTTCTGTTTCTATATTTAAAAAATGAGATCGAAATCAAAACAAAAAAATTATACATTATCATTAGAAAGATTATTTTCAGTTTATAAAATCAATAAAATCTTCATTATTATTTATTTTAAAAATCTAAAAAAAAATATTTTTGTGTTAATATGTAACAAAATAGTTTTAAAAGCTTAAAATTTTTCAATATTTATTGTGATTTTTTATACGTACATATAAATCTATTATTATTATTATTTGCTCATTAGTATAAGTAGGTCATTTACATAGAAGCTAACCTTCTAATTACAGCTTCTGGTTAGCTGCTAATATAATGTTATATTTTTGAAAAGAAAAAAAAGGATTTCAAATCAAAATAAGTTATTAATAATTTAAATTTCTTGATATCTACTAAATATAGTGAAATATGAAAGATACCCAGATTAAAATTTCAATTGTCCATCTATTATCATCTCTTCTAGCAAAATGTCCAGCCAAACTCCACTTCAATCTTTTGATTTTTTAAATAACGTCAGTAACACCTGTTTGTTTTCTTACCCATGCATTGCGTTTTCGATCTCTTCTTGTTACTCCCAACATACATCGCTTCATACTTCTTTGAGTGGTCTGAAGTCTATATTGTGCTTCTATTAAGTGTCCAAGTCTCAGATCCATAAGTAAGAACTGGTAAAACACATTTGTTAAAAACCCTCCTTTTCAAACACATAGGCATATTTTCTTTTAGTATCAAATTATTTCTACCAAAAGCACTCCAACCAAGTTTAATTCTATGATTAATTTCCTCCATTATGTTTCCATCTGTATTAATAATCTGACCAAGGTATTTGTAACTGTTAACTTCTTCTAATTCATCATAATCAATCTTTATTTTCATATTTTGAGCAAATCGATTAAACATTACTTTAGTTATTTTAACATTTATCTTTAGTCCTACTTTCATCTGATAATTCCTGCAACATATCCTGCAGCTCTGAAGCATTATTTCCAAAAACAACTACATCATCTGTGAAATCTAAATGACTTAAATAATCTCCATTTACTTTCTCTCCTTTAGTTTCCCATTTTAATCCACAAAATACTTCTTGCAGCACTGCTGTAAAAAGTTTTGGAGATATGGAGTCACCTTGTCTTACACCTTTCTCAATGTTGACTTTCCCAGTATCATTATGTAATCTAATTATTGCTGTTGCATTTTTATAAATATTCTTCAAAATATGACAATATCCTGGATCTATACCTTGATGATCCAATGCTTTAATCACTGAAGAAATGTTTATAGAATCAAATGCCTTTTCATAATCTACAAATCCAAAACATAATGGCAACTCATATTCATTTGTCCTTTCTATAACTTCTCTCAACACCTGGATATGATCTACTGTACTAAAACCACTTTTAAATCCAGCTTGTTCTCTTGGTTGGTGGAAATCCAATGAGTTGTAATTATCTTGGTAAAATTTTTATACAAAACTGATAAAAGGCTGATAGGTCTGTAATTTCTAATATTTTCTTTATCACCTTTTTTTAAATATTAATATTATTACTGCATTCTCCCAATCATCCAGTACATCTTTATCATTTAGACATTTGGTATATAACTTTGCTAAAAAAAAATTCTATTTCACCTGCTTCTTTTAATATATCAATTATAATTCCATCATTACCTGGAGCCTTTCCTTTCTTCATACATTTAATTGCATGTCTCACTTCTTCATTTAAAATTCTGGGCAATTTGGAAGATGTAATAGATATAGGAGGTACTTGTTCATTATTACTATATAATTCTTGATAAAAATCTTCTATCAATTTCATAATGTCATCTCTCTTTTTAGTAATAATTCCATCTTTTTTTCTTATTGCAGATATAAATTTCCTACCAATACCAAAATATTGTTTTACATTCTTAAGACTTTTATTTTCTTCTACAGTTTTCTTTGCTAGTTCACAGTTATACTTTCTTATATCATTTTCAACTCTTTCCGCACCATTTTACAAAATTCGAGATATTCAATTCTTTTTAATGCATCATTTTTGTATATCTTCATATTTCTTCTTTTCTTCATAAATTCTCTAGTCTTAGTAAAAATTTTATTAATCAATTGCTGCTTTTTTCTACTAGCAATCTTTGTTGCAGTTTTTAAAAGTGTATCAGTTATTTTCATATTAATTTCATTCAAATCTGAATCATGTTCAAAATCTACTAATACTTGAAAGAGACATGTGAGATGAATGGATGAAATAAGAAAGTGTGCAGGGGTGAAGTGGAGAAGAGAAGCTAAAGATCGGAGAAGAGGGATTAAACATGGAGAGACATTCATCTTGCAGTGGATTGATAATGGTTGATACTGATGATGATGAAAGATATTAAGAAGAAATGTGAATCGCATAACTTCAAAATCACATTAAAACAATCTGCATAAAATGAGACCCAGGTATGTATGAATAAAAACCGAAGTCCACAAATAAATTTTTTAGTCTATAGATTTGAATTCAAATATAATACTATAGATAGGATGAAAAATATATAACAGTTGCATTATTCATGTGCACGCATGCACATATATATTATTTTTACTCATCATTCATTAGACTATATATTATCTACACAATGAGTAATATTTCTGTAGTTTTCACCACAGTACTCCCACTTAAGGCAGGAACTGGTTTCTATCTGCTTTTAACACTTTCCCTAGATCATGTTTATGATAACAACCCTCCACAAGATGTTAGAAGTGGGTGGAAACCAGTCCCTATCTTGCGTGAGTGCTGTAGTGAAAATTACACTACTTCTATTTTTGAAATTATTAGATAGGCTGATGTGTGAGTGAGTGAGATTTATAATATTTAAAGTAATAAAGCATTATCGGAGTTCGACTTCCCTTCTAATAATTTCAAGATTTTTTCTGCTTTATAATAATAGATGTGCTACTTCTACTCATGAAGTGGATAATCCTGGTTTAACACATGATTAATAAAAATTATTGATATACTTCCATTAAATGGTTTCCATCAGAGTTATGAGGGCAGTAAGTTTGACTTATCAATTAAACTGTAATTGGCTATCTATATAAACTGAACAATGATAAAAATATGTGCATGAGATTGTGACTTGGACCAACTGATGAGTGCTGGTCCAGCATGAAATTTGCATCATCGGGATCAAATCTTTTTTACATGTCTTTGACCATATGGTTATGATTTTACCTCTGCCTTTTGTGAGAGTGTGATAGTGAAAATTACACTACAGAAATATTATACACATATACATTCACACACATATATAAATTCATTGCAAAGATGTAGATGAAAAAATTAGTTTTACAAGCTTAAGAAACCAAAAACGAATATTTTTAAACATATTTAGCACTTTTTTAAATTTAATTATAAATCAGATAAAAATTTGCATCAACCATAATCACATGATTAATGATTATGTGATGCTCAAGCCCCTGTTTGAAGGATTGATTCTGTAGTACCATTCAGTTGATCAAACTGAAATTTTATTTTTATTTTGTGCACCTGAGAATGGAATAAAACTTTGGAGATTTTGAGTCTGTGCTCTGTTAGCAAATTAACTACCTGAAGTATTCTATAGCACAGAATCGATTGTATGAATGTAAAGATTTGTTGCATTAAACATAAAATGCCAGAATATAACAAAAAGATATTGAAGGAATTTCTAAACCTTTTAATACCTGATATCTCTGAATGAGGTGTGACTAAGGAAATATGGCACCATTTTCTATCTCTGATTAATTTCCTAAAATAATAATATTGGATCATTATTTTCTATTTATATTTTGAGAAAACTAAGTAGTAGAATATCCAAGTTTCTATAGGATTATAAACAAATAAATAATTATATGGCTATGTTACTTGGACATTCATAAGAAGTATAAATGCCAGAAGTAACAGAATTGGAATTAATTCGAGAACCTTATGCTCTAGTGTCTGATACTTCACTCTGGACTAAAACACAGGACATTGAAAAAATTAAAATTGTATATACAAAAAGAAATGAGATCAGCTACAAAGCAAAAATAAACAGACTGTACACCCCTATATAAATGAATTAAGGCAACCAGAAGGCATCACTCATGTACTTGATTATTTTTTGCAGCATTATTAAAATGGGTAAAAAAGCTCTGCTCTGTACATTTAAAAATCCATAATTTCAAATTGCATTTAACATCTCAATTGATTATATTTGTTTTCTATTGAGGCAGTTCAATAGAACTTTTCATATAAAATCTTTAAACTATTGTAAAAAGCATTATTTTCTTATTGCAAAAAGTTTATTGAATTATAGCAGTTAAAAAGCAGCTAATTTCTTTATAATAACAGTACTTAAAGTTCATCACTTTGATAGTTATACATATATAGATAGATAGTTGGATGGGCAATGGACAGTCAGAAAAATAGATCGATAAATTAATAGATAGACAAATAAACATATAGATAAAGATAGACAGATTCATAGATAGTTAGATAAGTAGATAAATAAATAGATAGATAGGTACATAGGTAGATAGATAGGTGATAGTTAATTCTAGAAAAATATATTTAACCAAACACATTTCAAATTTATAAACACCCCACAAATCTTAACTTTCATCACATTGCAACTGTCTCCAGTTTAAAAATTTCATGTGATATTCTCTCATTATACTGTATTTTACAAATAGCTATCACAATCAAATGAGTTAGAAGCTTGAAACACCTAGATTTTCACATCTGAATTAAAAGTCTAATATAACATGCATTTTTTTTGTGCTTACTGTTCAATGCAACACCAATACAGGTTACATGCAAGGTGAGATTTATATCCATGTTATATCACTGTATGCCAAATAAGAATTCATACTCAATGAGCAATTTGGATGTTAATTAGCAGTTGTGAAATACAAAATACTTAAGCATAATGATTTGTATATATATTTTTTAATTTAGTACAAAAATTTAGTTTGCAAATCAGTTTTTCAATTAAAATTGAAGAGAATACTTAAACAAAAAGTTTTATAGGGTGTCAGATGAATTAGAGGTGGTCCTAGCTAATTTTTTTTTAATTACTTTGTAGTGATTTATAAATAAACCATAATCATTATCAAATAAATATAAGTGAAAAAAAATGAGAAAGGGAATAAAATATTTCAGTCAGAATTTGGTAGCTATGTGGTTTTGCAATCTTAATGTCACAATGATTTGTAGAGAGATGACCAGTGGCATGAGAGTAATCAAAACACGAATCAAAACAAAGGCTATATTAAAAATAGCACTTATTCTTTAATGAATCAACTTTTCATCTTGTGAGTCAGTAGAAAGTACTCTTCGTACTGATATATTTGAATATCTACATTGCACTGAATTTACAAAGCATATGGTATGGTGATAAATCACATTCCCAACTTAAAAGAATATTAAATTTATCTATTAGTTATGCCACTATCATGTCACAATATTGGAGCAGTGTTTAAAAATTCAACTAAATATAAAGTGGAATGTAGATATGTGAGTGCATTTTGATTGGATACTGCTTTCACTATCTAGTCATCCATGGACTCTGTTATCAGCCTGCGCATATCATCTGACATGTATATAATTGAACACAATCGATTGAATATTTTCATTATTATCAAAAGCAATAGTTGGTTTACAAGTAGCATATCCTATAATGCAATAAGATGTGCCCTTGGTTGGACATTATTTACTTTTATGCTAACTTTGGATTTAAGTCTAACAAAAGAATAAACTGGATTTAAAAGTGATTGGGGCACAGTGGACCACATCCAAGTATTGAGAGAAGTTATAGAAAAAAAACCAATGATTATAATTTGGCATTATGTTTTGGATTTGTACATTATAAAAAGGCATTTGATATTATAAGCATTTTTAGTTATTATATCATTGGATCATCAAAATATAGATGGGTTAGTGTGGTAGTTTTGAAGAATATTTATCAAAATGTAATAGCAATGATTAGATTATATAATATACTAAGAAGATCAACATTGAGAAAGGTATACAGCAAGATGATTCCATATGTCCAAAACTTTGGTGGCAGCTTTACAAAAAGTAGATTGTGAATTAAATTAGAAAACTAAGGAAATAAAAGTTTAATAGA
The DNA here is from genome assembly GCA_028023455.1 of Epiperipatus broadwayi. Lineage (NCBI taxonomy): Eukaryota > Metazoa > Onychophora > Udeonychophora > Euonychophora > Peripatidae > Epiperipatus > Epiperipatus broadwayi. The sequence goes on along the minus strand of JAQFVV010007064.1, from coordinate 69,095 downwards.
GATTATTTAAATCATCTAGTAATATTTAAAATCAAGTATATTGTCTATACTGAACTTAATGTAATTAAAAGAGATTTGAACTCAGATTTTCAAGCTCCCTACAACCACCCACTCCATCTTATACAACCCATACTCATGACCAAATGCATGTGAAAAAGATAAATGATCAATATACATTTCATGCTAAACCAGCACTAATCAGTTGGTTCTGATCATCATCTGTCGCACATGTATATAATTACTTCTCAGTTTATATTAAGGTAACAAATGTTCAAACTTTAAAGGACATACTTCAGTATTCTCTGCTCTCCAACTCTTTATCCTTCCATATCATTGAAAATCTGATGATGGAATTCTAAAAGCCCTTGATGACGCCAATATTGTGAAAGCCGTTCAACTGTACATTATGTCTATGCCTATGCATATAGCCATAACCTTATGTTACATTAAATCTAGCTTGGATAGCGTAAGCCCCCTCCTCTAGAAATAATGAATTTAAGAAATAGAATGTAATTGAGATTAACCTATAGTAGTCCCATAATAGTTTGATTATATTTTTTTATTACCTGGTGGATAAATAATTCAACATCCACATTTTGTTAATTATGCATGATTTTCTATATGTAAAGTCCAACAATCAGCTCTTAACCATAATGTGTACCGAAGAAAGTTACTCTTTTGATTTATTAGTTATTAATAAACATTAATTCATATAATTTATCTATTTTCACTCTCATTACTGATGTGAATCCTATCATTAGAGTTAAGTAATGATTAAGTTAAAAGTGTATGCATATCCCTGAGCTAAGCAGAGTAATATAAAAGATGAGAAGTTGTGTTAACGTCAAGGGTGTTAATTAGTAATAGAAACTAGGGAGCTTAATGGGGTCTTTTTTTTCATGTTATAGCATCGGCCGGGAAGGGAACCCGGGCCAATGCCTAGTGGAGTCTTGTTAGCAAATTATACACGTTTGATTGTTGCACTATTAACAGAGTTTTAAAAAAGAGTTAAATAAAATTATTCATAATCAGGTATTTAAGTTACTCCAGTATTAATTATATCCTAAGAACAATTAACTCTATGCTTATTTTTTAATTACAAATTCCTTAATTTAGTCATCTTAACAATTAATTTTCAGATCATAATCACTTAACTGTTTTTAGATTGTTTATTCTATTTTTTTGTTCTCTTGGACTCCCATCGTATGTTTTCTCTTATTTTTTAAATGACATTACTTTAATAAATAAAAAATAGTAGATTATTAAATCGTTATAGTAAAGAGTTAAATTTACTTTGTTAAATAGGAGAAATTTCGAAATACTGTAGATATAATTTATTTTGAAAACAAAATATTGAGAACATTATGCTGAAATAATGTATTTATGATAATTATTATCATATTACTATCCACAAATCATTTTCTCAAGAGAAAGGTTTGATTTTTTAATAAATGTGTTTTACCAGTTCTTACTTAGAGATCTGCGACGTAGACAGTTAACAGCAGAACAATACAGACTTCAGATCACTCAACAGAGTATTGAGTGGAGTAATAAGAAAGGATAAAAAAAAAAAAAAAAATACATGGGTGAGAAAATAAGTAAGTATTATGACTAAATGAAAGAATTAAGTGGAGCTGGACTGGATATATTGCAGAGATGAATAGTTGAAATCTTAAACTGGATTCCAAAAGATTGTAAACGATCTAAAGAGACCACATGTGAGATGAATGAATGACACAATGAAATATGGTGGTATGATACAGAGAAGTTACAGACTGGAAAAATTGGATTAAACTTGAAGAAACCTACATTCTGTAATCAATTAATAAAGACAATTCATTCTAGTTTTCCATGATACTTGAAGACAAATATTTTTTAAATTTAACATATAAACTAAATGCTGAAACATGATTCTTTTCGATATTAAATAGAAATGACATTGGTCCAAAGGCTAACTAATTTTCCTTATCTATTAAAAGTTTGATACAAATTATTTTTCAGAACAACTCCTTTAAAAGCAAGCTACTTACTATTTGAAGACGTGAAGCAAATATTCAAAGCACAGACTCCTTATTATATTGCTTAATGCTATTTCTTTATTTAAAAAAAAGGGCGCTCCATCAAATCTTGGTGCATGAAATTTAAATATTAATATGAAAGTATTAAAGGGTACATTCAAGTAAACAATTTGCAATGAGTATTCTTCCTGCTATACATTTTTTTTACTAAACTAACTCAAAACCTAGTTTACCACTCACGATATTTAATAGATGAATTTTGATGCCTGAAGCAAGTCTTAAAATCTGCACCTTCTAAAATTATTGGAAAAGTTATTAGTAACTTATTTAAAGTGGTCAACTAAATAAAGTAATGAATGTAACAGTAAACATGTTATTCTTTTTTTTCATATGTCAAATGCACTGACAGAAAAGCAAACCCGGGCCAGCTGTCTTGGAAGGCAGCTATGCTAATCGTTAGGCCACCAACACTTGATTAAACATATTCTTTATCTTTAAAATGCCCACTGCAACACATATATTGAAATTATTAGAAATAGATACAGGATGAGTTTTGTTAAAATATAGTTATATATTTTATATTGTATATATTTTGTAAAATACACGAGTACTTACATATAATCTCTTCGCCAAGAGTCTGCCAAGTGTTTTTTGGTTAATTATGCTTTTTCAGGGGCATTGAAGAATTTGTTAGTTTTTTCCATCAAAATTATTTTATTAAACATATGCTACTTGTTAAGTTTAAAAATATTAATAAATCAAATATAAATTCATGTTAAGTTTAAAAAATAATATTTTTTTTTATAAATGCCATTCACAACTTTTAATGAATTTTTTTTTAATGTATATTATAATGCACAACTGTTAAGATTGTCATGTTAATCGTAACATTTTCATTCAAGCTCTTGGTTCATTTTTTTTCCTAATCTTTTGCAAAAATGATTACAATTTGGAATCTATCGATGTCAGAAGAAAATGCAATAGAGTATTTTCAAAATTACAGGATACTGCCAACACAAAAAGTGTGTGCTAATAGAATATGAAACTTTATGTGCGAACGAAGATGCAATAATGGTGTAATCTCAAAACATGTTTGAAGCGAGTATTCTTTCATCATATTTTTTATTTTATTACAGTTCTATTAATCTTTATTTAATTACAATTGTTTGGAGATTTGTGTAATTTCTTATGTTTTTATAATCATCTTAAAAAAATTCAATGAAATATTTAATACAATAATCATCTTAAAGAAAAACAACAATCATATTGTTTAAACCATGATGCCCGTGAAAATGAATTAATAAAAAAAATGTCTTGCAAAGTTTTGGAAAAAGGAGTGAAGGGATTATATGTAAGTATCAAAAATTATTATTCTTTTTTAAACTTAACATGAATTTGTATTCGAATTCTTAATATGTTTTAAACTTAACAAGTAACAAATGTTCAGTAAAATAATTTTGATAGAAAAGACAAATTCTTCAATGCTCCTGAAAATGCATAATTAACCAAAACTTCCTGGTAGGCTCCCAGCAAAGAGATTATGCATAAGTACCAAAATGAGATTTAGAATTGCTTATGAAATGTATAATCAAGGGATTAAGTTAATCTCTGTGTGCAGTGGGAATTTGGAAAATAAATAATTAAAAGATAAGCTGAAGACTGTTTTTTAAAAACAACTTATATTACTTACTGTTGTAAAAAAACCCTATTCAAAATGGTTACTCCAGATACTCCCAAATGATATAAATAAAGACAAAAGTAATTGTAGAGACAGAGAGTTAGACAATTTTTCAAAAGTTCAAATTCCAGGAATATCCAGTCCTATAAGAAAAAGTATTGCAGGTTGTTTAGATTTTTAGTATTATTTATATAGACCTTCAAATTACTAAGGTGATAAAAATAATTCTTCCTATGTAACTAACATAAATTTGCACTTGTATTATTGTGATATTGGAATATTGTTTTATTATTATTATTATTAAAAGTATTTGCCTTATAATATGCTGGATCATTTATTGGATGTTAAATCTTTAACCTTACTCATTTGTATGCATGAGTAACCTGGAACTAAACTTCAGCCATATACAGAGGTAAATCTATTATACATAACACATTGGCACAGCTGACATTCTTCAGCTCCAATTAATAAAAAAAAGTAGCACTAGCACTGGGGGCAATTGACATTCCTTCTTTGCCACAAGTGTAGTGATAAATATATTATTGATGCATAATGAGGAAAAATATAAACACATCACCACACCTATAAGTCAGATTTTGTTTGGCGATTGTAAGACTCAAATAAGGAATTTATATGGATAAATTTAAAGTAAATCTATTTCATACATCCTTACATATATATTCTAACTAGTGGGGAGGGGGATGTTAATGGGACAAACATTTACTGATAAAATGACAATAATAAAGATGGCTCTATTATGTTTTGCAGGGGAAAAAGTGTTTTGAAATCACTAATAGATTATGTGAACGGTAAATTGCCATCAAATTCATTTACGAAGAAATAATAAGCAAAATGAAATAAACTTTTTAGCTGACATTGTCAAAGCATATAGTTAGATTGTATTTCCAAAATAGAAAGCAAATCAAAGACAAGGGTATGTAAACATGGAAATTTCATGGAGAAGACATTCATTGAACAATTCTTTTGGTGAATGAGAAATTGAAACAATTTCTATGCAATATATAATGCAAAAATAATAAAAATCAGTACATAAAACAATGTCAACCAGAACAAAAAACTTAATATAGTTTTTCTGTAGAAAATTGATAGTCTGAAAATCAGGGGGCCAAAAGAAAAAATTTCAAGTGGAAATATTTTGGCTATGGGAAAAAAAATTATTCTGCACAATTAAAAGCTAAAAATGTATGGTGGCAAGGTCTACAAAAACAACACATCTGCTGAAGGTTGGTCTGAAAGAAGATGGGGATAAAAAAACAATAACTACATCTAATTGGTGAAACAAAATAGGTGATAAAATTAAAAAAAAACTGTAATTGATTTTCAGCAGTTACCCACATATGTAAAATCAATATCTTCATGAAAACAAATCTCTGGTTGGGAGTATTGCTTAAATCTAAAAAAAAAAACCTTGGAACTTCTGTCAGTTAAATATAGAAATTCACTTCTGAAAATCAAATTTTTGTTTAAATGTGTATATGAAAATATAGTATATATTTGGAGTCATAGTGTAAAGGGAAACATAAATTATATTAAAAATGAATGTTTCAATCCTTTAAGAATTGAGGTTATATAGTGAAGCACATTTCTTAAGAAAAACAAACAAACAATATAGTTAAATCTGATCAAGGAACATTTAAATATATCACCAGTTAAAATATTAATTACAGAAATTGTAATCCTATAATTTATAAATTTAAAATTCATGGCTAAAAAGCGAAAGTAGAGAAAGATATTGAACATTTGTCTGAAAAAGGAGTATTAACAATAATAGAAAATCCGAGTGAGACATTTCGATTATTGTTTATAAACAAATCTGATAACAAGGTATGCATATACATGGATTATCAGATAATCACAAATAAAAGTTTATGTAAAAATGTATATTCCATATTGAATGTTAGGCAAATGTCACAGCAATACAAAATGCTTCCATTTTGCAAAATTAGATATGAAGGCAGCATTTTATCAAGTTTCCGTAGATAAATAATAAACAAAAGTTTTAATTTACAATACATTGTATTTTTGGAGCTAATTGTTACTATTCAGGATTATCTAAGCTTCAAATGTATTCCAGGCTAATGTGGACATGCTCTTTCGAGGAATAGAGGAGGTAATATTGTATTACAATAAATGCTTATCATTGTGAATTGAAAGTCAGTATATAAAAGACAAATATTGAGCACATGTAAATTGTTAGATAAACTTGCAGTACTATTGAAAATTGTAACAGAAAGCTGAAGAAATAAATTTTTTAGTGCATAATATATCAGGAAGGAAACAAATGTTTTATCATATTGTTTTAATAGTTATCTACATAAGGTGATATATATAAAATATAAAAAGTCAAAAATGCAAATGGCAATGACTTTTGGAAAAGCAAATATATTTTGCTTTAATTAAGACATTAACGACAGATTCACATTGGTGGTTATTAATAGTATTAGACAGAGTGTCCTTGTTTGAGTCCGCATCGTCGATATCTGAGTCTGTCCCATCTTCATCAACTAGTATATCTTTTACTCCATTATTGTCCGCTTCAATGCAGTTAATGTCTCTTCTTCCGTCAGGGCGTACGCTTTCATCGGGATTTTGATTTCCATGATTTTTTTTTTCTTTAAGAACGACAATATTCGCCTGGCTAATGAGACTTTTTTAGACGAATTTTTTAAGATGTTATTAGAAAGTGGACTACCACTACAATATTCGTTATTGTCCATACAATTTGATCATAAGTAATAACTATAAAAAGTTTAAATGTTATATAACATTCTGGAAAAATCTAAACTTTTAATTTTGTTCTATTCTCGATTTACATTTCGTGCAGCTTTTTAACGTGCTAAAAAATTATATGAAAATAATTTTTATAATTTTTTACCAACTATATTATTAAAAAAGCTTGTATATCATTAAAGACTAGCGAGATATATGTTATAAAACACACACACGCATATATATTGTAAACATTTAATTGATTCATTATACTGAGTATATAAAATGTATCTGATAGTCCAAAATTTTAAAAATATATGACTTAAACATTAAAAGCTATGATTTGTAATTTTATATATGACTTACAATGTTATATATATATATGAATGGCATTTTTATATTTGTTGGGACTTTTATTTTTAACCATCGCAAATTTACGTCTCTGCTAAGTTGTTTACGTGTTGGAACATATATATATATATATATATATATAAGAAAAAAAAGGGATAACTAAAAATAATTCTCAATGGTTCAACATGTCTATTTTTTTTATGTGTGTCATATATTTTCTCTGTTAATAAGTTAATGCAGAGCAGATTATTATTGTTTGACCAAATGTTAATTTTACTAATGTATTAGAAATGGCCATCCTGGTTTGTATGTGTCTGTTCAAGATACAAACTGTATAGTAGTGCTATCAAGTGCAAGGCGTTAAAATCAATGGATGCAGGAAGGTTTGGGCATAAAATCCCTATAGTGCCTACTCATCTGATATTCCCAGACTAGTTTCTCATTTTCATCAGAGGAGCCTTGGATTTGAAAACACTACACCATAAATCTTTAAGATCTAATGCAATCCTCCAACAGCTACCTTGTACCTATTTGGTTAACTGGAGGTGTTGAATGAGTAGGCACTAGATAGGGGTTTTATGCACAAATCTTCTTCCATTGATTATGAAGGCTTGCACTTGGTGGCACTACTATATGGAGTTTGATACTCTTATTAATACTAAGCATATGATGTGGTGATACATTTTAAATATTATACATAAAATATTTTCTATATTATGAATTTATCTAGCTTTTGAAACATATTTTAATGATCTATAGACAAAAACTATCCAACATTTTTGTGCTTTTGACTTCAGCTACAAATTGTTTTCAAATCTAGCTATAATCTCAATTTTTTCTGGCTGACCTTGATGTCATATCAATTATATCTACATATTTCCAATATTGAATCAAAATCTTTGTCTAGTATAGCATTCTTCATATTACAATTTAATGGATCTTTTTTATAAATTTTCATATTTCTTCTTTACTTAATACAGTGTGTTGTCTCGGTTAAAAATTTATTGGTAAATTGCTACTTTTTTATACCAACTATGTTGCAATCTTTAAAAGTGCATCAGTTATTTTCCTCTTAAATTTATTCAAATCTGAACCATTTTCAAAATCTGTTAATATTTAAAAACGATTTGGAAGTTCTAATTAAAATATATTAGAATGTTTCTGAAAGATAACAATATCAATTATGAACACTGTTTTTCTTAATAACTTTTGTGTTTTTAGTATTAATATCATCATTAATTGAAGATTACTTCCTGTGTTGAATTTATTAAGATTTTACAATCTTGAAAGGCATATTTTTTTGTTCATCAAAGTGTATCCCTATCTGCTGTAGTTTTATTTGAATGTTTCCATGCACATTTTCTGCATTTTTCTCAAATGAACAATTCATAATATATAGTTTTTCTTTTTTTGCAAACTGGATAGGTTTCTGTTGTCTCTCATTTCTGTCACCCTAACAAAATATGCCTACAACACCATCATTCAATTGATTTTAGCACTAAATTCTCCAGTGATAATTTTAAGATATTGTTTGATCCGATCAAAAGAGTTTGTATATCCACATAAAAATCCTCGACTTCTTCATCACAAAAAGAACTTGTTGGGACATAAACCTGAAGTATGGACAGCTTCCATTAAATTGAGGAATCAATCTTTCACTCTGTCTGACACACCATGAATCTGTATATTTTTTCTCCCAGTTTTTTATTACCATAAATCCTACTCCACTTGTAGTTTGTTTTCGTAAATGTAAAATTAAAAGTCTAAGTAGTATTTGAAATAATAGTTACAATTAATTAATTAAAAGAGGGGAGGGACAGTTTTCCTATAAAAAAAAACTGAGTTCTTAAAGGACGTTAAAGAGTTTCTATTATAAATTAAAAGTTAAAATATAAATCTCTTCATTCGCGATTGTAGCATAAAATATATATGTGTGTAAATGTAAGTTTATTTTTAAAATATATAATAAATGCATGTATATGTGCATGTTAAAATCATATTGAGAAAAACACATGAAAGTAAATGTTAAAATGAGAGTTAAAAAATATATTTAAAAACACGTTTGCATGGCTACTAATTAAAAACAAAAAACAACACGTTTGTGATTGCTGCTAATTAAAATACCCAACAACAATATTAAAAAGGATTAGCTACTTAAGGAATTTCGACAACAGGATTATAAGCTTATATCAAAGGAATTTTGACAACAGATATTACCGGCGGACATAAAAATGAAAACACATGCCACATATAAATAGCCCAAATTTTATCGGACTATGAGTTCAGGAAACCTTTCAGTCAAGTCAGTTAGAAATGCAGTGTTAGTTGCCATCAGAAATATCTGGCTGCCTCTATCCTAGGTCCAGATCTGTCATGAAAATAATGTCTTCATAACACCTTGAAGAATCTCTGTCAATATCTAATTGTCTCCAGAAATAATACCAACTGATAATGATCAAATCTCTGCAGGAAACATCGAATCTAACTGGTTAGGTATACTTCATTAGAAGCAGCAAACAACAAGCTATATACCTGTTCAAAATCCTAGGTAAATAACATTTTCTTCTTATATTCTTTCCTTAGTAGCCATTGCATTCGTAAAACATTTGTGTGAATCCTCCAAGAGTCTAATTATATGAACTCAAACTATTGATATGTGTGTTTAAGTTTCAAATGCTATTTAATGATTTATTATTGTACATGAGAGTGGATGAGTTGAATTTGTGCATTAAAAAAATACCAATATTATATTAGTTAAAAAAATTATGAAGTTGTATAAATTTAGTAAATTAATGTTAGTAAATAAATTGTCTTTAAACTTAAACTTTATTTGTCGGTCAATTCTTTTTCCCAATGTTTTCATCAATTCTTTCCACAACTAATTTTGTATAATTTTGTTATTGAATTAAAATTAGACTGAGTTAGTTTTAGGGAATGTTTCGAGCACAGAATTATGAACCTACTGTCCGAATACGTTAGTCTTAGACTAGCTGGTGCCCAGTGTTTACTCCGAAACAAATAAAGTATTTGGATAGTAGGGTTTTGTATTTAGCAGGTGAGGGGGGGATGATCTAATTGTGGGTATTGTTGATAATTGAAGCTATCAATAATATTTTCCCACTTTGCTCGAAGGTGCCGGTTCATTCACATAACATTTATAATTAACTAAGATTATAAATGTGTTATAAAGAAGTTTGAAACCAGCCAAAACATTTGCAGGGTAAGTAAGATCTTCTGCAGAGCGAACCTGGTACAATATATAGTGTAGGAGTGCTTTTACTTGTAATGACATTTTTCAAGTATTATCACCTGCAAATCATTTATGTTAATAAACTTCTTCTAAAAGCAGTTATTCAAAACTTTATTTTTTTAAAAAAATTAAAAAAAAGAAATAGTTGCTAACTCCATGGGGAAGTTTCTAACAATTAAGAACCCACTCATCAGCCGCGACCCACTCTCTGGGAGCACCATGGAAGATCTTTGTCTATGCTTTTATATCTCTCTCGAACTTGACTCCAGATTATCAAGTCAAGAAGGTGATTAGGTCTCCGGTCATCACTGTCAGCGATGATGGTTCTGACTTACAAGCATGTGCAGCACATAACCGCAGTCCCTTCATCCTTGCAGAAGTAACAATCTCTAGCATACAAATAGCCCTTAACGTACAAATATCCCAAACAGATACTCCATACAACCAGTCAACTGATTTTAGTCGAATTGATCTATTTATCTAATGTCTTCATTACAATAATTTTAATTGGTGAAATATAAAAATTAATTTAAATCATATTATTTTTTAAATTTAAATAATAGTTAATAAGATTCATTTGCTTTATATGCTATGTGATGTGATGTGATGTGATGTATTATGGCTTCTCCTTAAACGAAGTCAAGAATATCTCAGCAATTATGCCCAGATAAACCTGTTAGCCACTTTCTTTTACATTCCCCACTCTAAATTTACCCATAATCTGCTCTATCCCATTTCCACAACATAATTTTTGTCAACTCTATAACCTTTATATCTAAATCCCCCTTATATTTTCCCAAACCCAGCATAAAAACCAATAATTCACTTTCTGTATAATCACTCTTTTCATATTTATTTTTCCACAACTTCATTCTATGTACCCTTTCTGCTTTCAAACATTTACATTCAATTAACAAATGCCTAATATTTTCAATTCCTTCCTTACATAATTTACAAAATAAATCACCCATATTTTTCCATTTACATGTATATTCTTTTGTAGCTAAAGATCCCGTTCGAGCCTTAAACAATAAACTACTTTCCTTACTATTATCATATATTAACTCACACCTAATATTCTGTTTATTTCTATATATATTTAAACTCTTTTTACTCTCCATACTATTTCTCCATCTCTCTAACTCCCTAGTCTTTATTAATAAATTTATTCTTTTATCCCATTCCTTACTACTATAACACTCAATAATCCTCTTAACACAATCATCCCATCTTTTGTACAAATATACTGATATAAATTCTTTATCCAAATCTTTTGCATAGCGCATTACCTTTCTCACCCATCTTGTTACCTGCCCTTTACTCATAACCCAATTAAATACTATTTTAGCTATTCTTTTATTATCCATAAACTGCAATCTACCAAACATTTTCATTTTACTTTTTGCATCTCTCATATGAAAACTTGACCATTTATTATAATAGCGCTCTCTATTGTTAAATAAATAAAGTTTTTTGTATTATTTACTAGAATATCAGTCACTTTATCTTGAATTAATAATAAATGATTTCTACAACAAATACTATTAATCTATAAATAGAGCTATATACGTGTGCGATAATTAAACCTGCCTATAATTTAAAAATAAAAAACAACATTGACGGTGCGCAAAGCCAACAGCAATTTTTAGAATGCTAAAAGATATGCCATTACAACTCATTGACGTTGAAATAATTTATTTCTCCACTGTTTTAATTACCATAATTTTAATTTTGTAAAATGTGAAAATTAATCTAAATATTATTTATAAATTCTAAACAATATCGTTTTTTATTTTATTTAATATACCATTATAACTTATTTTTATTTACTCTGTTTATTTTTAAATGAATTAAGTTATTCGATTCATCTACTATGAATCATGGTTAAGTGGCCTTGTATAATATAAATCATTAAAACAGCAAATGAAATTCATCTACAAACAATAAAATGGAGTTAAAGGTGTTTACTGGATATGCATGAGTATTTTTATTGTTATATTTTATGTTTCAGTGATAAATGCTTTAATCTAGAAATCAAATTACGAATGAATATTTTGATAACAAGGATTACATCTACACATCGCTAATTATAAACACATGGCTCAGAAGACAGCAGGAAAATAAGCTGCCAATATAATAATGGTAATGAAGCATTATATGTTTGTAAAGAGGTATTAAATTACTTAGAAAAAGTTCAAAGGGAAGTAGGAAGACATGCATTGGATGCAGATATATGGACAGCAAAAGAGGCAATTCTAGGAGAAATGGGATGGTCAAGTTTTCGAATGAGAGATGCAAAAAGTAAATGTTTGGTAGATTGCAGTTTATGGATAATAAAAAATAGCTAAAATAGAATTTAATTGGGTTATGAGTAAAGGGCAGGTAACAAGATGGATGAGAAAGGTAATGTGGTATGCAAAAGATTTGGGTAAATAATTCATATCAGTATATTTTTACAAAAGATGGGATGATTGTGTTAAGAGGATTGTTGAGTGTTTTAGTAGTAAGGAATGGGATAAAAGAATAGATTTATTAACAAAGAATAGGGAGTTAGAGAGATGGATAAATCATATGGAGAGTAAAAAGAGTTTAAATATATATTGAAATAAACAGATTATTAGGTGTGAGTTAATATGTGATAATAGTAAGGAAAGTAGTTTATTATTTAAGGCTCGAATGGGATCTTTAGCTACAAGAGAATATACATATAAATGGAAAGAAATGGGTGATTTGTTTTGTAAATTATGTAAGGAAGGAATAGAAAATATTAGGCATTTGTTAATTGATTGTAAATGCTTAAAAACAGAAAGGATACATATAATGAAGTTATGGAAGAATAAGTATGAAAAAAATGATTATACAGAAAGTGAATTATTGGTTTTTATGCTGGGTTTGGGAAAAGATAAAGGGGATTTAGATATAAAGGTTATAGAGTTGACAAAGATTATGTTGTGGAAATGGGATGGAGAAGAATATGAGAAAATTTAGAGTGGGAAATGGAAAATAGAATGGCTAACAGGTTTATCTGGGCATGATTGCCGAAATATTCTTGACTTCGTTTAAGGAGAAGCCACAATACATCACATCACATCGACCATAATGTCATATTTTATGGAAAGAGAAAATTGGCAATTTGTTATTGTGTTAATCTTCTTTGCATGCAATATACCATTTACAATTGCTGCATAATGGAAAATGCTAAAATATATAATTGTTAAATGCTATTCACATCTATAAAACTGTTCAAATAAATTGATTTGCGTTTCAAATATTCACGTATTTAAATCAGATTTTAATCTAATCAAGTAAAATAGAATTCATAATCATTGCTAGGTAAATAAATGCCTGTGATTTGTTCAAATTTGAGTCCTAAGTTCCATTCATGAATGAAATTTAAAATATCAACTTTATTTGAATGTGGGTGTCTTTTCTATTACGTTGTTTTTTTTAATTTGTTGCATCTTCTTTTTTAATATTTTCAGCTTTTTTTTTTTTAAAGTGTCATAGCATCGGCCGGGACGCGAACTCGCAACGCGGGCAACTGCCTGCAAGTGCAAGGTCATCGTGCTGACCTCTCAACCACCAATGCTAGACAGCTTTTCTTTTTTTGTAGTTAGAATGGCTCTATTCATTTATGTGTTTTATGTTCTACTTGAATGATAACTATCCCAAATGAAAAGTTAAGGTTTTTTAAAATAAATAGAATATATATATGTGGAAGTGCTTTTACTTGTAATGATATTTTTCAATCATTATCAGCTGTAAATTGTTTATGTTATTTAACTTCCTCTAAAAGCAGTTGTTCAAAACTTTATCAATTTTTTTAAAATTTTTTAAAAATAACATCGATAAATTTTTAACAATAACTTTATTTTATTTTATTTAATATACCATTATAACTTATTTTTATTAGCTCTCTTTATTTTTAAATGAATTAAGTTATTCGATTCGTCTACTAGGAAACATGGTTAAGTGACCTTGCATAATATAAATCATTAAAACAGCAAATGAAATTCATCTACAAATAATAAAATGAAGTTAAAGATGTTTAATGGATATGCATGAGTATTTTTATTGTTATATTTTATGTTTCAGTGATAAATGCTATAATCGAGAAATCAAACTAGGAATGAATATTTTGATAACAAGGATTTCATCTACACATCACTAATTATAAACACTTGGCTCAGAAGGCAACAGGAAAATAAGCTGCCAATGTAATAATATAATAATGGTAGTGATGCATTATATGTTAGTAAAGAGGTATTAAATTACTTAGAAAAACTTGAAAGGGCAGTAGGAAGACATGCATTGGTTGAAGATATATGGACAGCAAAAGAGGCAATTCAAGGAGAAATGGGATGGTCAAGTTTTCAAGTGAGAGATGCAAAAAGTAAAATGAAAATGTTTGGTAGATTGCAGTTTATGGATAATAAAAGAATAGCTAAAATAGTATTAATTGGGTTATGAGTAAAGGGCAGGTAACAAGATGGGTGAGAAAGGTAATGTGATATGCAAAAGATTTGGGTAAAGAATTTATATCTGTATATTTGTACAAAAGATGGGATGATTGTGTTAAGAGGATTGTTGAGTGTTGTAGTAGGAAGGAATGGGATAAAAGATTAGATTTATTAACAAAGAATAGGGAGTTAGAGAGATGGAGAAATCATATGGAGAGTAAAAAGAGTTTAAATATATATTGAAATAAACAGATTATTAGGTGTGAGTTAATATGTGATAATAGTAAGGAAAGTAGTTTATTATTTAAGGCTCGACCAGGATCTTTAGCTACAAGAGAATATACATATAAATGGAAAGAAATGGGTGATTTGTTTTGTAAATTATGTAAGGAAGGAATAGAAAATATTAGGCATTTGTTATTTGATTGTAAATGCTTAAAAACAGAAAGGATACATATAATGAAGTTATGGAAGAATAAGTATGAAAAAAGTGATTATACAGAAAGTGAATTATTGGTCTTTATGCTGGATTTCGGAAAAGATAAATGGGATTTAGATATAAAGGTTATAGAGTTGACAAAGATTATGTTGTGGAAATGGGATGGAGCAGAATATGGGAAAATTTAGAGTGGGGAATGGAAAATAAAATGGCTAACAGGTTTATCTGGGCATGATTGCTGAGATATTCTTGACTTTGTTTAAGGAGAAGCCACAATACATCACATCACATCGACTATAATGTCATATTTTATGGAAAGAGAAAATTGGCAATTTGTTATTTAGCAAGGAGGCACCTGCTTAAAAATAGTACTCTATGCCAGCATTGCGGCGTGCAGTCTTCTCTCATCAAACAGCAAGAATGTGGAGATGGTCACAGATGGCAATGCAGATTATGTCACCGTCGTGTATCTATCAGAAAGGGGTCTTTTTTTTAGAAGCCATTTATCCTTCAAGACAATTATGCTTATAGTATATTATTGGGCACATAATTTGCCACAGTGTTTACTTGTTCACGAGCTAAGTGTAAGTTGGCACACTATAGTAAACTGGGCAAATTTTTACTGCGAAGAGTGCGCAACGTATTTTCACAGACATCCAATGCAAGTCGGTGGAGTTGATGACAATGGAGCGCCTAAAATCATAGAAGTTGATGAAACGAAATATTTTCATCGAAAATATCACAGAGGAGCAATTCGAGAAGGTCATTGGGTCTTTGGTGGAATAGAGAGAAATTCAGGAAAGTGTTTCTTGGTAGAGGTCCTTAACTGATCAGCTGCAACTCTCGAAGCAAAAATACAAGAATATATTTTACCAGGGACCCACATCATTACAGACAGAAGGGGTGCATACAACAACTTAAGCACAATCCGTAATGGTATTTATATGCACTCTGTCGTCATACACCAGGAGAACTTTGTAGATCCTCATGACTCTGATATCCACACACAAAATATGGAAAATATGTGGATGAGAACTAAACGCAAGCTGAAACATCAGTGCGGGACCAACAGTACTTTATTCGAATCATATCTGCAGGAATTTGTTTTTAGGACTCTCTACACGACTGAAGCAGTCTTTGCTAATTTTATCGCTATTGTAAGCGAAAACTACAAGGGACAGTAATTACGAATGTTGGTAGGAAATATTGTTATTATTTTAATTATATTTTTAATTATTATTTTAATTATTTTTAATTTTTTCTTATTTAAATATTCGACAAGAAACACTGTGGTGAGAAAAATGTGAAACAAAATTCGAATTTTATTGTCATTACAACTCATTGGCGTTGAAATGATTTCATTTTCCCCCTTTTTCAAAACAGTGGATAAATGTAATTATTTCAATGCCAATGAGTTATAATGACATATCTCTTTGCATTCTAAAAGTTGCTGTTGTCTTTGCGCACCATGAGTGTTTTTTTTTTAAAATTATATGCAGGTTTAATTATCACAGACGTATATAGCCCTATTTATAGATTATTCGTATTTGTTATAGAAATCATTTATTATTAATGCAAGATAAAGTAACCGACAAATTCTAATAAATAATACAAATAAGTTTATTTATTTAACAATAGAGTGCGCTAATAAAATAAATGTCTGAATAGCATATAAAGCAAATGAAAATTATTAAATAATTATTTACATTTATAAAATATGATTTAGATTAATTTTTATATTTCACCAATTAAAATTATTGTAATGAAGACATTAGTTAATTCAACTACAGTCAGTTGGCTGGTTGTATAGAGTATCTGTCTGGGATATGCTATTTGTACGCTAGGGGCTATTTGTACGCTAGAAATTGTTACTTCTGCTAGGATGATGGAACTGCGATTATGTGCTGCGCGTCCTTGTAAGTCAGAACCACCGTGGCTAACACCATTGACCTGATCACTTCCTTGGCATGAAAATCCGGAGTCAAGTCGCTGTTCGAGAGGATATAAAAGCATAGGCAAAAATCTTTCATGGTGCTCTCAGGGAGCGGGTCGCGGCTGATGAGCGGGTACTTAATTGTTAGGAACTTCCCCTTTCAGTTAGCAACTATTTCTTTTTTTTTTAAATTAAAAAAAAAAAAATAGATAAAGTTTTGAATAATTACTTTTAGAGAAAGTTTAATCGATTTCTAGCTGATAATGATTGAAAAATGTCATTACAAGTAAAAGCACTCCCACACATATATATTCTATTTGTTTTTAAAAACCTTATTTTTTTATTGGGGTTACTTATCATTCAAGTAGAACATAAAACACATAAAGGAATAGAACCTTTCTAACTACAAAAGAAAGAAAAGCTGACAGTATCAAAAAAGATGCCACAAATTAAAAAAAGAACGCAACAGAAAAAGACACCCACATTCAAATAAACTTTATATTTTAAATTTCATTCATGAATGGAACTTAGGATTCAAATTTGAACAAATCACAGGCATTTACCTAGCAATGATTATGAATTCTATTTCACTTGACTAGATGAAAATCTGATTTAAACACGTGAATATTTGAATCTCTAATTTATTGAACAGTTCTATAGATGTGGATACCATTTAACAATTATATATTTTAGCATTTTTCATTATTCAACAATTGTAGGCATGGTATGTTACAAGCAGAGAAGCTTAACACAATAACAAATTACCAATTTTCTTTTTTCATAGTATATGACATTATATTGGCAGCTTATTTTTCTGCTGCCATCTGGTTCAAGTTTTTATAATTAGTGATGTATAGATGTAATCCTTGTTATCAAAATATTCATTCGTAGTTTGGTTTCTCGATTTTTGGATTTATCACTGAAACATAAAATATAACAATAAGAATACTAATACATATCCAGTAAACACCATTAACTCCATTTTCCTTGCCAATTTATAAAACATATAATTTAAATCAGCAACATGATATGCCTATAGTTATTAAAATATGAAGGTACTATGAAGCATATAATTTCTGAACTAGATTAATATTTGTAATATACTGAATTAAATCATTGTGGTAGCAAGAAGATATTTTTTTCAACATTGATTACCATCTTACATCGATATTGACAAATACCAGCACAAGTTTTAAGAAGGGAATTGGTAAGTAATAGTTACTAAAAATTTACATACAACGGCAATACTTAAACGTTCAATGCCATGAATAAAAAAGAAACATTTTATGCCATATCTAAGAAGTGGCAGATCGAGATCTATTCCACCTTATTTGCATATTTAGCCCACCCTAATTTGCATAGTTTACGCCATATCTAAGAAGTGGCAGATCGAGATCTATTCCACCTTATTTGCATATTTAGCCCACCCTAATTTGCATAGTTTACTTCTTGAAAATGAAGGCTTAGACCTTTGAAAGCGCTCGAATAAATCGATAAAAAGTTTGTCGTTCGTTTGATTTACCGTGATTATATTATATATATTTAAGTTATACGTGTGTATTTTCATATTAACACAAATATTAGAGTTTCCAATGACAATAGAATAGACACTCTTCAATTGTTAACATTTATTGTGATAGTGTGAGCATTTTTATTACTTTTAATATTTCTTGGTAGTTGAATAAGGAATCTATGTTTCTAATTTTGAGTGTGGGTCTCATTCAATAAAGATACGTTTTATTATCACATACTTTTACTTGATAATTTGGTCACTTGTAATTATGATAATCATTTTTAGCTAATGGATGAAAATTCGTAAATTTAATGAGACTAACAATGTAACATTATATAATTACCAAACAATGTGATATTTTTTTAAACTGCTTGTCATTAATTAAATATTGCAGATTAATTTGAATTTTCTGTTTTCATTTTGATAATGGAACAGAACCTATTCTGAAATTGAAACTTTTAAAGGTAAATATATTTATTTTATTAACATTTAGTAATCTCCCACGACTCAATATTTCATTAAATATCTGTAGATAAGAGGTGTTTTTTTCAAATCCTTTAATAGATTGATGATTTATTGTCCTTGTTAATATTTCATTAAATTATGCCTATGTTTAAAGAAAGACTGAATGTTCCAATGTGAGGAATACTGGGTGATTTTGTGATTAATTGAACTGTTGAAGCAGTTTAATTTACATCAATTTATATTGATTTCATTTTTAAAATTTGCATAAGTTTAAAACTGATGCTTAAATTGTAAAAGCAAAATGCAAAAGCAAGTCATAATGAGAAGTCACATATTGAGGAAAGAAATTTCATAAGCATTTTGTAATCATGGTTTGTGCAAACCAATCAAAATAGAAATAATTTGGAAAACATCTCATATATTTGACTTTCATTTATTAATCTTGTCCATTATTCTCTAACTATATGTGTTCATTTTTTATGAAATAAGTTTTAGCATTGCAGTGAGATGATGGTAATCATTTTATTATCATTGGGAATGTCTTTTATGTTATATAAGAGATGTAAGGGGCTTAAGAATTAGGTCTAACATCACTAACATTATGCATAGATTAGCAATCACATTCTTAATTATCTGCATTATAACGTCAATACACTATTTTGTTATCAAAATTATGTACAAAAATCAAAAAATGACCCGTGCTTTGAATGCTTATGCTTTTATTTGAGAAGTAATTGTAAGATATGGGAGTTTAATTTAATAGTATGTATTTTCTGAATGGGGGAAGATGTTATTTCTTGGTTTCACCAATTTTCAATTTAATAGATATTTAGTTTGCCTTGATTCAGAAAACATCTTAAAATCACTTTATAAAACAAATTCAAATTCATCGTTAACTAGGAAAATTTAGTTATAATATTGATATTTTTGTTAATTAAAATGATAATAAATTGTAATATCAAATCGAGGTGAGAGAATATTGTAACATCAGTTGTAATATCAGTTGGTCCAGATTATCATGTTCCACACACATATATAATCAGTGTTCAGTTTACATAAAGATAGCAAATCTTTACACTTTAATGGACAATTTAATCTACTCTAACCTCCAACTTTAGCCATCCATACCATTGAAAATCTGTTGATAGAATGCCCAAATTCCAAGCTGGCGCCAATATTGTTATGGCCATATTGACCTCAAGTACCTGATCCCTCATGTATAGGACAATATCCATTTAAGTACATAGAAAACAGATGAGCAGAATGCAGGCTTAATGTGTAAGATTTGAAATACAGACATTCTTAGTTCCAGGTATAAGAACACCTGTATTTCAAATCTTATAGTAATAGTACATAATACTGGCTTAGAAATTAATTTATAAATTAAATGTATAATTTTTATTCAATTGTAATTGATATATTTGTTTAAAACATTTATTATTTAAGTTTTAAATTTTTTGTTTGTGAAAAGTGATTAAAAAGACATTAATACTACAGATCATATATATATATATATTTTTTTTTTTTCAGAGAAAAAAAATACTTCAAAAAGTAAAATAATAATGCATTTAATGTAATCATGGTTATTAAAAAAATATTTTTGGTTGAGTGTTATCACCTCTGATTTTTCACATTTATTTTGCAAAAAGACTCTTCAATCTTTTACTTTCTATTATTTCTTTCTCCACAAATCATCTGAACAATATGTTTTGTTTAACCACAGAATACTTTGTCCACACTAGTACCTTATGTCTACATCCTCTTTTGCTGTCTGCACATTTCCCCTTGTTTTGTGTAGTAACACTAGTGCGTAATAGTTATCAGCCAATAATATTACTAATATATCATACAACACATGGTTATATTCCTTTTGTGCCTAGCAAATGGAGACACATTTTGTTATTGATTTAGAGTGCACTCACAGCCATTTTGAATTCAAAATGGTGGTGAGTGAGTCTAAATCACCACCCACATGTCTTAAAATAATTTTTATAAATAAGCAAATTCTGAATCATTCTTGTCCTCAAATTTAATTTTTCTGAAGTGAAACTGCAAAATTTCGAATATAAATAATGTACTATGTTTAGAATACCGAAAATAATTGTGCCAAATGTGAAATAAATGCTAAATAAATAAATGAACTAACTTATTACAAAGCTAAAATTAAAAAGTTATAAATGTTTAATTGAAGTAAAAATATTCTGAAGAGGTAAGCATTTCCATGTAGAAAATATTTGGCTAAAAGAACTGACCAGGATAGAGATTAATTAAAATGAGAATAAAACTATGATTCCTGTTCCAGAGATAGAGCAGCACTAATCAGTGTTGTTTAACTTTCCATAACTATAGAATTGCTACCTGGGACAATCCATGATGGTTTGTTATCATGACATCATTTAAGGAATGATTGTGAAACTATATTGTTAATTTGTGTGTAACTAATCTTTGACTGTTTGTGTAATTTTTAATAACATGGTGCTAAGATGCTATGTAAAAATAGAACAAGTTTTGGCTGGTTTAATTTCTCAATTCTGAATCTACATCAGTTTTGGCAATGAGGATGAGATATGCGAGATACTGAAATAATATTAAAATATTCTACGAATTATGTTTATACACTTTCTTTCATTTCTGTACTGACTATCTTTGCATAAGGTGGTTTCTATTTAATAGTGTTTTTTTACTTTAATATTGGTATTAATTGTATGTAGGATGTTATACACACACATATATATGTATATTTTTTCTCTCCAAACTTACCTTGTCATTCATTTTCTATTTGACTTATAATGACCCAACTATTGGTTCTTTGGCACCTTTCAATATTGACTCACCACATGTGTGGGACACATACACATCACAGGTGAATTTCTTCTGCGAAGCTAACATCATATCTGATGGGAAGAAATGTGCAACATTCTTTGCTGTTTGTGGATTAAGAATATTAAGCATTCTTCATTGTGTTATATCACCATTATTGCCTCATGACAAGTTGTACCAAGAATTAATAAATGTTTTAAAACAATATTTCAACCCCACAACCTTTCATTATTTACCAATATTTCATATTACACCATCATTACAATGAGAAGGAGAAAATGTGAGAATTTTTTGCAGACCTTTGATGTTTGGCAGAGAATTGCAATTTTAAACCTCTCACAGAGCATTTTTGAGATCAATTCATTTGCAAGCTTCATGATGAAATTGTACAATGCAGACTGTTAACAGAGGAAACTTTAACCTCAGATAAAGTGTAGCCTAGCTGCTAAATCTGCATTAGGGCAGGAGCATGAAATCCATGCCACAAACACTCCCATGTCAACCGTAGATCTTATTCATTGAAGTAGATCAACCTTACCTCACAAAAATGTTTTGGGTTTTTACTGCCATTTTAAACATCCTCTTCACATAAAAGGAACACTCGTGACTCTCAACTAGGGTTTTTGCCTTAGTATGGTTTTGGTGGTCAACACAATCGAATGGAATGTCCCTTCAAAATAACCCAATGCCATTTCTACCAGAAAATGGGTCATTTCCAGCATATATGCCTAGCAAAACAATGTACTATTCTTGGATCTTCAAATCAGTGCATGGCAGTAACAGACAGATGATGACATTATAGATCATATTCATGAGATACACTGTGACAGCTCAACACTTAAATCCTTCACACATGCCCATAAAGACTGTAGAATGGAAGATGACTCAGGATCAGGGTATTTTATTCTATCATTTCACACATCCAATTTGTATAAGGGCACAATACCTGAACTACACCCAGTAACAATTACATTATGAGATTTCCTGCACCACTCAATATCATTCAAGGGACAGTATCATACAGGTACAATATGGTGATCATTCATGCCATTTACATTTATTGATAACAGGGACTCTTATACAACTTATTAGGATGTGAGTTCATCTAATTATCAAATTGTTTGTTCAAGATATCCAATTTCTGCAAGTTTTCAGCACATTTATAGAAGCTTACCAGGGTCCAGCTGTATCATTATTTGATTTTAAATTTCTTCCAATCAGACTGCAAACCTGGCCACTATGACTTGCAATGAAATGCAAGGTGGGTGTTGCTTTAGTTAGTCTGCTCCACAATCGGATCATTGAACAAGTGTAAAACCCTGTGTGGACAACTCCAGGGGAGGTAAGATTATGTGGAGACTACAAGGTAACAGTTAACAGGGCTCTTCAGAATTATCCATACTCTATATCTGTGGCACATCATGTTCTGACTTCTTTTTCTCCTAGCTTCATCATTGTAAAAATTTGACTTAGTTAAAACAGGCCATCATCACACATCGAGGAGATTTCCATGTAAAATGTATACAATATAGAAGTGTTTTAATGAGTTATAGACAATTTCCTCAGAAACATTTCCAAAGTATTCCAATATTTTGATGACATATTAATTTGTGCTTCTTCAATGATTGATTAGTGTACCAAATTATGTACCATGTTCAAAAGGTTAGCACACAGCAGAATGCGAGCTAATAAAGAAAAATGCATATATGGAGTACATTCTGTGGAATTTCTGTGATACACAATTGACAGTAAGAATCTGCATTCATGCCCAGGTAAAGCAGCTAAAATGTGAAATGCATACCCTCCAGGAAACAAAAAAGAACTGAAGGCATTCTTAGGACTTATAAATTTTTATAACAATTTCCTTCTCGATCATGCAACTGTAGATGAACCTTTACATTGTTTATTACCGACAAATGTCACATGAACCTGGTCACTACAACCTGAAAGGGCATTTCTTAATCTTAAAGTGGTATTGATGTCTAATAATGCACTGGTTCCATTTGACTCTCACTAAGGGGTTCTGCTTACATGTGGTGCTTCACCATGTGGAGTGGTCATAGTCCTAAGTATACAATATCCTGATGGATCATTTGCTTCAGTTGCTTTTGCTTTACATACATTGTCTAAGGCTGAACAAAACTATGCACAAATTGACAAAGAACATTTTGGCAATAGGATTCCGCACAAAACATTTTCACCATGTCTTATTTGAAATAAATTTAACATTTATACAAATCACTCAACATTTTTACCTCAGAAAATTGTGTCACCCAATTGCAAAGATGGATGCACACTCAATGCATATTCTTTCAAACTAGAATATACTCCAAGAAAAAAAAGTTGCAAATGCAGAATTCATTGAGCAGATTCCTGCTTCCATCAACTGAATACAACAACCCAAACATGAATGGTGTCCTTTTCTTGGAGGAATTGGAAGATCCTCCCATGACTACTGAAGAAGTGACACATGCAAGATGATTTTTTTATTATCAAAAGAACCATGTCCTCACTGCCTATCAAAGAAGATATCAAGATCCCTAACTTCAACCTTTTTTATAGGACATAATGAGATATCAAAACAAAAAACTGTTGCGTTGGAGGTGATGTGTCATTGCTTTTTTACTACAGCCAATCATCCTTAATGAGCTTCACTCAGTTATTAAGAGAACTAAAGCATTAGCAAAATCATATATGTGGTGGCCATCAATGGATAGGGATATTGAGAATCTTGTGGGCAAGTGCAAAAATTGTCAGGTCATAAGATATGCTTGCCCCCATGCTTCAATTCACCCTTAGGAACCACCATCCACATCACGGTTGTGATTGCACATGGATTGCACAGGCCCAATCATTGGGCAAATGTTTTTGGTTGTAGATGCCTATTCAGAGTGGGTGGAAGTGCCCAAAATACCAACAAGTTCAGTTGCAAAAGACAGTAGTATGAGAATTATTTCCCACCCATGGAATACCACATTATAAGGTTTCAGATAATGGACCACATTTTGTATCTTTACAGTTTTTGACTTTTCTCACCCATAACAGAATTTCCCATGCACAGATCACACCATACCTCCTGTCAAGTAAGATCTCACAGAAAGAGTCATCCAGTCCATGAAGGAGAGCCTAAACCATATTACACATTGGAATTGGGAGCAACATACTGCCCAATACCTTTTGGCTCAGCACATTACACCATCAACAACTACACATTTAAGTCCATCCGAGATGCTTTTTAATCAATGCCTTCGTACATGCCTTGATTTCCATCAACTAGATACAGCCCCAAAGCCAGAACCACCTGAACAACATTGACTATGCAAATTCAGCTAGATGACACAGTATTCATGCAAGCAGCCGGGAAGGGTTCCCCATTGATTCCTGCTACCATAGAACAGCATAGAGGCTGTCTATCATATGAAGGCAACTGATTTGGGGTTACAACATAAGCATATTGATCAATTGCACTCAAGAACAGTGGACATTTTTCCAACTATCATTTCCTGCTGAGGAATCACTGCTTGCTCCAAATTCTTTTCCTAGTGAGACAGTGGAAAACACAAACAATCCAAGCTCAACACCTTTTTGTCCTACACCCCAAATTCAAACTCCAAACATATGCAGAGACACCCCACCCCCCAGCCATGTCAATGCTGTCCACCAGTGCATTTCAAGGATTATGATGTTACATTATAAGGGGGAAAGGCTGTTTGTCTTATGATCTGTGATGATTTGCTATTATGATGTCATTCAAGGAATGATTGCAGGACTAGATTGTTATTTTATGCAATATTAATCTTTGACTGTTAATCAGCATAATTTTCAATGAAATGGCACTAATATGCTATAGAAATAGAACAAGTTTCAGCTGGTTTAATTTCTCAATACTGAAACACTACAGGATTTAACTGTAAAAAGAATAAAAACTTATCTCCAAATCATCACATACTCTTTATCAATGGAAATGATCTTCTTGAATCCAAGGAAACTGCAAAAGTAAATATTTAAGATGATTATGGATGATCTAGTAAACCCCACCAGTGAAGGTTCAAAAGTGGACTCAATGACTTTACAGGCCACACTGGTTTTACTAGGATTTTGTATGCCTCTGTGGCTGCATTATGTGACTGTTTTAATACCAATTATTGCAAGTGTTAATAAATTGTTGTATATGAAGCATTGTTAATTTTATTTTACTGTTATTTTGTTAGTAATAAGTTTTAGTTTTAAATTTTTGTCATGTAATGATTTCTGCTTATCTGACTACTTTTATCATGACTGCAGCCAACTCTTGTGGTGGCTGTTACAACAGAAACTAAGAAGAATTGATTATAAGAGTGATACAGCATTCACATATGTACAAATAAAATTTAAACTAATTTAACAATTGTATCTATTTTATAATTATGAAAAGGAATATGGTCATGGTTTTGATCCATGTATTATTAAAGTGATTTGTGAAGAAGGAAATAATGGAAGGTGAAAGATTAATGAGGTTTGGTTTATTATGGAAAATAAACTTGTGATGAGTCAGAAAGCCAATAGAATTAAAATAAGCAAAAATGGGGTTTTAAAAATTTTTCATAATAAAAGTATCGTTTTTAATCTTTTAATAACTATGACTAGTGCTAACATGTAGAAAAAAATGCTTTTTAAAAAATAAATTCGATACTTTTGAGTTTTCAAGTAAACTAAGATGGCATTCTGCATTATAGATAAATATACAGTTTCAAGGGCCTACAATCTACTAAAGATGTGTTAGTTGTTAAATTAAAACAAAATTAATAATTTAATTCTTAAATTTAAAAAAAACAACACTGATAGATTTCATGAAGAAGCTTTATTTTGATTGTTTAGTTTTTTTACTTATAAGTTGGCTAGCACTGAGGCACTTTCAACATTGTCATAATTTGATTCAATTCAGCATGTTTATTTTTGTCAGCAGATTTTTTTTGTAAATTATCATAATGATAACAATCTGGATCTTCCTGTCACAGTATGTGATGCAGTGAACTATTTCCAAAGGTGCAACATTCTTCCCTCATGAAAAGTTTGTGTTAATGATCACAATATGATTGCATGCCACTGACATGATTAAAGTGTAAATATTATATATATATGTTTTTTTTCATTTCTCTGTTAATAAGTTAATCCAAAAGATGATGATGATGATGATGATGATAATAATAATAATAATAATAATAATAATAATAATAATAATAATAATAATAATAATAATAATAATAATAATAATAATAATAATAATAATAATAATAATAATAATAATAATAATAATAATAATAATAATAATAATAATAATAACAATTAAATGTAATTATTAAATACAACATTTTCTAATATGCATTTTTTTATCAACATTTTTGGAGGCCCCAAATTAAAAATGTGGTCTGGCAACTTGATTTACTTAAAAACTCACAAATACCAAAATTTTATTCTTTATTGTCTGTTGTAATGTGTTTATATTACTTATACAAATAATGGCAATGGTTTGAATACAAAGTGAAGTGGTGATCATGTAATGTTTATTTTATTTTGCTGATTGTTTCAACAGATCAATAGCCTTCATCAGAGTTTTTTCTATATTTGTTTTAATAAAAACTGAAATTTTGTTTTTGTTCAAACAAGCTTAGAAAAGCTTTGATAAAGAATATTCATTTATATAGTTGCATCTACAAAGCACATGTGTGTTAGCTTATTGGCTTATTAATATTACAGTTTATAAAACATCACACTATATATAATAAATATCTTGTTTATAAATGATGATAATAAAATTTTGTATTCAAGTGTATAAAAATGGATTTTCTTTTTTTTTAAGTTTTTAAAGATATAACAATGCCAAAAAAAAAAACCAGAATATTTTAATAAATAAATTTTTGCCTTACCTGTAAATATTAAGATACTAAAATAAATTGTCTTAAAGAAATAGCAAACTTTTACGGATATTGATCAATTGCTATTTCTTGATTATTATATTTCTGATATTAGAATGTACTATAGAATAGTAATCCAAATGTTTAGGACATTCTGCACATTTCATGGGATTACATCATTTGTTTCTTGTCATTTGTCTTTCAGCTGGAATACTTAATATAGTATATTTGAAGTGGTTTTTCAGTTTTCACTTCATTGAAAATAATCAATTTTCTTAGACAGAAGCAACTGCATTTTGTTTTACATTATATCACATCACTTCTTAATATCTGGTAACAATGAGAACAGATTTCTTTATTTTTTATTTTTCAGTAAGAATCTTGCATAATTTGTTGTAAGATTTTTTCCAAATGTGATAAAATGATCCAACATTAGATATTGCTAAATATCGGAAATTTGGAAGTGAAATCAGAAAAAGACATTTTCATGGTTGTGAAATATTTCATAGTAATATGTATTTTTCTACACAGAAATGATTTCTCCTCAGAAAAAGAATGTGTTAAATTATGCCATAATCAATGAACAAATTATGAAAAATTTTAAGTATAAAATGTTATCTTAAAATATTTATTTTTATAAAATTACATCATTTGTTTCTTGTCACTTGTCTTTCAGCTGGAATACTTAATATTTAATTTAACAGATTTAAAACCATTTAGTACTTCTTCAGAATTTTTTATAGAATATTTTTCATATCCCATATTATCAGTAAGTTTTTTACATTACACATATTAAATATTTAATATTTTTATATTAAATATATAAAAATGTTACAGAGAGTGAAAAAAACTAAATTAATTGATGATAAGGAATATAAGTTATTATATCCAACAGAATTTGCACATCCTATGGTATTTGGAAATATAAAAATACATAAAGAAGATATGTTGTTTATTTTTATTCAATAATGGAAAGTAACACACACACACACACACACACATATATATATATGAATGCAATTATCATTCTTAGTAACTTGTTGTAAACTGTGACTGTTCAAACTCAGAAATGACTACAAATTAAACTATGAAACAAAAAATGTCCACAAATATAACGTGGCATAATGTTACAGGTGTAGACAATAGATGACAAATTGAGATCTTAAACTAAATATCAAAAAATTATAAAAGACCTACAAAGTGGCAATATACGAGATGGATAGACACTTAAAATAAATAATACTAATAAGAAATGAAGAACTACCAATATTTGTTTATCAGTCTTTTACCTTTGAGTTTAAGATCCAGATATATGATAGTCTTTCTTCACAGTTGCCTAATAGTTCTTAAATGAACTGTCAGTTGAATTTTCTTGTCTTCAGAATAGATATATAAGTGAATGATTTTTTAATGAAATATTTACAATCTTGATGAAATAAATTACAGCCATTATTATCAGAAAGCTGTAAACAATGCAATGGATGGTGGCTGGAGGCAGAGGGCGCTGAGAATCCTTTGATTGCAGACCTAGACTGCCATTTGTAGTAACTTTTTATATAAGTACATACAACTGCAGATCATTGTCAAATGATGGAAAATTACACATATTAGAAGAATTGTTTAATTACATGGTGTATTGTTGGATGTTGTGAAATTAGAAAAAAAGATGAAGAGACGATTTAAAAATGACAATCATTTAAAAATGAACATGTACTCTACTACAAAGGATAAATATTTTAACAACAAGTGGAGTAGGATTTATGATAAAAAAAGTGTAAGAAAAAAATATACAGATTAATGGTGTATCAGACAGAGTGGAAGATTGACAATTTAATGGAAGCTGTCCATAATTCAGATTTATGTCACATGTTCTTTTTGTGATAAAGAAGTAGAGGATTTTTATGTGGATATGCAAAAATCTTTTGATCAGATCAAACAATATCTTAAAATTATCACTGGAGAATTTAGGGTGACAGAAATAGGAGAGAACAGAAACCTGTCCAGTTTGCAAAAAAGAAAAACAATATATTATAAATTTTTCATCTGAGAAAAATGCAGAAAATGTACATGGAAGCATTCAGATAAAACTACAGCAGATAGGGATACACTGTGATGAACAAAAAAATATGCCTTTCAAGATTGTAAAATCTTAATAAATTCAACACAGGAAGTAATCTTCAATTAATGCTGATATTAATACTAAAAACACAAAAGTTATTAAGGAAAACAGTGTTCATAATTGATATTGTTATCTTTCAGAAACATTGTAATATATTTTAATCAGAACTTCCAAATCGTTTTTAAATATTAACAGATTTTGAAAATGGTTCAGATTTGAATAAATTTAAGAGGAAAATAACTGATGCACTTTTAAAGATTGCAACATAGTTGGTACAAAAAAGTAGCAATTTACCAATAAATTTTTAACCGAGACAAGACACTATTAACTAAGGAAAAAATATGAAAATTTATAATAAAAAAAAGATCCATTAAGTAAGATTTGAATACACCTAAAATTTTGTAAATGATGTAAAAAAGAGATGTTAAAATAATGTAAGCAAATATAATTGTGAATTAGTAAGAAGAATAATAGAAGCAAATAAAAGTATCAAAGTGTAAAAAAACATCTTGGTATTGAAATGAAGCTTATTTTTGAAATAAAAAGAAAACTACTTATAAAAAGAACCAAGCACAATTTACATTAGATATGTGGATGACATATTTATAGCAGCACCGGAAAACACAACCAAAGATATTTTACATGAACTCCACACTCTTTCTAACCTGATTTTTAATTGCACATATGAGGATGAGCAAAATGTAGTCTAGTACCTTGATTTAAAACTCAGCAGAGAGAATGCTGCACTCAACTATTCCATAATAATCAAACCCTTGTGCATTAGAGGTTATCTCCATCCACCCTCAAAATCTCCTAAATCACACAAACTTGCAGGGCTATCTGCCTTCTTATTTCGTAATCACCATCTATGCAAGTTAGAGTTGGACAAGAAAAACGACATCTCTAACTCCATCAGGGATTTAATAAGTGTGGGTTTTAATCACAGAACAATAACCAACACAATTGAAGGCTTTTATAAAAGACTTCAATAAAATATAAAAGAAGACAGACAACATCTGACTGTACCATATATACCTACACTAGCAAAAAACTTCAGTAAAATTTTACAGAAAGAATTTAAAATGGGATTCAGAACCCTTCCAAACACCAATAGGCTTATTAATAATACTAAAGATAAAAGAAACATTGAAGAAACCCCTCAGGTGGTATATAAAATTGTGTGCTCTCAAATGGGGTGTGATTCAGTTTATTATGGAGAAACTTGTGCCACAGGGGCCAATAGATTGCCTCAGCACAAATACACATACATAAGAGCAATAACCAAAAAAGAAGGCAGCTCTGTATTTGCTGACCATCAGCAAGAGCTCAACCACAGATTTGAGCCCTCCAAGGCTGACATTTTATGCACGGAAAGAAACTATATCAAAGGGAAAATTAAGGAAGCTTGTTCATCACCAGCGATTCCAAATCATTAAATAGAAGAGACACTTGTTTTGCCATTTCTAAAAAATGGATGGTATAGGAGGCAATTTGCATATAACTAACAATCTGAAAAGACTATGGATATGGAGCAACAAGGGCTCTGAAAATGCTAAGTCTGCAAGTTATAATATATAAAAAAAGCCTACAAATTATTACATAAAAAAGTTTCACCACATCATCGTATTATTAAGAATCATAAAACATAACTAATTATCCCTATAATTACTACATCTTCTTAATAGTTCCATATTCAAAATGAAGAACTCAAAAGTGGAATTAAATGTATATAAAAGGGAAAAGCTCCAGATAATGATGAAATTGTAAATGTTATCTTAAAAGAAACAGATGAAGAAATACACAAAATTATTGCTAAAGTTATATTTCAAATGATAAAAGATGATTTTAAGAATGCAGTAGCAATAATAATATTTTATAAAAAGGTGATAAAAAAGATATTAGAAATTACAAACCTATTGGTCTTTTATCAGTTCTTTACAAAAAAAGTTTACCAGAATAATTATGACTTCTCTACAGCTAACTTTGGATTTAAACCTAACAAAAGAATAAACTGGATTTGAAAGTGATTTTGGCACAGTGGATCACATTCAGATATTGAGAGAAGTTATAGAAAAAAACAATGATTATAAATTTGGCATTATGTTTTGGATTTGTACATTATAAAAAGGCATTTGATATTATAAGCATTTTTACAGTGATTATATCATTGGATCATCAAAAT
Source organism: Epiperipatus broadwayi (assembly GCA_028023455.1). Classification (NCBI taxonomy): domain Eukaryota; kingdom Metazoa; phylum Onychophora; class Udeonychophora; order Euonychophora; family Peripatidae; genus Epiperipatus; species Epiperipatus broadwayi. The sequence continues at coordinate 37,243 of JAQFVV010007064.1, read as the reverse complement.
ATAGATGGGATAGTGTGGTAGTTTTGAAGAATATTTATCAAAATGTAATAGCAATGATTAGATTGTATAATGATACTAAGAAGATTAACATTGATAAGGGTATACAGCAAGATGATTCCATACATCCAAAACTTTGGTGGCAGTTTTACAAGAAGTAGTTTGTGAATTAAATTAGAAAACTAAGAAAATGAAAGTTTAATAGAAATTATTTAAATCATTTAGTAATATTCAAATTCAATATTATTGTCTATACTGAAGTTTATGTAATTAAACGAGATTTGAACTTAGACTTTCAAACTCCCTACAACCATCCCCTTCATTTTATACAACCCATACACATGACAACATACATGTGAAAAAGATAAATGATCTCCAATATACATATTTCATGCTAAAACAGCATTAATCAGTTAGTCCTGATGATCATCTGTCATATATAATTTTTAATTTATATTAAAATAGCAAATCTTCAAATTTTAATGGACAGGCTTTTATTTTCTCCGCTCTCCAACTCTTTAGCTATCTATGTTATTGAAAATCTGATGATGGAATGCTGAAAACCCTTGATGATGTCAATATTATTGTCATACCCATGTGACATCAAGAGCTGTGAGCATTCCAATATCAGATTTTCAGGGATATAGATGACTGCAGAGTTGGTAGATGAAGAAGAGTGAAGCTTTCTCATTATGTTTGAAGATTTGATATCTTACTATAAACTGAGCACTGATTATATATATATATATATATATATATATATATATATATCCCCCCATATATATATATATATATATATATGGGGTAGGAAGATGATTTGGATGAACTGATGAGTGCTGGTTCAGCACAAAATATGTATTGTAGAATTTTTTTATCATTTTCATATTATGTGGTCATGTGTATGGGTTGTATAAGATGGACTGGATAGCTATAGAGAGCTTGAAAGTCTGAGTTCGAATCCCTTCTAATTAAATCATCTAGATTTTGCAAATGATATAGCTGTTTGGCCAATAATCCTTTATAGCTTCAGGAAAATTTGAAAAAAATTATCATAAAATGTTAATTATAAATTTATTTAAACGCACATTTATTACGTAAGTAATATTCATTAAGGCTATAGCCTCAAGCACATGCGTATAAAATGCGATAGTAGGGACCTCTACAGGTCTTAAACCACAAGCTTTCTATTTGGAAGAAAAGAGGGGAATCCTTCTTTACTTCAACCTACTTTCTATTTAAATAGGTGAAGCTGCAGTGGTTCGATCTGAGAGGGTGAAGTTATTCAATACTTCACCAATTAAGTCCACATTTCTTATTACACATTAATACTCGTGAAATCTTTCGATTTACAACGAGTCAATGGAAACATTTTATAATAAGAAATCCATTACGATAATTTAAAGTTGTAATTATAAATTTATTTAAACGCAAATTTATCCCTATTATCGCATTTTATACACATGTACATAAGACTACAGTCTTAATGAATATTACTTACATAAAATGTTAAGTAATATTCAATGGATTTTCTCAAAACAAGAAAATAAAGATTGATAATCATGAATCAGAAAATCTTAGCTACTCCAAATACTTAGGTCAGATAAATAATACTGATGATAACATAGTGGATGAAATTAATCAGAGAATCGAACTTGGTTGAATTGATTTTGGTAGAAATAACTTTATATTAAAAGAAAATATGCCCATGTGTTTGAAAACAAAGCTTTTTAATCAATGTGTTTTATCAATTTTTACCTGTAGATCAGAAACTTGGACACTCAACAGAAGAAAAATACAGACTTCAGACCACTCAGTATATGGAGAGATGTATGTTATGAGTAACAGAAAAGAAGTCAAAAACTAAACACATAGGTGAGAGAACAAAAACATTATTGATATCATTGATTATGACACTGTAATGGGACTGAGCTGGACAAATTACTAGAAGAGATATTAGAATATGGACAGTTGAAATTGGATCTCAAGAGATTGTAAAATACTTAAAAAGAGATCACATGTGATATGTATGAATAATTTAAATCAATGAGGGAAAACATTATTGATACTTAGTAGATAGTCTTTAAATGGCTGATTTTGAAGTATTGCTCTACAGCATAGTGTAAGGGTGGAAAAATTTATCAAGGATCGTTTATTGGGAGTCTCCTTTCCAAAACTAGATTTACCTTCTAGATGAAAATACTTTGATATACATTTATATCTTTATTTTGTAAATAAAGTTATGGGAAAATGTCGAATATGGGGGGGGGGGTGTCATCTCTAGGTTACTTGATAAAAGAAGATCGGCTAGTGTTTAATTCGAACTTATCCTTATTATCAATTTAAACTCATTAGATTCTCAAAAATCTCTCTTAAAAATAATTTAATATTTTTAATCAAATACTGTATGTCTCTTGGATTTATTAGTTTTGTAATGGAGTGGAAGATTGAAGATTTGAATCAACTGTTGAAGAGGTGCACATATTCTCGCATTTATGTTTGTTTCATTGCTTTAATTCTGCCATCTGCCCCTTAAATTCTTACACACATAAATAATGTGTGTGTGTGTGTGCAATAATAGCAAATAGACTATAAGTAAACTTAAAATAAAAAATTATGTAAAGTAAATTAAGAAAACAATAGGAAAATGTTTGCTAATGGAATTAAATGAATTAAATAATAAATCGGTGCCTTATTTAAAAATCAGTTGTAAGAATCAGCAATATTGTTATGGTTCAACACCTTTGTGGCGAAAGCAAAAAGGGCACGAAACGCAGATAAGATAGATTTAAAAAAAATTGTTTGGTGTCAAGCTAGTTTTTAAGATAGATCACAAAATGTTGTTGTACAACCTGCGGATAACATTGCGTAATGTGTATGTGTTTTTTATTTAAAAAAATGTTTGTCTTTCAAAAATATATGCATATTTTGAAATTGACTGTGAAAGCTTGATCTTCTGCGTACTTGTAGATTTCTATAGAAGCAGATATAATATTGATTTTCTCTTTTTTAAAAATATTGTAGTACTACTATTCGTGCAACGAAGAGAAAAATTAGGAGGGCTTTTCACATTCGCATTAATGCATTGGTAACTTTGTAATGTTTTAAAGTGTCATAGCATCGACCGGGACTCGAACCCGCAACCCGGGCAACTGTTTGCAAGCGCAAGGCCGTCGCGCTGACCTCTCTACCACCAATGCAAGACAAAACTTTGTAATGTTTGATAACTTCATTGGCAAAATAACAACATTCAAAAGTTATCGGTGTATTCATACTAAGGTGAAAAGTCCTCCTATCTTCTCTTTTTTGCACATTTAATCACAAGTACGGAGGTATTTAAGTTGGTCAAGTATTAATTACATCCTAAGAACAATTTAGTTTTCATCTTAATAAATAATTTTGACATCGTTAACACTTAAGAACTGATGTTTTTAGATTGTTTATTCTATCTTTCGGTTCTTTTGAACTTCCATCTTTTCATGATCTAACTTAAGTCCTATGTGTTTTCTCTTATTTTTTATATGATGTTAATATTTTCTTTTCATAAAATAAAAATTAAAAACAAATATATTTTTTTTACAATTTTTTTATTTTTTTAACAATAAATATATGTTCATATGAAACTTAAATTAAGTTAGTTCTCTCTCTGCTCTTTTATTTATCATTTCATTGGAATGTCGCGGAGGGCTATTTTTGATGATAAACATTTCATTGGAATGTCGCGGAGGGCTATTTTTGATGATAAAATTAGTAGTGGACTTTGGATGTTCCTCACCTTCAAGGTGTCCATTTGTTTCAATGCTTGTAGGTTTTGTTACTTCTGAAGAAATAATAGAAGAATTCGATCACCTTTTAAACAATTTATTTTTAGCATTATAAGCATGAATCGTAAGACGGCGTTTACGCTTGGCCAGAAGTTGGGAACAAGTATCCGCCACAAGTTGTCTGATTGTTTGTAACAGAGTATTCAATATAGCAGTTATTTCAGAAAAATTTGAAGATTCAAAATCTTGTCTCCCATTATTTACCAGAACTTGGGAACAAACGTCCTGCACTAGTTGTCTGATTATGGGTAACAGAATATTCATTATAGAAGCTGTTATTTCGGAAAAATTTGAAGATTCAAAATCCTGTGTCTCATTATTTACCTCCATCTTAACTTCAAACGTTGTACTGCAATTAAATTAAAACTTAAATCGTGAAAGAACTGATAAATTAATTTTTTAAAAATTTTCTTAGTATCTTGTAAAAGATGTTCGAATTATTTCACGTGCAAAGTGCAGCTTTTTTAAACATTATATGTTGATGTGATGTACTGTGACGTCTCCTAAAATGGAGTCAAAAATCTTTCAGCAACTATGCCCAAAGAAACCTGTTAGGCACTTTACTCCCCCTTCCATTCCCCACCCTAAACTTTCCAATAATGTGCTCCATCCCATTTCCACAACATAATCTTTGTCAACTCTATGGCCTTTATATCTAAATCCTTCTTATCTTTTCCCAAACCCAGAATAAAAACAAATAACCCACTTTCTGTATAATCACTTTGTTCATATTTATTTTTCCATAATGTCTTTATTCATACCCTTTCTTCTTTCAAGCATTTATATTCAATCAACAGATGCCTAATATTTTCTATACGTTCCTTACACAATTTGCAGAGCAAATCACTCTTATTTTTCCATTTATATGTATATTTTCTTGTTGCTAAAGGTCCCGTTTGAGCCTTAAACAATAAACTACTTTCCTTAATATTATCTTAAATTATTTTGCACCCAGTGTTCTGTTTACTTCTATATATATTTAAACTCTTTTTATTCTCCATACTAGTTCTCCATCTCCCTATTCTTTATTAATGTATCTATTCTTTTATCCCATTCCTTACCACTATAACACTCAACAATTCTCCTAACACAATCATCCTACCTTTTATATTAATATAAAACTAGCAAAACTCACTATATATATTGCCATACATAGCAAACTAGAGTAGTCAATGGATGCCAGAAGTCTTGTACATATAATCCCTATCTAGTGCCTACACATCCAACATTCCCAGACTAGTTTCTGGCTTGTGACCTTCATCAGTGAGGAGCCTTGGATCTGAGAGCACTGCACCTACATCTTAGGATCTAATGCAACCCTCTAGTAGCCACCTTTTATCTCCACTTAACTACAAAACTATGAGTCTTAAATTGAAAACACCTTAATATTTCCAATCCAATCTCATCAGCTTATATAGTCATATGAGTTTGAACTCAGTTCAGTACCCATACATTTTGGTGTCTTTGGTTCTTTAATAACCATACCCACCACTATCCTATTAGGCAGGATTGGTTTTAAGCCAATAAACATCACATGACTACTACTTCTTATGCTCGCTTATAACTGTTAAAATAGGCAAAACTCACAATATGTATTGCCACACACAGCAAGCTAAGGTAATCAATAGATGTCAGAAGGCTTGTGCATAATCCCTATCTAGTGCCTACTCATCCAACATTTCCAGACTTATTTCTGACTTGTGGCCTTTATCAGTGAGGAGCCTTGGATCTGAGAGCACTGCACCTTAGATCTTAGGATCTAATGCAACTCTCTAGCAGCCACCTTTTATCTTCACTTAACAAGAAAGTCTTAAATGAGAAACATCTTAATGTTTCCAATCCAAGATCATCAGCGTATATAGTCATATGGGTCTTAACTCAATTCAATAGCCATACTTTTGGTGTCTTTGGTTCTTTAATAACCATAGCCACCACTATCCTATTAGGCAGACTATATAAGGTGATAAGCTTATATGAATATATAAGCTGATGAGCTTGGATTGGAAACATTAAGGTGTTTTCAATTTAAGAATCATAGTTTTGTAGTTAAGTGGAGATAAAAGGTGACTGCTAGAGGGTTGCATTAGATTCTAAGATCTAGGTGCAGTGCTGTCAGATCCAAGGCTCCTCACTGATGAAGACCAAAGCCAAAAACTAGTCTGGGGATGTTGGATGAGTAGGCACTAGATAGGAATTTTATGCACAAGCCTTCTGGCATTTATTGATTACTCTAGCTTGCTGTGTGTGGCATTATGTATAGTGAGTTTTGCCTGTTTTAAAAGTTATAAGCAAGCATAAGAAGTGGTGGTCATGTGATGTTTAAAAACAGTCCTTCCTAATAGATAGTGTTGGCTATGTTTATTAAAAAACCAAAGATCCCAAAATGTATGGGTACTGAACTGAGTTCAGACCTTTATGATTATATAAGCTGATGAGCTTGGATTGGAAACATTAAGGTGTTTTCAATTTAGGGCTCATAGTTTTGTAGTCAAGTGGTGATAAAAGGTGTCTGCTAATGGGTTGTATTAGATCCTAAAATCTAGGTACAGTACTCTGAGATCCAAGGCTTCTCACTGATGAAGGCCACAAGCCAGAAACTAGTCTGGGGATGTTGTATGAGTAGGCACTAGATAGAGATTTTATGTACAAGCCTTCTAACATCCATTGATTATGTTAGCTTGCTGTGTGTGTGGCAATAGGTATAGTGAGTTTTGCTTGTTTTAAAACAGTTATAAGCAGGCATAAGAAGTGGTGGTCATGTGATGTTTATATAAGTAATACTGATATAAATTATTTATTTAAATCTTTTGCATACTGCATTAACTTTCTCACCCATCTTGTTGCCTGCTCTTTACTCATAACCCAATTAAATACTATTTCAGCTATTCTTTTATTATCCATAAATTGCAACTTACCAAACATTTTTATTTTATTTTTTGCATCTCTCATATAAAAACTTGACCATCCCATTTCTCTATGAATTGTCTCCTTTGCAATCCACACCTCTGCATCTAATGCATGTCTTCCTTCTTCTCTTTTTACTGCCTCTAAGAAATCTAATACCCCTTTGCTAACACATTTCATATCATTACCGTAGTATATTAACCCTATCACTGCAACTTCCTTCCATACAATTCTAGTTACATCATATTTATTATTTGAAAACACTGTTAATTTCTTTACCAAACTCTTTCTTTTTTTTTTGCTTCCTTTACCAATTTTTTCGTCCATTCATCCAAGCAATTTTCCTGATTACTTAAGATAATTCCGAAATAACTATACCGAAATAACTATACCTATCCACCACACTTAACTTTATATCCACCAATTAAATTCCACATCTACTTTTTCCCCACTATTAACCATCATTATATTGGATTTTTCTTTTACTAAATCTAATCCCCATCTCTTTATCCACCCTTGCATGTCCTCAGCATAGCGTCCATATCTTCTCTTCTTTTTGCACACAAAAAATATCCACAAAAAAAGACCTGACAAAGTATATATTCCCTTGCCACCTATTAATGCTATCTCTATCCCTCTTCCTAGTCTTTATATTGGTTTCTCCATTTCACTCAAATACAACAAAAACAAAATAGATGACATGGGGCATCCTTGCTTTAATCCCACCCCAGTTTTAACTTTAAGTGATTCTATATTCCTTAATTGATAAGTATAGTAATTATTTTCATACAATTTCTTAATAATATCTACTAAAGCTTCATCCATTCCCAAATTTGCTAAACATGCCCATAATCTATTTCTATTTACTCTATCATATGTCTTCTCTATATCTATAAAACTCATATATAAGGATCTACCTGAATTCCTACTCATATCCATAGGTTATGTAACTACAAATAAACTATCCTATATGCCTATCTGACTTAAAACCTCCTTGCATTTCCCTCACTACATTATTCTTGTCCAGCCAGCATGTATGAGAAACCTTTATATAACAATGATGTTACTTCTATCAACCTATAATTACTTAACTTTCTATGATCCTTAGCCTTTCCTTTAAATAATAATTTTACTCTTGTATTACTCCAACTATCTTAAAAAATTCTCTTCTATGCCATCTTATTAAAACATAATTGCTTTACATTTGCTCAAATTTGTAAATTCATTACCATCTCTGCTGTCCATCCATCTAAACCTCTTGCTTGTTCACTTTTCAATCTCTTTCCCGCCTCATTCAGTTAATTTTTGTAAACCTAATGTTCTCATTACTAAATGCTTTCATGTTTTCTATCACTAAGTCATTCACATCTAACATCTTTTCTATATCCGTTACATATCTATTTAAGATTCTCTCTAATTCTTCTCTACAGCTACACTATTGACTCATCATATATTAATATCTCTCCCCTACATTTCTTCTTTTAATGTAATTCCAACATTTTTTACTTCCATCTCTTCGACTTTTATTAGTATCCTCCAAAAATTTACTATTCAACCCCATCCTCTCTCTATAATTATCCATTTCATCCAACTTCTTCTTTTCTAAGTACTTTTCCCATTTAGCATTAATATTTTTTTCTCTTTTCTTGTTGTTAATAGCACACTTATATTCTCTGCATGTTTCTTTCCTCTCTTTTCCATTTTTACTAACTCATTTTTTTTATTTTTTTTACTTATCTGCACATTCTCAACTAAAATCTTATTTGCCACTTTTTCACCACACCAGTCCTTAAACTCACCTCCAACCAACTAACTGTTCAGTGGCTTTTTCAGCTTGTATCTTATACTCTTCCAACTTATTCTTATCATTCACAATCCATCCACATCTTTCACTATTGTTTCTACTTTTATTCCTATTCTCCATCACTTTACTAATTATTTCTATTACAATAATGTTATGATCACTATTACAAACTTTCTCTTCATTATCAACCACCTTAATTTTCTGTATTTTATTCATTCCCTCTTTCTCTATCAATACATAACCTATTGTGTGAAATACATTATTCCTAGACCATGTGTATTGTCCCTCATAAATCTTTTATAAATTTCCAATGCTCAAATTCACTCTTTGACAAAATTACTTCAACAACTGACCATTCTTATTATCTACATTATCAATTTTTTCAATATGTCCATTCATATCTTTAACTAGGCATTCATATATACTACTGTTCCACTCCATTACAATTTGACTATTTCCAGTGGTTATATACACTATAGCCATCATCCATTCTTATCTACCCAACCTTATTTCAAATCACAAATGTTCTTTACATTTAACAATATTTAAATATTTTTTTGATATAACATGTATACCACCACCCCTTTTTTCTTTTTCTTTTCTATTAATATCCTGCCACACCAAATCATCCAAAACAGGTTCTTTATCTCTGAAATGTGTTTCCACAACTGCTAATATCTTAAGTTCTTCATTTTCAATTGCTTTGTTTAAATCCAGCCACTTTTCTGGTCTTTTACAACCCTGCATATTCAAATATCCAATTTTAACAATTTCTTCTTTTATAAATTCTTATGATTCTATATTTTTCATTATCTTTATAAAAAACTTTTTTACTATTAATCTTACAGATCCATTCTCTCTCCACTTCTACACTTATATCTAAATCAACTATCTTTTGCTTATTTCTGACATCCAATCCATTCTTATTCTTTTTGATAATACTACAATTTAAATGTCCATGCCCCTTAAAAGTTTTCCTGAATTCTATACTTTAAACACCAGATTCCCTAAAACTTCACTTTCTCATTTTCCTAAGTGCAATCCATCTTATATATATAGAACTCCCTCTTTCCAATAAATCAATCCCATATATCCACAAACATAATGTTATTTCTCTCACATAATTTTTTCAATCTCTCATTTTTAGAGCATGCCCTATCTAACAAATGCCTCTTGTCAAATCTTGGCTATAATCCAACAACCCCTACTTTTCCTTTAATATTACTTAAATTTCTAATCAGTTCTATGTACTCATCTATTACTTTCACTGGTAGTTCTGACAATTTATTTATCCCTACTATAATATACACATCTCTCTACCTTGCTTTCTTACATTAGGTCACATCACTAATTCTAGCTCCAGGCAAACATACTCTTACATACCTACTTCTATTTTCCTTTGAAATTATATCCCCACATTTTCTAATTACTGAATGTCCTATCAATACTGTCTCATAGTCTACCTTTTCCATTCCATCTTTATCTTTATCTACCACCTTCTGAACTTCCTTATCCATTTCTGCCTTATCATTCCTACTCAATAATTCCTTTATCTGCTCACACTTTATCTTTTAAAATTTTAATTTTACTTCCACATTCTTCACTTCTTCCTCTATCTTACTTATTCTCTGGCTAGCCATCTCCATTGCACTGCTATTTTCCCCACCCATAACTGCTGACACTTCACTAAAACAATACAATTCTCTATTCCTTAACTACATTTTGCTCCCTTTCTTGTGACTTTCTCTTTAGACTACATACACTTATAAACCACTTTCTCACCTCTTTTATCACAGTTACACACTGACTACATAAGCAGAAATGTGACACATTTCTTCCTATTCTTATTCAAACATTTCAAGTGATAAACCTCAGCACACACTGTACATTCTACCAGAGCCTGTCTAATTCCTTTCTGCCAATTATAAATACATTGTGTAATACAAATGCACTCCAACTTCTTATTTTTCAAGTCATCTATTCTGTATTTGATTTTATAATACCTCTCCTATTCTTCAAACTCCCTTACATAAAAAAATAAAACATTTTACTTTCTGTCAAAACCAATCAAACTATAACCACGTGTTTTTCAACCTTAAGCCTCTTAAACATTATCTTTTTTCTCAAAATGAATGACTGTTTTAAAAATAAAAATACCTTCAATAACAAACTTAACTAAAAATGAATTAATTTTACATACAACTTTATTATAAATATCCTTATACTAATTTTTTTTTTAAGAAAAAAACTTCTATATTTAAAATGGCCAACAAAAACCTTTCAAACAATTAAAACAATTTTCAATCTTTCAAATAAGTTGGTCTCTTGACCACAATTTATACTTTCATACACAATAATTAGTCTTTATAATGGGTGCTCTCAGATGATCAATCATATATGCATGAAACAGCAGCACAAAATTTTTTAAAAAAAACTTATCTCTGATCTTTCTCTTATTTGTATTGCTCAGATCAAAGACCTCTATTTTTTAAAATTAGAAATATATTTGATTTGGAAAGTAACAAATTAATATTTCAAAATAATTAAATATAATAAACTAACCAAGTTAAAATATTATAATGAAGCGATTGATATTTTCATGCAGATATACTTGATTCATATTTACTTTAATTTAACCTATCTCCCATCATAGATATATAATTTATCTGTTAATACCTGTACACATTTGAAATATGTGCGTGTGTGCATCACAATTTTCAGTCTTTGAAAGGTTAAAAGCTGACTGTTTAAATCATGTTATATTTTATTTTAGTAAACAATCAACTAAAGAAAATATTAAAATGTTTAATACAATGGAAGAGGGACTGGAAGCTCTTAAGGGAAAAATGTAAGTGCCATACTTCCCTATTTGTACATACAATCAGCAGTAAGAGTTACAGTTCGACACCTTCACATCCTGTGCAGAGTTTAAGGTAGTATAATGAAATTCACAAATAAATTATATATCTATGATGGGAGATAGGTTAATTTAAAGTAAATATAAAGCACATATATCTGCATGTAGATATCAATCGTTTCATTATAATATTTTAACTTGGTTAGTTGAAATATTAATTTTGATTACTTTCCAAATCCAAAATAGTTCTAATTTTAAACAGTAGAGGGTAAACATGGAAGGTATGGCTGTAAACATTAAAGTAAACCTTTGCAAATAAATTTACTTCTAATTGTATAAATTCTAAATTAACTACATTAATAAAAAGCGAACTTGTAAAATCTTGCCTAATCTAAAATTATTGCAAATCTCTAAATTAAACTTTTATAAAGATTCTATCTGTTCTTGTCTATGCTTAGTACTATATTTTATTACAATGTGTTTATTAATTTGTGCTATGCCTTCAGGTCATAGATTGCTAAATATTATATCAATAAAGAGACACTCATATGCTCTCAATAAGTTAATTTATGTTGCTTTTTAACATACACATAAATAAATAAATCTCTGGTGTGAAGCTATTATATTTTAGCTTATTGTAATTCAGGTTTACCTGTTAAATGATTATACATAATTAAGTAACAGCAAGAATGATATCTAAAGCATATTATAAGTAAGTAATTAAGTCCAAAATGTGCTTTGTTCATCCTTAGTTTATTATCCTAAACAATATGCATTAATTAGTAAACTAGATCACTTTAATTAATCCTTTTTGGCATGTTTTAAGTATGCTAATTTATGAATTGGCAAATGGTAGTTTTGCAGATTGAAACTATAGATTTAGCAATTTATTAATTTTAATATTTGATATTTGGAAAGTGTTGCATGTCTTTATGAAGCACATATGTGTTGTATGTTTTGCTATATATATGTTTATTATTAAAATGTGCTTTGGTTTTAAAAGTCACACCATTTTTCTTAGTTTGGACAGTCCTCATTTAAAATGGGCTTTGGTTTTAAGGGCCACCCCATTATCTCCTTTAGAACTGGAACATGAGGTACAGATTGTTTATTAAGCTTCTCCAATCACCCAAATAAAATGTTTTTGTATTTGATGATATCAAGTCATACGGTCCATGGGAACCAAGTACTTGGTATTGAATCCCATGAACAATTGCACATTAAAGACACAGCCCTTATTTAATTTATGTAGCACCATAGTTTCAGAAGTCATACTACAAATCGCTGAGTCGTTCTCTTTTATATTTTTCAGTTCAGCATTGATTTTTATTCCAGATCTAGTTTATAAAAACAATCTACATAGAGAGCACATTTATTGTTCATTATGTAATATTAATAAGTTTATTTATCAGTTGCCATTCTTGTAAAATTTAATTTTTGGTAAACCTGATAGGGATATCAGAGCATCATTAAGGCATGATTATAAATGTAGATTAAATATTAATTTGTAATTATGTTAAAATTAAATGATTAAGTGCAATCAACTTGAAAACCTGTAATTCAAGTATTGAAGCTACACATATATACATATTAAATATATATATGCTTGTGTCACCATTCACTGTGGTTTAACTAAAGACCCGAGTCCAACTACAGTAGGCTAAAATTAAATTAAATAGAAACTTTAAAGCATATTCAAGAAATTTTATGAAATAATATTAAAAAGATTTTTTATTTTAGATAAAATAAACTTCCTAGAAACACAGAACTCATTAGAAAAAAAGATTAGTTAGATAGGAATAATTAATTTAATTTTTTTTTAATTAAAAATAAGATAACAGAACAATGGCATTGGAATGTAAGATGGTCAACAAGTTGGGTATAAATGGAGAGCTTATCTTTTATTCTCTCTCTTGTAACTGTGAAAGCTCTACTGCATGGATTGTAAGCTGCTATAAGAAAAACTTAACATGTGTGCTGTAGTTTAAATTGCTAAGTAAACTTTTTCTCTCTCTTTCTCTGCCTTGTCCTGGAGTCGGAATGCTGTAATGAAGAAATGTTGAGTGCCAGAAAAATCTTGTCTGACCAATGCCTGCTGCTATTAATGGATGCCCAGTGAGGAAAGTCAATAAAAATAGAAAGATGAACAAAATCTTAATAAGCCGTCAGTACCAGCTGTTAATTAGAATATTTCTATGGTTATCTAACTAAAGATGTACACATTTCAAAAATTACTGGCAAGCATAAATTTTGTATCGGTGTTCGATTCACTTTATAATATTATAATCAATGAAAAATGTATATGTACATTTAGTTTATATATGTGTGTGTGATTTAAGTTTTCTTAAAAAAATATTTATTCTCAAACCACTATAGGGTTTAATAGAACATTGATCCAAGTAAACAAATACAACCCAAAATAAGTTGGATATCAAAATGACTATATGTACATAAGTTACATTAACAGCAAGTTTCTTGGCCCATTATTCTAGTAGAATTTTTTAATCTTTGATGTTATTGAATTCATTCCTCAGATAATGTGGCACAACCTGGTAAAACTTTTCATTGTAATAACTCTAAACTAGAACCTCCACCAGTGCTCACATGACTGACTTCTTTTTCCTTGTCCCACTGATAATGGTGACACAACCCCGTTTAGTAGCTGCAACGACTGACTCAAGCATAGTTTGAGTTCCTTTAGAGAATTTTTCAAATTCAAATACACCTGTAGGTCCATTCCAGATAATTGTTTTATCTCACCTAATTGATTCATCAAATTGTTTTATAGACTCAGATCCAATATCTAATCCCATGCATCCTGAAAGAATTGCAGTACCAACTTGTGCATTTTCAGCAAATTTGTCACCAGTAATAAAATCAACTGGAAGATGGATTTTAACATTATTCTTCTCAGATGTTGCCATCAATGTTTTTACAATATTTGAACCTTTATCATCAAACAATGAGTTTCCAATCGCCATGTTATTAAGAACTTTGAGAAAAGTAAATACCATGCCACCTCCAACGAACATTTCATTAACTTTATCAAGAACGTTCTCAATCAGCTGAATTTTATCCTTAACCTTGGCACCACCTAAAATTGCTAAATAAGGTCTAACAGGTTTCTCCATTGTATTCATAAAGAATTCAAGTTCTTTCTTCAACAAGAACCCAGATGCTCGCTGAGATAATTCAACTCCAACCATAGAACTGTGTGTTCTGTGAGCTGTTCCAAAAGCATCATTTAAATAAACATCTCCTAATTTACTCAGGGATGATCTGAGAGCTTTAATCTCTTCTTCAGATGCTTTTACTTTTTGTTTTTCAGCATTGACATCTTTGCCTTCTTCAGCTATATGAAATCACAAATTTTCTAATAAAATGATTGATGCTCTTGTGGGGTTAGCACAATCTGCTTCTACTTCTGGACCCACACAATTTTTTAAAAATATAACATATCTTTTCATAATTTCCTTTAAATTTTTCTGATATGGGCCTCATAGAGTATTTTGTGTTTGGGAAGCCATCTGGTGGTTCTAAGTGACTCATAAGAACAACTCTTTTAGCATCTTGATTTAATGCATAGTTGATACTATCCAAAGCAGTATAAATTCTGGTAGCATCAGTCACACTTCCATCTTTCATTGGAACATTAAAATCCACTCTCATAAGTACACATTTATTTTTATTCTATATGTCAAAGCATCGGTTGGGAAGCGAACTTGCGAAACTGTCTGCAAGCAATTGCTTGCTTGCAAGGTGGCTCGCACTGACCAACGCTTGACTACACATTTATTTTTGAGATCTAGTTTATCAATGCTTAATTTGTTAAATTCCATTGTGAAAAATAAAAAAAATTAAATTGAATTAAAGGTCACTATCCACTCCACACACTTCAAGATTTGAAATAAAAACAATTATTAAATATTATATATTATTAAATATTATATTAAATGTTAGTTTGGTAGTTAGGTATTCACCTTGCTATGATGTCATGACGGTCAACATTGCTTCTGCATACTGAATTTTATAATTGAGCATGTATTGACGTGTTTTCCGGACAAGCAAAACCATCAGAGGCATCCCCGCCCATTTCAGTGCTACGCTGATTTTTCTAATTTTCAGTCAAAATATGAGACACGTTGTAAACATAAAATTCAGCGCATAGAAACAATGTTGACCATCATGACGTCATAGCAAGTTAAGGTTAAAATTTTTTTTGATTTCTTTTCTCGTATAATAGCAACTCATTTAGATCCCTAGATCAGATAATTTGACACTACGATTTGGTCGCTTTTTGTACGAATCTCAAAGTAGAATGATAAAATGTTCCTGTCATTTGTTTTTTTTAATAATATTTTACCTCAGTGAGAAGCGCAAGGGTCATTCTAAATTAGATTTTTTTATATTTGTTATAAAAGAAATCAATTAGATCGTTTTTATTTCAGCTTACTTAAAGAAAAGTCAAAATAACTGTAACTAAACTCAGCTTATAATTTTTTTTAAAATTTTTCTTCTTAATTATAAACATATATGCGTATATATGTAGTCATTTAATTAAACGTATGTATATTTTAAGTGTGAGAGAAAGAGAGTGTTTATATAATCAAGAAACTCTAAAGATGTTCTCAATAACAAGGTAGGTAGAGGTGCTTAGATAGACTTCTCGTATCATTTTATTAAGAGTTCTCATATCATTTTATTAAGCCACTATTATTCATATATATAAACAATTATATAAAGATCGATAACATAAGGGAATTTCTTTTAAGCTATTAAGTTTTATCTCAGTCTTGTAAGAGCTTTGTAGCATTAGAATTTAGATATCAGTATATAATTTCAGGACTAGATTGTTTTTTTTTAAGCAGATTGTTATTTTATCTTAATCTTTCTTGTATTACTTGGGGAGTCGTAAATACCTCTTGAATTGTGTCTTACTTCTATCTCCATATTGGTGAGCTTATCTTACGGATGTCTCAGAATGAGACTCCAAAAATCTTTATATGTTGAACATTATAGTAACTGGACATAAGCATTATGCTCCATTTCTGAAGACAGATCATGCTCTGCAAATGAGTTCCTTCTTATCCTACTATGTTTTAGGGTCAGAGCACTATCCAGCCTCATTTCATACTACATCCCTCATATGGAGAAATATATCTGGAAAATAGCTTGCCAAGAAAAAGAAAAAAGAGAATGGCTGAGTAACACATTTAATTAATAAATGTTTTTTATTAAACCTATCTTCCATGCTCAAAGCACTCAAAAAACCTGATGATGTTGGTGATATAAAAAGGAAGAAAGGGGGGTTCAAATTTCAGTTACAGGCTATGTTTTCATAATAGCTCAAAGAACATCTATTTAACTAGCATTTCCATTTTTTTGTTTGTTTTCATGCCACCTCCGAGTGATTCCTTTTCTCTCTCTCTTCCAAAAGTCATTCATTATATGCCAATTAAATGTAATGTAATTTGTGAACTAAAACCGATGTTTATTGCCTATCTGTAGATAGTGTCAGTCCGTTGGTGGTCTCATATAGACCGAGAGATTATTGACAGCCTCTTTAGTTATTAACTTTTGTGATTTCTTTTGTAGATAATAAATTTCATTTCTTCTCTTTTTGTGAACAATAAATTGTTGTATTATTAAAACATCCACATACCACTTATTATTTGTAAATTCCTCCTTAGAGTCTTGTCTCTCTTTGACCACCAGGCATACATTAAGAATAAATTCTAGTGAGGTTTGGTGAGTAAGTTGCTTAGTAGCAATCTGGAGAGTAGGTGAGGTTTGAACCCCTTCTACCTGCATTTCTAGGTTAGGTTAAAGCAGCTCTACTTTTCATACCATTACACTATTCATTCATATCACATGCAAGTAGAGCATCCAAAGCACTTTATTGTTATTATTGATATTTATTTTGCTATAATTAAATGATATTAAACTTATTGAGGTCTGTTGTTTTATTCACTTCAATCCATATTGAATCACTTTCCAAATTTATATGTATTTGGGTTTTATATGTGCATTATCTGACATCCATAAGTGTAGAGGTTGCTTTCATTATATCCCTTTGAGTCTTATGATCCACCCTTTGCCATTGCTGGCATGCAAACTAAAGGAGTCAGAGTGTAGCTTTATATATGTCAGTCATAGGGTAATAAGTCATGGAGTGTTGATGATGGAGTCTAGGTGCAGTCTGATTCAAGGTCTCAACCCCTCATCCAGGTCAACCTTGGGATAATTTGCCAAAACTCTGGATTTTGTTGCATGAATGGAGAAATATGACTGTTACAGTATCCAATAAGTTATATCCTCCTTACTATTATTTTATTAAGTTTCAGGCTTACCAAATGTTATAAACACTAGATCTTACTGTAACAAGTTTAAATTTAACCTTCCTGCTTTATTTTGATATTTTTTTTTGTATTATTAGTAATATCTAGACTCAATAACAGACATAGCATTTCACTTTTAGAGAAACATTATTAATTTTAATAACTTAGATAAATTCATTAGTGCTTGCAATATATAAAATAAATCTGTATAAGACTTCTTTAGCATTAAAATTGATCATGTGAATTAATATTGAGATACTAGAATAAATTAGGATACTGAAAAGAATTGCATTTGGTCAGAGTATTTTTGTCCCATTATCTCCATTCATTTTCATACATAGAATATTCATATATATATATATATATATATATATATATATATATATATATATATATATATATATATATATATATATATATATATGCTGCTCTAAATATAAATAACTAAATAGTTATTGTTTAGAAAGTCATCTCACTTCTGAGCACCAAGGTAACAGATCTCTAATCTAGAAGCTTCAGCTCTCAAATCCATGTTTTCCTACTGATATCCCTAAATTACATAGTGTATACCTTACTAATTCGTAGTGATGCAATTCCCTACGAGATAGAATATATTGATAAAAAAAATTAAGCAAATCCTATTAGTATTTATAAAAAAAAGATTAATTTTTAAAACTGTAAAGATTACTGTTTTATATTATATTTGTATACAGAGTATTCTTATATATTGTGACAGGTACTTTTGGAGTGGCCATGCACAAGGTGGCTGTAGCCAAAAACTACAATGCATCGTCTGAATATAATGTTACTGTATATCAATTTAAACTATATTCTATCCCCATTACAACAATAAATTAAGTATGAATTATATAAACATACTGTGAAATGAATGATGATGGTCTATGCATATATTTTACCTACACACAAGAATAAATTGAACATTAAAAGCTATGATTTGTAATTTTATATATAACTTATAATGTTAAATATATGAGTGGTATTTTTATATTTTTTGGAATTTTTATTTTTAACCATCACAAATGTACATCTCTGCTAGTTGTTTACATGTTGGGACATATATATATTGTATCGGACACTCAATCCATTGCTGATCACAGAGGGCGCCACCAGATCGCTATACATCTGGAAAATTTATTTCCTGTGATCAAAATGAATGAGAATGATGATTTGCACCGACTAGATTCAGGGAGAAACAAGAGATCTTAAATATTGTTTGCACAATTGAGAAATAAAAGCACTAAGACAAACATCAGTCAAATTAAGTTTAAACAATTTTAAAATTTTATTTAAGAGGAATATAAATAATGGAGTATAAGTTTATAACACAGGAAATAGGATTAGTTCAGGTGTGTACCAGAAAGACTAAAATTCAATGCTCTGGCAGACAGACTGATCTTTTAATAAAGCATTAAAAAGGGAAATAACAAATTTCTTTCAGCCAAGAATTTACCACAACACTGCTTCCATTCACAGGTATGAAACAGTACATTCTTGAACTAAATCAATGAAACCAGTGCCAGCAAGCCTTTCTTGATTCAAAAAATGCATTGGGATCAAGAATGCCATATGCCAGTAGAAGCTGCATCTTATACTATTTTCAAAGCAATGATGGATTTACCCCAAGAACAAGAGAAAAATATGATCAATACGTCGGAGTATAAATTATAAAATGGGAGGAAATTTACGTCTCAAATTTAATGAAACAACAAACATAGAAAATATTCCGATGTAAAGATTTTAAATTAACACAATACCAAATCTAGGATGAAAGAAAAACAGCATTTAAAACTGGCAAATTTCTAACCAAATGATTGGCCTAACTAATAATAATTAAAGGTCTCAATAGGAGACAAGTAAATCATTAGAAAACCAGTTACGTCTGCCCAAGCATTTCAAGAAAATGAATTACAAATAAACTTATAAACCAAGTTCTGAGTACATGCTCTGATAAAACTTAAAGCCACATGTAAAGACAAAATAAATCTAGCAGGTTAAATATAAATGTTCATAGATTTTTATATAAGTTAGTGCATCAAAGATTGCATATGAGCAAAAAATATAAACACATTAAATATTTTAGCAGAAAGAAATGCTCTTCCATCTGTAATTTACAAGGGTGTAAATATTATCTTCCTGCTGGCGATTTATAAAATTACAAAGAACAATGATTCCAGTTTCCTATTTCAGAGACATAAAAAAAGAAGAAACGACATCTCCAAATATGGAAACTAGAACAATAAACATGATAAATCGCCAGCGAAAAGATTTTTCGGTTTGCATAAATGCAAACACAGTATTTCAAATCAATTATTGGATAATAAAATAAATACAGGTGAGCTAATTTAAAATTACACAAGACTGCTAAAGTATTTATAAAAACTTATGCATATAATTAGAAATATATTACACATATAAAAATATACACTCACTAGACACTCTCTGATAAATAAAATTGAAAGCAAACTTGAAATCTTAAAGCTAAGATTCCAAGACACATGGTAAAGTACAATAAAAAAAACAAATACAACTAATAAATATGAGGTTAAATATTGAGTAAGAATACAGATAAAGATTGAGTGGAGATTTACCTAAAATAATTACCCTGGCAAGAAAAAAAAATATTTACAGTAAAGAAAAGTTCACATAGAGTATGCACTTTTATTTCAGATCATATTTCAGGTGTTTTGACAATGGCATATATAGGGGTATTGGGGATCTGGTTTCTTTTAGATTTTCATGGCATGACTGAAAGAGAGTTGGAAGTTAGGGATTCATCCTATACTTAAGTTAGTATGGCATATTGATGATGACAAAACATAGAGTAATATATTTTGACATCTTGGAGCATGCAAAATTGTTTTAATAGCTGCAAATTTTGCTGTTAAAGAAATTAAATGTCCAAACTGCTAATGGTATGAATATTGAATGAAGTTAATCAGAATGAATAGTAGGAATAAGAAGCTGAACCAATCACTTTGATGGAGTATTTGCTTGGTCAAGGCTTTCTAGAATCATCCATGAAATTTTTGAGGTTATTTATACCAACATTTAATTTCCTGCAAAAACTATTCCTGTTGTCGAATTCTACACCTTAGGGCAGGGCAAATCTCAATCTCTCACTCAATCTAATAAGAAATTCTAACCAGGGATTATTTTAAACAACAACACAAAATTAAATCTCTGCTTTTAGAATGAACTTAAAAATGATTAAAATAAAAGCAACGGAAATGTAATTAACAAGCTTGCCTGTTTTTAATCAAATTGATTAAAAACAAATGGTGAAAGAAAACTATTTTAAAATCAATTCTATAAAAAAAAATTAAATGACCTATTGAAATATAAATGAGTATGTGTTTTAATATACCTACTCTTTAAATAATAAAAAAAAATTTTTTAACATTAGAAATTTAACAAAAATTAAAAGTTTTTAATTTTGTTAATAAAACCATTGAATTGGATATCAATCCAGTTCAATATATATATATATATATTGTAACAATTTAAATAAATCAATTGCCATTTCATTTGTAACAATTTTTTTATCAATTGCCATTTGTAACGATTATTTATAAATTAATATCACTATGTATTTGTAATTATTAAATCAATATAAAAGATATGTATTTGTAACTATAATTTGTAGCTATATCAATTCATCATAGCATAGACAAAGAAAATATCAGCATTAAAGATTCTTGGTATTTATTTATATATTGGGGCAGTCATTTAAACAGTAAAACATACTGGACATTGTCATCTAATAAAAATAATACTAAACATAGCAACTGAACAAAAGTACCCACTGTGAGATTCCTGGAGTGCCTTATGCTTATCTCCAATACTAGGTTCTTCTAATAAAGAATCCTTCCTATCCTTCTTTCCAAATATATAAGACCATTCATGGTCATATGCACACACGGGTGCTATTCATGACAACTTATAAAAATATATTTTATAAAACTAATATTATGAAGTTGGAAAGGGATGATATCACTCTTTATTCAGTTTAGCTAAGTACATGTGTTTCCCATGAGCGCCACTAGATTGTTTTCAATCTAGATAAGTATCTATTTATAGTGTACTTGAGTTCAAACTCATTCAGTACATATTTATTACACATGACTTGGATGACTATTGAACAAAAATGACATTTTTGTATTTTATCTATATTGATAAAATTACAGGATCCCAATATTACCAAAGTTTATACTATAGATCAAAGATTCTTATAGACATTGCTAGCTCATTAGCGTATATCGATGAACAGACATGTATAATCCTATTAATGGCTTCTAAACAAGCATGTGAAGACCATTATTGATATTGATGGCCACTTAACTAAATTATTTATCACGATAAATAATAATGATGATGATGATAATAATATCATAATAATGATAATAATAGTAATGTCATAATAATGATTATAATAGTGATGATGATACCAGCCATGGCTTATCAATAAACTCACAACAATAAATTCATCTTTATAAACTTATAGGCATCTGTTAAAATTATCATATTTCATACTGGGATTTAATAATACTAATGGTGATGATTGATCATCATGAATATCTTCGCATAATATTCAATTTTCTATAAACCCCTATTTACTAAAATATATTCATTACGCTAAACATTAAGTTTAATGATTATAATTTATTAATGATGATTGATGGCGATCATAACTTTTATATAGTATTATTTGAAACATTTTTAACTAATAACATAATATCCATCATTGATGAGGATGATCTAAATTCATGGACACAACACAATTTTAGCTTTCTATGTTGAACTATAATTATCAAAATTTGTTTATTCTCAAGCATAATCCTTAAATACTTAAATATCAACATTCTAGTTTACCTATTATTTTGCGGATGTTTAATATTTGCAAGTAATTGCTCAATATATATGAATGGTAATACTTAATAACTGCGAGCAATGATGCTGAATTAAAATGATAGAATTAAGAAAAAAAAAACACAATATTCTTAATAATAACTCGGAAACCAATTAAGATATATAATTATATTTTATTAACACTACTACTCTTTCTTTCTTCTTTAAAGTCAAATTGACAATTAAATAAATGGTTTATTAATATAAAATTGATATAAGTATAAGCAAATAAACTTAATATATAGGTTTGTCACTTTTCTTGATATCTCAAAATAAGCTGTTTTAACTCAATATTAAAAAATACATATTCTATAAATGCTTATTTAAGACTTTTCTTACTTATCATATCATAAAATAAATTTCAGGTGTAACTTGTATATGTTATTTCATTTCCATTCAAATGTAATGCCCTACTTTTTAATTTACTATTTTAAACTAATTATATATAACCTATTCTTTGATGTGTTTGGGTAAGCAGTTACACATTCACGCATTCGGTAATGTTAACATATATGTTTAAAATGTATACCCAAAAATTACATATATAAAAATATCTTTTTCTTTTGCAACCTTATAGCGAAAGAAAATAAAATACATATATTAACTTTTAATATGCAACAAGATAAAATAAAAATAAAAAACATTATAAATGCATATATCTATAGGTTGCTCATCATCATTAACATCTGAAGAACAATTAAAAAAAAAACATTTCAACATTACAATATATAATAAAAAAAAATAATGAAATTTTAAGTTTAAAGATTTAAACTATGTTTGTGCTGTGTTGTGAGATATTGCAAATAACTATAGATAAACAAGTCTTTAATGTTTCTGTATCAAAAAAGAAAATTGCTTTGACCAGTAAATTAAGGTTTACTTTTAATAAGCAAAAGAATAAAATCGGTTAAGGAAAGTTCATATTTACCCGTCTACTTTTTACTTCTTATTAATGTCCTGAATTTGAATTTTAGACTGCTTTTCTTTGCTCAACAACAACAACAAAAAAAAAAAAAGTTATTGCAGATACTTTTAAGATAATGCTGAATCAATTGACTTTGCTTGTTTCTTTTTTTAAGTCCATTATTATTCACTGTTGATTGGCTTCCTTCTACCATTTAAAAAAAAAAAAAAAAAAGTTATTATAAGTACTTTGAATAAGTAGGTACCGGTGGATTTGCTTGTCTCTTTCCTTTTAAAAAAAATACTTGCTGTTGACACTTTAGATGATTGAGGTAAATCAACAAAATTTTGTTTTATGGCTTCAAACTTGGTTCTACATGGTTGTTATAAATTTTCTTTTCATCCTATTTCCTGTTCTCCATTGGTTTGAAGGTAATGAACTTTTCATAAGCCAGGAATTAGAAACCAAGCATTCCATATAGCTTGTGTGTTTGGCCTCAAAATCTTTCATTTTGTTGGTTAGTACTGGATACATGACTTCATAGATAGATCAGCGGTTTTGACTCTTCTGTATTAATCAGGAAGCAGAAAAAATGGTTTAGCAATGCAGAGGCATTGTATTTTGCAAAACCAAATATGTTAATATCATTTTTATAATTATTACTAGCTTATAATAAATTCAATTTCGTTCCATTTCTCTCCTATTCTTTAATATTGCTTGAAAATTGCTTTATATAAACGCACATTTCATTTGCTCTTTTTTTTTCAACTTTCAAAGAGTGAGAAAAAAAGAATTAAAGCGTTCACTCTCTTTTTTAAAAAAAAAAGATTCGAGCTTACATTTCTGCTTAAGAATTATAACAAGGAAGGACGACTGAGTTGAGTCTCAAAATAATAATAATAATTTAACTGATCATCTCTCTAAAGAAATTTATTACTGACTGATCATCTCTTTAAAAAAATTAATGATTAACTGCCATCTCTAAAAAAATTTAGACTGACTGCCCAAAAAAATTGTTTTAATCGTTTATATCGCGAAAAACATCTGGAAATCTTAAAAAAAAATCAAAGCTTCACAAGTTTGACTTAAAATTGATCGCTATCATCTACATCAAAGCACCTCTTTTGTAAAAATAATTTTAAGATACAGATAACAACAAAGATGGAATCTATAGCCATCAGAAATAAGTGTAAAAGCATCTTTGTGTTTGTACCGATCTATTCATTGTTTCACACGTGTACAATTTTTATCTCCTAATCTTACAGTTTTATTTTACACCTTTCTGATTTACTCTCTTTTAACAAAAATGAAAATTAAATAAATTTAACACATATTATTTAATAAAAAAAAATATTATATAATAAATCATAAAAAGAAAGAACTGCTTATTTATACATATAAATCTCTGTATGTATAAAAGAATAAAAAAAAAATTTTTTTTTAATAATTGAATACTATATGTATATGTACAATATATTGTAATGGTATATAATATGCCGTTACATTAAGTTAAGATTAAAAACTTTAAAAGTATTTTTTTTTAAATAAACAAAGTAGTTGAACGTACTTTTTTGTAAAAAAAGATAAAAGATTTAAATATAAAATATTTTAGTAAAAAGTAATGTAAGTAAAAATAGAAACAGGTATTAATTAATTCCTGAAATCTCAAAATGGAAATGATTGTGTTATTAATTATTGAAAAGCAAACTAGCCCTTGGGGATCTTGTGTAATTAAAAAGTCAGCTGAAAGATATACATAAAAATTAAAGATTGTTTCCCACTCTGAAGCAGAATGTCCAATAGAAGCAGAAACAAATGCTCAGACCCTAATGAAAATGATTGATTGTTCAGTGAATCCAGACGATGTGTATAAAAGGAAAAATATTGAAATTAAGGACAGTTCCAGCTTGATTTTGTGAGAAGGGCAATAAGACGCACTTGTCGCCCTCCCTCACTTATTTCAAATAAAATGACTGTTGAATTATGAATGGTACTGTTGCAGACCTGAATCATATGGGTTCTGAAATAAAATAATACCAGGATTGAACCAGCTAAGGCCACCTTCAGATAGACCGGTCTTCAAATAAAGATGTGGGAATTGACACCAGGAACCGGGACTCTTCTACTGTAAGAGATATAACTGAAAAATTTTTTTAAAAAAATTAAGAACTTTCAAGATTTGACAAGCTAAACCTAAATCTTTTAAAATGAACTTTAATCTGACTTTTCAAATCAATTATTAATGTTTAATTTTTATACTTTTGAGTTTGTGGACTTAATCATTTCCATTTTTTTTTATATTTATTGATTAAATTATTTAAATGCATTAAATTTAAGTTGGGTATGAATGACTGCATGGATTCGTTAATGTTTAATTGTTTTTTTATTTTCATATTTGATTGGAATATATAGATATTCGGTAAATATGATACCTCACATTTGAGTATCTAAAAATGTATTTATTCGAATGTCTTTTAAGTCATTGGTGTCAATGTGGCATCTTATGATGAATGCCATTGGGTTTCTTGTAAATTTTCCTCTGCAATTACATCAATAACTTTATATTTTGAACATTTATGTTTATTTGCAATGTTTTTGACTGAGTAATCTATGTAGCCTATCTATACTCAACATTCTAAAGTAAAATTTATTAAAATGTCCATCTGTGTAAACTATTTAGAATAATTTAAATTTAAAATTTAATATTAAAATCTAAAGAAATTTTATTCCTCAATTTTATTTATATGTGCATTAATAAATGTTTGGGTGTTAATTACTGACAGTGGAATATTTTATTTTTGTTAATATTGAAAAGATATTTTAACAATTTATATTTTGTAAATCTCTGTCTCATTGAGCTGGTGGCATTGGGCTGACAGTTGGAATAAATATATATATATATATATAATTTCTTTCTTAACTTACGTATCTGTCTACTATATAAATTTTCCAGGTTCAAATGCCTGGTGATGCCCAGTAGAGCAGATGCGGTAAGACTAAAAGATCTGACCATTATAATATATTGTGCCAGTTGAATGTGTGCTGATTTAACCAGTTTCGAAATGTAGATGAAAGTACTGAGAGACCAATCATACGTGAGGTCTAAAATCAAAAACACTAGGTACTCTGCCCTATTCATTTATCTTTCGAATCTAACAATGAATCAACATGTCCATAACATGCATAGATCCATATTTTCTGCCCATCCTGCTAGCATCAGGGAGAAACAATCAACTAAAACTACTTCATTAAACATAACTCAAGTAATGATACATAACTCAGGTTTTGGTGAAAGACTATATGCGATACTTGGATCATTGGAAATTTATCAAATAGATTAACATCAAAATATCATGTTTACAAATAATAAATAAAACAGACTAATGTTTATTTTCACATTAAAAAAAGATACTTTAATAACGATATTAATAAAAGGGAGGCTTCGTACTCCACTATTCCACAAATAACACATTATCAAATCATTCAATAAACTTAATGTAATCTCAAGATATAACTATTACTTTTGCGATATGAAATATAGATTTGCTACATCAGTCCACTTTAACATTTAAACAGTTAACAGCATATTTTACACGAGTAAGCTTGAATGAACTTTACAGTAATTTATTACTACCTTAACAAAATTGTGCAATAATATTTCTTTGAGTCCAGTCCCTAGAAAATCAATCCCAAATTAGTGGTGTACAAACAAGTATAAAGGTTAATTTAAAATACTGATATTTCCTCCAAACCCTTTTTAATAGAAATTTAAAAGAATTGATTTGCCGTCAAATGTGAAAGACTAAATAATTGCTGATGAGTGCTCAATGCATAAGAATATTATTAATGCCTGGAGATAAAATAAACCAGCCAATCTTAATTCACATAACATTGGGCATGAAAGCCCAAAAGATAAGAGTAAAATAGAAATAATTATGTGCATATGCATAAAGACAAATTTCAGGTGAAAAAAAAGAAATGTCAGCCAGCCTAGCTTAGCTAGCTAAACATTTACGTAAATCCTTCATATCCTGAGAAAAATGAGAAACATCTAAATTGGACGGCCATGGTAATATGGGTAAATAAAAGATTTTTTTAATCTAGAAAATCCGTAGGTCAGCACAGTATTTGAGCAATACATCCGCATGATAAAAAATCAACTACAGCCAACCTCCCAGTGGAAAATGAATACATAAAAGAAACTTCCCCAAGTTAATAAATGAATCAAATGAAATAAAGGCAACACTAAAAAGATTTCCCAAAATCCAGACTCAACAGTAATACTGGCTGGTTGTTTGATGTCTAATGATGTCACACAGTCAGATTTTAACCCAAGCCTGCCACGCGCATGGTAACCCATATGTTTGAATGAAACCCATTTAATAAATAAGAAATCTTCCTGATAAAGCAAGGTGTAATAAAATCTTTACATATGGTTTTAATAACTAACTCATTCTGTATGCCCTGCTTAAAATGTCTATAATTACCTCCTCCCTTTTTTTCCTTTTTTAGAGAAAATAAACCTTTTAACTTTCAAGCATACAAAGGAATAGATTAAGCTTTATCAAGGAGATTGAACTGGCTAAATATCGAGCAGACATATATGAATAGTAATTAAATAACATTTAAAATATACCTATAGATAAATACCAACATCGCATGAACAATAAGAGAAATATATAATACTGATTTGATTTTAAAAATGAATAGTGAAGGAAAGCATGGAATTATAAAAAATGATCAAACAATGAATGGCATAATACATAAAGATACATTTATACAATTACATTATATTAAGTCAAAGTGTTAAATGCTAATAAGAACAAATGAAGATTTAAAAAAATGTGGAAAGTAAAAGTTCGTGAGGAGTTATTTTAAAATATTACCAGCACCAGAATTTGGTCTTTGCAATGGTACAATTTCTATGACACCTTGATTGGTTTGCCGACTGGAAATTCATTTGTAAAGGTAGCATGCTAAAGTGAAATACCAATACTGACCGAAGGCCGACAGTTTGATTCACTTTATCACATTACAATCTTTAACATTTGGCTGGATAGAGGCCCAGACAGCAGGCCAAGCCGATAGAACTAGCCACCATACATGGTCTCATCCAAGAAATGAAGTAGTTCAACCATATCACCTCTCATTCCCTTCATTTTAAAAAAAATTACATATCTCTTTCCTTTTGTTCTCACCACTATTTATACCTTTTAGCCAAAACTCTTTCTAGTGTTTCATATCATTCACATCTTGACAAGCCCCCATTTTCCTTTGTTTCAAAACAATTTTCTTTTTACCAAAATAAAACTTTAAGATTTTGTAATCTATTTTTGCTTTAACATCATTTTTTTTAAAAAGAGGCTATGCTTAATTGCCCCAAAGGAAACTCTAATTTAAATTTAATTTATTATGGAATGTTGGAAGGTTTATCTAAAATAAATCACACAAAATATTTTTCGACATAAGAATAAGACAAATAAAAATAATATATTTTCAAGTTAGTTTTAGTTTCAACAAAACCCTGCATTAATTTATACATATATGTTTACCACACATACATGTGTATTTTATAAACTATGACAAAAAATATTATGAAACCTGTTTCTATTGATTACATTTATGTTACTAAATTATTTCTACCTGAATACCTAATTTCAAGGATCGATAAACAGATAACAAAAACACTTTATACTTCTACTTAATGCAAAATTCTGCTAAATACTTTCATACAGGCAAAAACCAGGTTTGAAATACTGGTTGTATTCTGTAAGACTGTGATGCATGGATCTGACTTTCATATCCATTGCTTCAATATATATATAAAAGGGATAATTAAAAATAATTCTCAATGGACCAACATGTCTATTTTTTATGTGTATCACATCTTTTCTCTGTTAATAAGTTAATGAAGAGCAGGTTATTATTGTTTGACCAAATGTTAATTTTACTAATGTATTAGAAATGGTCATTCTGCTTTGTGTTTTATGTAATTTTTTGAAACAAAGAAAATATAAGACAATTAGTTGCCATATCGATAAAGAAAATCTGATTTTATTTTTGGGTTTATTTTTAATCTTTTGTAAGAAAAAAGTGAGATCCTTTTGTGTTAAAATTGAACATTGATGTAAATGGAACTCCTTAGTCAACTAGGTTGTCTGTGTGAAAACCACGATAAAAATTAAAATAAGTGATAGGAAATACTAAGGTGTAAAACGATATGTATTGCTCTGATCAATTAGCCATGAAGACAGAGTTGGCTGATGCAAAACTTACAGGAGATATTCAAATTGGTATTATAATGAGTGTGCTATATAAGCTGCACACAAAGTGCTGAGGGGAAATATAGACATGACAAGGGATAGATAGTTATAATATATGAGAAGTGATAATATAACTGAGAAAAGTAAAGAAGCTGTTTTCTCACATGGCTGAAATTTTGTTGCTGTACAGGTTCCTGTTAGTCATGCACTGATGAAATATTCAACCATGGGTCTAGGATGATCTGACCAATGATTTTTGCTAGCTGTAAGCTGTGGAAGCCATTGTATTAAGGCAAATGTAAGAAAAAGACGCTAATCATCCAATATTCAAGAAGTAAAAAGGAAATAGAGCTGAGCCTGGCTTCAAATGAAGAGCTGTATAAATAAGTAGCAGTCTGCTAATGCTATGCTAAAGAAGAGAGAATTATTAGTAAAACCTTGAAGATAAAAATGTCTAGAGTAGTCAGTGTAATGACTATCGAACCCATATCAGTACACCGGCCTGGCTCCTAAATCATTGCCATGTAGCCACTAATACTAACTGATGATAATGAACATCTAAATGCCTAAGCCATAATAAAATGAAGCCCCCACTGCCCTGTTGTCCAGTTTTGTAACACACTCAGAAACCACAAAGTCTGAATAAAGAAATGTGAAAATGAGATGTTATAATTTTTTTCTTATTATTCATCTATTATTTGTTTAGATATTTCAGTAGATGAATTTTATTGATATATATTTTGTTGCATTATATGTATGTAGAATTGTTTATGCATAAAGCATTGGATTGTGTTATGTGAAATCATTCTCCGACATTAATTTTAAAATGCTTAGATATGCCTGATTTCTTTTTTAAATGTTATTGCTTGTAACATACATATGATATATTAAAATAAATCCAAATTGACTTAAAGCATTTCTCTCATGTCTATATGCATTTGATTTGTATACCAACACACACTTTTAGAATGTTTAATTAAGTGGAATGTGCATATAGACATACATGTATACCTTTTTTTTGATATTAGATAAAACTGCTTAAAATGTATATGTGTGGGTAGAAACTTAGACCACTTCATTCAAGGGCAGTTACATGAAACAGGAATGGGAGTTCTGTATATAAATTGAATCAACATTATTTTTAGTTTTTCATTGATTTTCTTAAGAAACAGAATACTTGTAGGTAGTGAAGATAAACTTAATAAAATGTTATGTATGATCATCAAAGTTCATGGCAAATATGAAATGAAAATAAAATAGAAAAAAAAAATTAAATCAATGAATAATTATAGAGCAGTTTAGTGTTTTTAAATGTGGAAATTAGTTAACCGATAATATGCGAAACCAGATTAAGAATTCCTAAACAGGCTTTAAATTATTTTTTTGTGTAATTTAGCTTTTTTTTTTGGTCTTAAGGTATCCCAATGAAAAGGCAAATGGTTTTTCAAGGTGTATGCTTTACCATCTTATAGCAATACATTACATAACTAGTTTTGTAATACTCAAATATTTTACACCAATATTCCACACCATTAGTTATAACACAATAATTCTCAAATAAAATATTTACTTACTTTGCTTAGTACTTTCGAAGGATAAAGTCTTCATTTTCAAAGCTATGAAAGATTGTGGTGTAGAATATTCAGGATAAGAAATGCAAAATCATGCATATCAAGTTTGCCATTTTGTGGAAATGGCATAGAACAGGTCTTTTATTCATGCACATTAATATCTGAAACAATAAAATAAGCCTCCTTAACTCATGTCACTCTCTACACATCACCCAAGGATTATCTGGAATGCAAGAGTGGCCTGTTGTGGTACTGTGCTGTGTGAAAATGGATGATGGGTCTGTCAGTGCCCTGTTATATGCACACTTATGTAGTGATAATCTTGTATAAACTGAAGCCCTATGTAAGAAATATACATACAAACTTACCTACAATGATTTTAGTTTATACTATCGAACCCCTCCCAACTTCAACAGATTCATTAACAATACCAAGGATCAACTCCCCAATATATATTCAGCAGGCTGTGTATAATAGAACTTGCTCCAAAAATAATTGCCATACATCATATTATAGGAAGAGAAGGGTTTCTGTTTATACAAGACCATCACAACATAAGTATGCATATAACAGGACACTAGCAGACCCCTCCCATCCATCCATTTTTACACAGCACCGAACCACAACTGGCCACCTTTGCATTCCATATAATCCTTGAATGGTGTGCAGTGACATGAGTTGAGGAAGATTAAGGATGCTTATTTTGTTTGATATTAACGCCATGAATAATAGAGACACGTTCTATGCCATTTCCAAGAAATGGCAAACTTGATTTGCATTTCTCACGCTGAACATTCTGCACCAATCTTTCATAACTTTGAAAATGAAGGCTCCACTCTTTGAAAGTATTAAGAATGTAAATAAATATTTTTTTGTATTATAACTAAATGTATGAAATATTAGTGTAAAATATTTGAGTATTACATATATATATATATATCAACACAGATTTGACAATTTTAATAACCAGTTTTGCTATTCACCACAAA
Source organism: Epiperipatus broadwayi (assembly GCA_028023455.1). Classification (NCBI taxonomy): domain Eukaryota; kingdom Metazoa; phylum Onychophora; class Udeonychophora; order Euonychophora; family Peripatidae; genus Epiperipatus; species Epiperipatus broadwayi. The sequence continues at coordinate 4,869 of JAQFVV010007064.1, read as the reverse complement.
CAATTTAAACTGCTATTGTCAATCACCAGTTATGTCAAATATGACTTTAGATATCTTAATCTATAATGGAAAATGATTCAAGCTACATAACAATGAATCACAAGTTACAGTGTTTTCACATGGTTTGCAAGATTTCATGATGAAAGGGTAAGAATTTAAGGCAATCAACAAAGGTACAAGTTATATAACTTGGACATGCCAGTATTAATTTATTAGTCATTCATTACACTAGATTATTCAGTAATTAATATTTCTGTATGTAATTTTTACACCACCTCTTTAATACAAGATAGGAATCATTTCTATACACTTCTAACATGTTGTGAAGGGATATAATCATAAACATGACCAAAGATGTGAAAAAATCTATGCTTCCAACTTGCACATTTCATGCTGAACCAGCATTCATCAGTTAGCCTAGACAACAATCTCTTACATGTATCTTTATCATTGTATATATAGATAGCAAATTATTAATTTATTTGATGTCAAATGTGTTGCCCTCACAACTTTGACACAAATCACTTAACACATTAAGTATATTAATTTATTAGGCTATAGTATCCAATGATGAATATTTCTGTAATTTTCACTATACCAGTCTCACACAAGGTAGGACATCTTAGGGATCATAATTTTTTTCATATGTTTAAAACACTAAATATCACATGATCACCATTCTTTATGATTAAATCCTGTGTGATGTTGTGAAAATTTACAGAATGCTAGTGTCTCAAATTTTTCTTTAACTAAATTGTCACTACATGTCAATTCAGAGTGTCATAGGCAGCTTAGAAAGAGAACAGGCCATTTTTTCATTGTATAGGCATAGGAAAAAAGGATTGTTAAATATTTTGAGTATATTAGTTATATAAACTTGGACTTTTAGGAACTCAATGCTTTAAAGATGTGAAGAGAATGAGTAACATATGCCGGAAAGACTAGCATTATAGAATGGAAATTTTTAGTAAAATATGAAAAATTGTCATACTTAAATCACAGAATTGATAGAACTGCAGAAAATAATTAAAATATTGATAATCTTGATGAATGCTAGTTTTCATTTTTTCACCAGCAAACTTTTCAAGTATTATTTTTCCAATGAAATAAATGATTTATCCAAAATAGGAAATTTCAATTTGGTTTTGTTTCAAGCTAGCTGTTGATATGTCATTGATACTAATTCAATGGCACCTATTTTCATTATGCCATTATATTGATTTCGCAGAAAATGTTTCTGTTCAAGATACAAACTGTACAGTAGTGCTATCAAGTGCAAGACTTTGTAATCAATGGATGCTGGAAGGTTTGTGCACAAAATCTATATAGTGCCTACTCATCTGATTTTCCAGATCAATTTCTAGCTTCTAGTTTTCATCAGTGGAGCCTTGGATTTGCAAGCATAACACCTGTATCTTAGAACCTAATGCAACTCTCCAATAGCCATCTTTTACCTATTTGGTTAACTGGGGATGTTGGATAAGTAGGCACTAGATAGGGATTTTATACACAAACCTTCCTTTATTCATTGATTACAAAGGCTTACACTACTATAAGGAGTTTGGTACTCCTATTAACAGCAAGCATATGAAATGATCATGTGATACTAAATATTCCACATAAAAATATTTTCTATATTATGAATTTATCTAGCTTTTGAAACACATTTTAATGATCTATAGACAAAAACCATCCAGTATTTTTATGCTTTGTGTTTTTGACTTCAGCTACAAATTTTCAAACCCAGCTATAATCTCCAATTTTTCTGGCAGACCCTTGATGTCATATCAGTTGTGATATCTACATATTTCTGCTACCGAATCAAAATCTGTCTAGTATAGCATTCTTCATATTACAATTTAAATAATAGGTACTTTTATATTTGCAAAAATAATGTCCAAATAATTTAGTATGGAGCCTATATCAAATCATTATAATCAATAAAGCATAATATATATTTCAGCCATTACCTGACCATCAATAATCCAATGTAGTGTATTTTTTTCTGAAACCAGTTCTTTTTCAATTGAGGTTTAGCTTATCCAGAGTTTTAGCACGTTACATACATGTAATTAAATAATCTGCAAAACTTTGTTGTACGAATAATTTCTATATTTACATAATTCAGTCAATTTTTTTTTCTTGCTTTCTAATACAACACCAGATAACTATGATCTTAATTGTTCACAATATAACCTTATCTTTCATTAAGGGATCCTTTTTTGTAGTTTACCTCAAGTATCTTCGTAAAGTAACTTTATATTATTTCCATCTTTCTCTGCTGAAATCTATTGATCTCATTTGTGAATCAGTTTCCCAATTTGTTAGGAAATGCGCAAATTATTTTTAGTTGGCAAACTTCCTTACAGTTCATCCTAATTTTTCATCAGTAGTTGCCAAATTCATCCATTACTTGGAAATTTACAATAGCATCCTATCCATCTTTTTGTACAACTGGTGATAACATCCTCCTATTTTCTTAAATTTTATCTCAAAGCCTATTTTATTTTTCATATTTCCATTTTTGTCATATATATATTTTTCTTTTTCAGACAATATATATATATAATATATATATATATAAAAAGAACTTCATCTCATTTGGACAGCCAAGCCAAAACTTCATACTTTTCTAAGTCATTGCTGCGCCAATTTCAATGTAATTCCGTTTTCACTGAATATCATTTTTATGGCATTTTACAATAACAAGAAACTCACAGACAATATATTGCACAATGTATATAACATTTAAGAGTAATCGTCTGAAATCTGGGCATGGCCACTTGATTGCGCTGATGCTATACAAAATCAATCAAATGTAACATTACCGGACGGCAACTTTTTTTTTATATACATTTTTTTTTTGATTAAACAAATTTTTATATTCATTTTCATTGTTCTTTTAACCTGACAATTTTCTTTTACTCAACAAATTTTGGTAATTTAACTTTATTTTTCTGATTTTAAAACTTTTGACTGTTTCACGACGAAAAAGCTTGTTTCAACCCCGCCGAAAAAATATAATACAATTATTTGGGACTTGTTTCGACTTTTTTTTTTTTGGTTGACTAAAATGTTTTTCATTAAATCAAAAGTAACATGTTCTTGGGGGGTAAAAAATTGTTTTGAAACCCCCACCCTCGGATAAATAATTGTAACAAAAAGTCAGTAATTTTTTTTTTCAACAATTTTTTCACTTTTATTTATATTTCATTTGAACTATCTTTTTTTTGGCTTCTACAATAAAACTGCTTTTGGGAGGGGGAGGGGGGGTTTCATACTGTTATTATTAACAAAAAGTAAACAAAAATAGTAATTTATTTTAACCCTGCTGAAAAAAGATAATCCAAATAATTTTTGAACTTATTGTTGTAATAGAAACTGCTGATATTTGGGAGGACATTGAGCCTGAAAAAAGGACACAGCCTCACTTTCTGTACTCGGCAATTCTGAAAAGTTAAAAAATTGCACGTTCTTCTCAGACATTTTATTGGTGTCGTACATTTTCCATGCAAGTTAGCACGTGAGCTTTGTCAAAGCGTGTTCGAGCATACTCTTTGCCAATTTTTTACATATTAACATTTTTTTAGGGAAGGTGGAGACCATATGACAATTAGTGGTCAATTTACATTATTTAAATACAAATGATATTACTCTATTATCGAGATTTGAAAAGCTGTACTAACTTGTGATTAAAACTCTCTCAAGCGATACGCTAATCAGCTATGAATAGAGCAAATAGTTTCAAAGCACAAAACAGGTCATAATATTTTTGTGCAATGTCATGTAAAGTGGCCTGTAATGTGTAATACTAAAATCCATGTTATATTAGTCATAAGGCCGGCCACAGAAACAGCATTTTTGTTTTCCACACATAAACGACATCAAGTAGCCGTGCCCAGATTTCAGATGATTACTCATTCAGGAGTACTTGCATATTATGTGGTCACCCAAGCTTGTCCAGCCATTTTTTTTATTGAATTATACATTTTCAGGGGGTATAATGTATTTACTATTTATTTCACCAAATATGTAGTAAGATGATGCCCAATACTTATAAAAAAAAATTAATGTTTTAGAATACAAGCTAAGATTATAAAGATTAGATAGACAGCCAGCATTTTAAACACATTAAATAATTATTAAGGATATCTTGAGGACATATATATAATGAATAACCATACATTCATAAAGGGATGAACTTATTTATTTTTTATTGGAATAAAATATCTACACATTTATACATGAAGATTTAAGAGTTTCAATCATGATGTGACAGAAATAATAATAATCTGACATCAAATTATGTTAACAACCAAGTTTCTTTTATTTAAAGGAAGTTGGTTGACTTTGAGACGTGAGAAAAAAAGTTAAGCAAGTTTTTGTTGTTAGAAATGGAATCCAGTGGAAAGTAACTGTTTTAGAATACTATTTTTTTTTATATTATACTAATTATCATGATTCTATTTTATTTTAAAAAAAAACTTTAGTATCTTGAACTGCATTTTATTTATTGATTCGGTAAAACCCAGACCATTTTAAAAAGGAAAGGTACATTTTTTATTTAAGTTATAAACTTCCATTCTGATAAATTCTGAAAGATTTATATTTTGCTTATCAACTGCCAAAAGTTGTATAATTATTATAAGATCCTTAAAAAAAAAAAGCAAACTAATTAAGATATGAAATAGAATTTTAAAATACTAGATTGCATTTCTTTTGCAGTAAAATTTATAACACGTCATATGTATATAAGTTGTGTATACGCGTTTCTACTTATAACATGGGGATTGAAAAAACCTATATGTAATTATTTATTTCGATGTATATATATATGATGCAAATGCGCTAAATTGTCACAGAATCTTT